>CM076972.1:22357738-22560074 GCA_039105355.1 Benthosema pterotum
AACAGGTTGCCCAGGCTTTCATTCACCAGAAACTACGGTCATGAAATTTACATTTTTGACACAGGATATGAACCGATGTAACCTTAATTGGCCTGGCTGATGTTTGGAGGACACAACTGAAAAGTAAAAGCCTGCGCAAAATCCCTCTGGCTCTTCAAGTTAGCAATAAACAAACAAACAAAAAAACACTTGTGGTTAGTTAGAGAAAGCCGAACAAGCACTCAGCAGTTAATTTAAATGTAGACTTCAGAGTCAAAAAATTGCAGGAATCTTATTTTTTGGGACGAAGACATTCACTTTCAAAGTGTTTTATTAGTAGTAGATCAAAATACTATTAATCACTTTCCTTGCAGGTGAATTACAAACTTCAATCAACAATACTTTTCACTCACCTTTTGATTTAATTTCTTTTTAAATATGTGATACACTCAGATTGTTTATCAATAACAACAATTGAATTTCTGAGTTCAGGAGCTCAGCTAATGTCACGTGGATCGATGTGTATAATGAGTGACTGTGCTCTGTTATGAAACCACAGGTGGGTGGAACTGGAGAGAGTGCCTCCATCTGCCTGCTCTTATACGGCAAGCGTAACCCGAGATACCTTCAGTCATGCCGACGGCTAAATCTGTCAGGCCAAATCAAGAGCAGTCATGTGTAGTTCCCCACTCCCTCACACACTAGGATGCATGTTAAACCTTTGCCCTACACTCACTAAAGATTATTATTTAGACAAATTTTCGGTCAAGGAACGCAATGGTTTAATTGACCTTTTTTAAAAAATGTTTTAAGATAGACAAACACACACAAAAATTACTTCTAATCACACATATATAAACTGTGTGATCCCCTTTGTTGTACTCTCTTTTAAATAGCCATTTGTTATGGCTACATCTAAACGTACTCTATGTGGTTGCTGAATAGCTTTCTCTACCTAGTCCTTGCGTGGCCAACTGTTGCCTGCCGATTCCAGTGAAGTGATAAAATGATAACTAAGTGAAATGATAAGTATATGAAGTTTACTCATTACTAGAAATGGAAATAGAAAAAAAAACTAAGATCTAAAGATAATTTAAAGATACTTTTGTGAATGACAAAATAGTGTATATAGCATTCAGTGATTGTGGACTAGTAGTCTGTCTACTTGAAAGTATTCTCTACTATACATTTATGGCTATTCATTATAGAGCTTATGAAAGCGAATGTCACTGCACACAAATGCAAAGATTTTAGCTATTTTGCATTTGGTTAAATGAGCATAAACTGAATTGATAGTGGTTCTGCTCACATACACAGCTTAGCAAGAGTACCAACAGAGGTTGTCAGTGGCCTCGAAAAATCCATGCCATTTTTGTTGTTACGTCTTATAATTCCATCTTTTTAAAATAAAATGACATATTTCCGAACATTGACAAATAACTAGCATACTTAAGCATGGCCTTTTTTTCCAAGTTTTAGTCAACCTCTATTGATCTCCTGGACAAAATCAATAATTTCAATCAATCAAGTCAATCACTCAATTCGTCATCACATACAGTTAAAATAACACTAATTATCAGTACAATTATTAGAGCATTGATTATTTTAGGGTTTAGAAAATGTGGGAGGGATTAAAAAAAGAAAAGAAATAATGATGATAATGTTGATCTTGAGAAAAGCTAATAAATAAAAATCAGTTTTGGTTCTTGTGCCTTTTTTGTTTTGGGCAGCTTTATGTACCATCAAACTAACCAAACCATGTCTATGTGAAGAACAAAATACGTTAACTGCAAGGTTTTTATTCTTGTGAACTGTTTGACCTCCTAGAGAGGACTGAGTGATGGTTGTGTGACAGGGAGCCCTGAGGCCAAGGCTGTAACAGTATAGCTTCTCATTCATTTTAAAAGGAATCTGGCTGTGCACCTTCATTACATACTGTATCTGCTCAGATTATTAGCTATATGGACCCTGGTGGTCCCTAGTATGATTGAATCATACTTCCTGTGCCTCTGTTGGGCTCCTTGGGTTATGTTATTGTACATATCATAAGAAAAATACCTTTATATTCTACTCATTAAGAAATGTCTTCATGTGGATCCATTGTTGTGGTTTATAATTTTGTTTGGAATGTTATAGCACTGAACTTGTCTTGACAAGTCTTCACTTATCCCTATTGTCTTCAGTTAATCTCACTAAAGCTCCCAAAACAGGCTTGTCAACTTGGCTGCCTCAAGAAAAAGTGCACAGAGTCCAAAGCTGCAACTTCCCAGAGTTGTGAATTGTGATGCGTCTCTGGTTGGCTAAGTGAAGTGAAGTGATGGAGTGGATTTAATGGAAGGGCTCTCTATTACAGCTTCACTACCACGCTCCAATACCTTGCAGTGGGTGAGCTTATTGGGATGCCCACATTGGATGCAACAAGCACTGTTAGCGCACTCATTACTTCAATGCAAAATCCGCTGTGAAGACAGATGGGGGACAGAGGAGAGAATAGCAGAAACGGAAGGTGGGGGGGGGGGTTTGAAACAATGAAAAAACAAGTTGAGATGGGTTGGGGTGAGGGAGAGGGTAAGGGGAGAGAGGCAAGGATTGCTGTTCAGGGCCAAGATCCAAGCTTCAGCAGGGTAGAGATGCCCGCATATCAAACCATCTGTGAGTGCTGGGGGTGTAGGGGGGGGGTGTTGGTAGGACACATGGGACAAGAGTGAGACCCATTTAT
This sequence comes from Benthosema pterotum, assembly GCA_039105355.1. NCBI lineage: Eukaryota > Metazoa > Chordata > Actinopteri > Myctophiformes > Myctophidae > Benthosema > Benthosema pterotum. Next base: position 22,360,437 of record CM076972.1, read on the forward strand.
GGATAGGAAGGGAAAGGGATGGACGCCACTTCTCCCAGCCTGGATCCCTTCATCCTGGAAGACGGGTTGGGGAGAGGGGCCAACTGCTAGCACCCTAGAGCCACGTGGAGGCAGACACTCAAACCTGCGACATGGTGCTTTGGACCTTACTCTTTATGCAGAGTCAGGTTTTTGCCGATAGGACGGTTGTCAACTGCCGTCACGGAATCAATGTCGAAATAATTGTGGCTTTGTAAGTAGGCGAATTATCCAGTGAATCAATGTTGACATGTTTTGTGGTCTTGTTAAGTAGCCAAATTATGCCGTAAACTAATTTGTGTCAGAAAGCACTTGCAAACTGAAAACAAAATCACAGACAAGACAGACCAATATAAATATCACACAGACATAAATAAAAAAGACTGTTTGCAAGGCTGACTGGAGGAAGGGTAGAACTGGTCTTTGTTCAGTACCTCTCCTGTGCTCTAGGGGCAGTGTGACTCCCTGTCCCCTAGTCATGCCCTGGCCGGTGGAGGGGTTTTGAAAAGGTCATGAGCGAGAGGCTCCATGATGCTCTCTGCTCGGTCATACCTTGCAGTGTGTGGTACTGACAGGGGATTCCGACATTGGAAGCGAGCACGACAGTGAGAGCAAAGAAGCTCTCTATAGTGAATCCGCTGCGGAGAAGGAAGAAGGAGAGGGGGAAGGGGGTGGAAAGAGACATCCTTCATTGTAATGCCTGGGACATGTGGTGGAGGCATGGGCCGCCCACTACCCACCTTCCACTAAACATACATTCATGGACAACAGCTCTTTGCGTGCACACCAATACAACAATACACACACACACACACACACACACACACACACAAGCACGCATAAACCAACTTGTAGTGAGAGTGGAATATCCAATCTGCAAAGGTCGTCAGTCCTGAACGTCAGAGGATCATACAGCCACCAGTAAGACTGTGTCTGCACAGCCCCGTACAGAACATGTAGAAAAGCACCCTATTACGCCCGACCTCTTTAAGCAGCAGGCATTTTTGACACATCACAAAAAAAAACCTGTTCCCCATTGCCGAAATAAAGAGCGAGATAATCCTGTAAGTAGCTCCACCTACACTTTTCGGATAACTTGGAACATTTGTGAAGCAGCAGGTGTCAATTATGTAACTGTACCACAGAGTTTAAGGTCATCCCCAAAAGACAAGAGAGTATCTAGTTTTTGTGAGATCGACCCCCAGGGCCAGTCGGCTCTGTTTGCTCAGCAACCTATCTGTTTCCTGCAGTGCACGGTAAAAAACTGTTAGTGTAATTTAACTTCCGAGAATTGGATCAGCTCCATTTTTGTACACTCTTCTGAGTTAACTTCTGGAGTAAACTGATATCACAATCAATTTATTTTACCTAATACCGCTGTGACCACACATACCATCAGAGTTCCAACGTGGTACAGTGCATGCTCAGCTGCACCGTGCCGCATGCCGCCACTGTCAGCAGGCCAGCAAGCACACATGCAGGCTTTGTTGTTTGTGTCCGACCGCCTGTCAGGAACTCTCGCTCTTAAACAACCTCTAGTGTCAGGATGACGAGTGGAAACAGACACTTGGGAGAAAAAACATAGCAAATCCTCTTTGTAAAGTAAAAGAACCATGGTGTGTGGGGAGAGAAATGGAGAGAGAATCAGACACCGACAGTGAGACAAGAGACAGGGAGACAGACAGAGAAACGGAGAGAGAGAGACTAAAGAAGGGACAGGGGGGTTAGAGCTGTAAAGCTGAGGTAAAAGTAATGTGAGGAAGCAAGCGTGTAAAGCAGAAACAAAAGGCTTAATGTACGTGCAGTTTTATACAAGTGCAGCGCATCGACAATAGCAAATATTCAAGTCTCTACAAGTACAAATAACGCATCTTCTAACACGTGTCGTGAGATTTGCAGATCTCTATTTTTGCCGTGCGACAGTGGTATACATAACTAACTATAAATACTTCAATAGAAGAGAAGAAGAGCGAGGCCTGGACAGAGGACGGGACAGATTTTAGAGACTAGAGCGCCACATAGACAAAGATTGATGCAGTGAGAGCGAAAGAGAGAGGGGTGAGAAAGAGAAATGTGCAACATAAGAGACAAAAAGAACTGAATGGAGAGGAGTACAGGAGTCAGTTCCGGGAAGATTTAATGAAGAGAAAGTAGAACAATGAAAGAGAGAAAACAGTGCAAGGAGGAGAGAGAGTCCTGGTCCTGGCTCCCTCCCTGTGCTGGGGACTAAAGGCCCACATTTCCCACTGTGGCTTCACCTCCTCCCCATCCATCCGTCCCTTTCTCTCTGCCTCGTTCCGCCTCTCTTTTTTCCTCTACTTGAACGCCCAAAGTCACCAAACTTCCGTGATGCCTGGTTTGAAGTTCAGATGCCAGGCAAGCGTTTTTAAGTAAACCTGTGTAACACTAATAAACTGAACATGCACATGTGTGCCTTTGACTGATTTCCCATTGTCTTACATTCATTCTTAACCTCTAAACCCAGCCTAACACTTCCAATTTTGAACACTTTTCACTTTTGATAATAGAGGCTAGTGAGTGACACCATCAATACCCGCTAATTATGCAGGTACGCCACTGAGTGGTCAAAAACTACTTTGTGTGCATTTACGGCCCATACAAACATCAACACAGAAAAGCCCCATCTAGTTGCATTAAACAACATATGCCCCTATATCAGAGGGGTTTTTTTTATGGACCCCCATCCAATACACTTTTACCCAATCGTCGGTAAGTACATTAACTATCACATCTTCATTATTGGACTGTGATATCCCTGCTCTCTATTGTGAAATATGTTGTAGCCCTTGAGTGGTTAGGAATCAGTCCTTTTCTGCTGGACAGTGGTTATGGCCTGAAGCTCAGAGCACAACATGTCTCTTTTCCAACCAAGCAGTTGTTCATCTTAGCTCACTGGCAGGGACAGTGTCTCGTGCCTGTATGAAAGTCTTGGGTTTGGATTCCCAGGAAGGACATACATGAATGGATTGCAGTTTTAAACTCTCACCACCACTGCATGTACTGGTACAGCTACACTTTACATCAACTTGGGCCCAACCACTAACCCCCTCCCTCCCCCACCCCCCCCCCCCCCCCCCCCCCCCCCCCCCACCCCCCCCCCACAAATACACACACCACACACACACACACACACACACACAAGCACGCACAAACCAACTTGTAGTGAGAGTGGAATATCCAATCGCAAAGGTCGTCAGGTCCTGAACGTCAGAGGATCAAACAGCCACCAGTAAGACTGTTTCTGCACAGCCCTTACAGAACATGTAGAAAAGCACCCTATTACGCCGACCTCTTTAAGCAGCAGGGCATGTTTTGACACACACAAAAAAAAAACTGTTCCCCATTGCCGAAATAAAGAGCGAGATAAGTCCTGTAGTAGCTCCACCTACACTTTTCGGATAACTTGGAACATTTGTGAAGCAGCAGGGTCAATTATGTAACTGTACCACAGAGTTAAGGTCATCCCCAAAAGACAAGAGGGAGTATCTAGTTTTGTGAGATCGACCCCCAGGGCCAGTCGGCTCTGTTTGCTCAGCAACCTATCTGTTCCTGCAGTGCACGGTAAAAACTGTTAGTGTTAATTTAACTTCCGAGAATTGGATCAGCTCCATTTGTACACTCTTCTGAGTTAACTTCTGGAGTAAACTGATATCACAATCTATTTATTTTACCTAATACCGCTGTGACACACATACCATCAGAGTTTCCAACGTGGTACAGTGCATGCTCAGCTGCACCGTGCCGCATGCCGCCACTGTCAGCATGCCAGCAAGCACACATGCAGGCTTTGTTGTTTGTGTCCGACCGCCTGTCAGAACTCTCGCTCTTAAACAACCTCTAGTGTCAGGATGACGAGTGGAAACAGACACTTGGGAGAAAAAACAGAGCAAATTCCTCTTTGTAAAGTAAAAGAACCATGGTGTGTGGGAGAGAAATGGAGAGAGAATCAGACACCGACAGGGAGACAAGGAGACAGGGAGACAGACAGAGAACGGAGAGAGAGACTGAAAGAGGGACAGGGGTTAGAGCTGTAAAGCTGAGGTAAAAGTAATGTGAGGAAGCAAGCGTGGGAAAGGCAGAAACAAAAGGGCTTAATGTACGCAGTTAGTACAAGTGCAGCGCATCGACAATAGCAAATCTTCAAGCTCTACAAGTACAACGCATCTTCTACACGTGTCGTGAGCTTGCAGATCTGCTATTTTTGCCGTGCGACAGTGGTATACATAACTAACTATAAATACTTCAATAGAAGAGAAGAAGAGCGAGGCCTGGACAGAGGACGGGGACAGATTTAGAGACTAGAGCGCCACAGTAAGACAAAGATTGATGCAGTGAGAGGCGAAAGAGAGAGGGGGTGAGAAAGAGAATGTGGCAACATAAGAGGACAAAAAGGAACTGAATGGAGAGGAGTACAGGAGTCAGTTCCGGGAAGATTTATTGAAGAGAAAGTAGAAAATGAAAGAGAGAAAAACAGTGCGAAGGAGGGAGAGAGAGTCTGTCTGGCGTCCCTCCCTGTGGCTGGGGACTAAAGGCCACATTTCCCACTGTGGCTTCACCTCCTCCCATCCATCCGTCCCTTTCTCTCTGCCTCTCTTTTTCCTCTACTTGGAACGCCCAAAGTCACCAAACTTCCTGTTGCCTGGTTTGAAGTCGATGCCAGGCAGCGTTTTAAGTAACCTGTGTAACACTGAACATGCACATGTGTGCCTTTGACTGATTTCCATTGTCTACATTCATTCCTTAACCTCTAAACCCAGCCTTAACACTGCCATTTTGAACACTTTTCTCTTTGATAATAGAGGCTATGTGAGTGACACCATCCTACCCGCAAATTATGCAGGAACGCCCACTGAGTGGCAAAAACTACTTTGTGGCATTTACGGCCCATACAGTACATCAACACAGAAAAGCCCCATCTAGTTGCATTAAACAACATGCCACTATATCAGGGTTTTTTTGGACCCCCATCCCAATACAATTTTACCCAATCGGTCTGTAAGTACAATAACTAGCACATCTGCAGTAGTTGGAGCTGGTGATTTCCCTGCTCTTCTATTGTGAAATGTGTTGTAGGCCCTGTGAGTGGTTAGGAATCAGTTCTGCTTGACAGGTGGTTATGGCCTGAAGCTCAGAGCACAACATGTCTCTTTTCCCCAAGCGTTTGTTCAGTCTTAGCTCACTGGCAGGACAGTGTCTCCTGTATGAAGACTTGGGTTTGGATCCCAGGAAGGACATACATGGAATGGATTGCAGTTTTAACTCTCACCACCACTGCATGTACTGTACAGCTACACTTTACATCAACTTGGGAACAATTCTAACCCCCCCCCCCCCCCCCCCCCCCCCCCCCCCCCCCCCCCCCCCCCCCCCACCCCCCCCCCCCCCCCCACCCACACACACACACACACACACACACACACACACACACACACACACACACACACACACACACACACACACACACACACACACACACACACACACTCTCTCTCTCTCTCTCTCTCTCTCTCTCTCTCTCTCTCTCTCTCTCTCTCTCTCTCTCTCTCTCTCTCTCTCTCTCTCTCTCTCTCTCTCTCTCTCTCTCTCTCTCTCTCTCTCTCTCTCTCTCTCTCTCTCTCTCTCTCTCTCTCTCTCTCTCTCTCTCTCTCTCTCTCTCTCTCTCTCTCTCTCTCTCTCTCTCTCTCTCTCTCTCTCTCTCTCTCTCTCTCTCTCTCTCTCTCTCTCTCTCTCTCTCTCTCTCTCTCTCTCTCTCTCTCTCTCTCTCTCTCTCTCTCTCTCTCTCTCTCTCTCTCTCTCTCTCTCTCTCTCTCTCTCTCTCTCTCTCTCTCTCTCTCTTCTCTCTCTCTCTCTCTCTCTCTCTCTCTCTCTCTCTCTCTCTCTCTCTTTTTCTCTACAGGTGCACATTCTCCTAATGTGGCACCTGTGGCAGAGACCAGGACGTTGAAAATAAGGCATTGACCTGACAGATGCAAGAAGTTTACTGGTCTGATTTTGAGCTCTTGGGCTTTGAGTGTTGTAGAGTAAGAGACTACTTATTTATTCATAGCTGTTCCTATTCCTCATTCTAAACTGAGGAATCCTCAGTTTAGAATGCATCATAATGCCATGTCATACCCCAGGCCAGATTGTCGTGTAAATTTAGCCATTTGCCCCAATGTTGAGCAAGTCATTATTTATCCAAATCATTTACATTTACAAAAAAAAAAAAAAAAATTCTTTTATTTATTTATCCCCCCCCCCCCCTTTTTTTAAGCCATTGTGCAATAGCATGGCAAGCACCGAGAGGCCATTGTTATTTGGGGTCCTTGGCAAAGATTTAGAATCCCTGCTTTACAAATCACCTGCTGGAGTGCTTAGCTTACAACACTACACTGGTATGGAGGCATGAAATCTGATTCTGATTCTATAATCAATGTGATATTCCTGTCAAGTTTATATTGCAAAATTCAACATGCCTGCTTTTTTTCCATTCTCTGAAAAGTAACAGACTGACAGCAACATCTACAAAAGAAGCAACACTAGAGACACGAGCAATTTCACCCATACACAAATACATTTTACAGCAACAACAACAGCCACATGTTTATTGCCAGCATGGGCACATTTATCTTTACGGACCACTGAATGTCATGTGAATGTCATTAGATAACACAGTTGTATTCTAATGTAACCTGCATGCACATAAGAAACCTTCCCAGCTTGGAAACATCAGCAAGATCAGGTCTTTTGTGCGTACTAGCGAACTGAAATGTCAACAACACAGACAGTCATAACGGGCACAGGCACACGGGCGGGCATACACACACACACACACAGTACATTTCCACCCCCCCCCCCCCCCACCACCATATTGCTCCCTCACCTGGAAGGAGTGATGGGAGTCAGGTCCTTTCCCATGGTCTGGATGACACGGCGCCCCCACACCCACAGACCACAGCAGATGCCCACACCACCGTAGAAAAGAAGCCAGATGGGCGTGGCAGCGTCCTGCATCACCCCGCCCTGCTCGTAGATCATCCACAGCGCCACCAGGGGTCCAATGGCATTACTACAGGGGAGGAGGAAGGGCATATTAGATTTTAACTCCATGTAGTACACATACTGTTGAAAAGGTACGGCAGTTTACCTAAAAAAATGGATCAAAGAAATGTGTTGCTTCTAATCAAATGAAATCCAACACAGTCAGACACAGTGTGCATCACATTGTGTTGAGGAAGTAAAGGTGTCAGCTAAATATTTACAGTACAACACTTTACACAAATTGCTGTCACATAGCACTATAGTGATTATGTTGCCATATGTGCATGCCATATGCCAGAGATGGACCCCTATATTTGCACACTCCAGAGGGCCACACGCCTCCTTCTGTATTAGCAAAAATAGCTCAAATGAGCTCAGAATGTGTCACAGTGGGCCAAGTTCTGAACATGTCTATTCTTGCTCTACTGGAAAAGTCAAATTTTTAACAGAGCAGCAGAGGAGAGGGGCAGCACCTGACGTCGTTGCCTCCATGGGCGAAGGAGCCGAAGCAGGCGGTGAGGATCTGCAGGAAGTGGAAGAGCAGGAACACCTCGGGTTTGTCCTTCTCCTCGTGCTCCTCCTCCACCAGGTCGTCCAGGGGCCCACCGGGGCCCGGCGCCCCTCCCGCCCCCGCGCCGCCCTCCTCCTCCGCCGCCTCCAGCTCCGTGGCCAGCTTCATCTCGATGCCGCCCTCCTCCGCCTCGATCTCCGCCTCCGCCACCGCGTTGCAGTACGACGAGTAGCTGTCGTAGCGCACGCGCTTCTTGGAGTACGACACGCTGTTGCTCCTGCCGGTGCCCTCGCCCACCAGCTTCTCGCTGTCCTCGCGGGACTGGGTGCGCGCCATGGGCTGCACGGGCATGCCGCAGATGGCCGCCGTGTAGCAGGTGTAGCTGTTGTTGCGCCGCAGCAGGCGGTAGTTGTTATCAGGCTGGGGGGCGCCGGCGTTGCTTTGGTCGGTTTCGCTCACGCCACGTCCCAGGTGGATCTTGTGGAGCAGGTCCTTGTACAGGCCCGAGTCCTTGTGCACGGTGTGGTACACCTGCCCGTCGCTGCGCATGTGGCCGTCGAAGACGCTGCCGCCGTTGGCCATTCCCGACTTCACCAGGGTGCCGTTGGTCATCGAGTTAGTGCGGCCTGGGTGATGGAAAAGGAATAGAGATAACATTTTAACACGGTCTATAAATATATTACTATTTATGATGGAGATCTCATATAATGTGCACCTTTATCATAAATAATAGCTGTGTACAGGGTTAGACATAAAAATGTTATGCACTTCCATTATGCACTTCATTTTTAGCACTAGAGCAGTTTCCAAAATCAATACCTTTAAAAAAAATAACTGACTTTTCTTGTAACATGTGGATGAAGATTTGTGAACGCTTGTGAACTTAAACATAACCTTTCCATTCAATGATATAAGAGATTAGGCCCTAATCTCTCATCATCACAGCACTAATGACTGTGCCATCATGCCTGTAATCATTAGGGGCACGGTAGCCTCGACACCCAGGCTTTCATTTTCGTTCGCCTTGCGCGAAAACGGAAAGCCTGGACTAACGCACGTTGGAAAGTGGCCTTGAGGGAGGAGTCAACCTTCCGGGGTGGGCGTCGCTCTAAATGATGTGACGTAGAACAGAGGTGGACGGGAGGGGGAGGGGCCGGAGATGACGACACGTTAGTGAGATCAAATCAGAGCGCAGCTCTTCCGCCGTGTGGATCCTACGACACCCCCGCCTCCCAAGGCCAAAATCATTGAGGGCTAGACCAGGCTAGGGGCACGGTGGCACAGTTGGGTTGGCCGAGGAAGTGTAGCGCTCAGGATAACAAACGTAGATGATTGACACTAGGTGAAGAGATTTGCTCGATCACTCACAGTTTGACATTACTTTACAGAAAATCTTATTTCATCACTGGACATTATCTCACCATAGACCCTGCCGTTGGGAAGGATGGTGCCCCCGTTGGCCAAGCTGTTGAGCTCTCCAGAGAAGTCCCGTGTTGCTCGCTCGCTGCTGCTGCTTCCGGTAAGAGGCTGCACAGACTCGTCCGCTGACTTGGCTCCTGGTAGCTCCTTGAAGACAGGACCCTCCTCTTCCTCCTCCGGAATCTTGTCCAGACTCTCAGAGGAGATCCTTGAGAGAGTCTGTTGCTCTTTTTTCAGACGACCTGTAGTAGGCGAGAGCAGTCATTTTTTTTCTTTCTATGGTGATTTGAACTTTTTCACATCATGATTATGAACTGAATGCCCCAGGACCTGAATGGAAACAGGACCACAAGAACCGTCTTCAGTGATCCCATTAGTCACCCAACACTCAAACACTATACTAAATAACTACACTATACTAAAGACTTTTCAAGGGATGGATATTGCGCACATTAAAATGGCTAATGAATTAAAGTCAGTTGGAAGTTAAACAGGATACTGTTTGATTTACAGGAGAGGGGTGTGTGTGTGTGTGTGTGTGTGTGTGTGTGTGTGTGTGTGTGTGTGTGTGCGTGCGTGTGTGTGTGCGTATGTGCGTGTGCGCGTATGTGCGTGTGCGCGTATGTGCGTGTAGGGAGGGGGCGGGGGGATTTTAGAAACACTGGAGGCCTGGATTTCATTATGCATGCTTTTTTAATGCACCAAGATTAAATTAGAATGATGAAAGGGCTAGAACAAGAGAAAAATACAGAAGCCTGCTGCGACCACACAACATTCCGCTCAGAACAAACTGGAATATAGGCACATCAGCTGATCACACAAAACAAACTAATCCCATTTGCGCACTGACAGACTGCTTTCCCCCACACAAACACTCACACTCAGTCAGCAGACATTGACGGATGCAGTTTAGATTAGAAGCAATAATATCACTCACAATCCTTGCTGGTATTCAGAGGTCACACCGCAATATGCTACAGGTCAATTTGGTCTCAGTCACACAAGTAAGCGTTTCATGTAGTGTAGCGTTTATGTTGTACCAGCATAAGATCTTTAGCAGAGTGGCGTCACAGTACCAGCAAATATAAGCAGCTACAGTACAGTACCATAGTGCTGACTGCAGGGCTACATACATACATTTATTACCCTTAGGTAAAATAGCACCAGGATGGATTTTGCAATAGCAAAATGATGTACCCAAGTAAAGCATGTGTAGGTTCTATTATCTAATAAATTCAATTGTCACCGCACAAATGTGAATCACAGCTATAGAAAGGTAATGTCTTTCCGCAAGTATACTATCCTCTGCTTTTCTTACAAACAAACCACAGGTATACAAACACAGAAGAACAGGGCCATGTTGTATACATAGGATTAATTGTCACAAACTTCAACAGTGTAGTCTGTGACCCCCCCTCCCTTTGCGGTACACAGATGGGAAACAACTCGAGCCTCAAAAGCACTTGGCACAGAAAACCAAACCACATTCACAGAGTTCTTTGGAGGAGGTTTTCGAGGCCTTGGCAGTGGCCATGGAGAGAACACATCCGCTGGCAGTTGCTCTTTGGTGTCAGAGCACAGTGTGTGCTATGCCCGAGCCCGGCTCATCCGGGCCTGGTTCAGAGCACTTGGTATTGGAACAGCATGACAAAGAATGCGCGCGCACACGCACGCACACGCACACACACACACAGCTAAAAAGATCAGCGCATGACCTCCCCCACATACATAATGCCCAACAACACACACGTTTATCTTAGTATCTTTGTGGGGACTTGCTGGTCAAGCTAATGCTGCTAACCACAACCACACATATCCCAATCCTAATCGTTAAATGCCTATGGCTAAAACAAAACCTCAATAAACATCAAGCCAACTCCTAAATGCCTAATCCTAACATGAAACTTTCACCATTTTAAGAAAGCATAAAAGTCTGCCAGAGCAGAGATTTCCGTAACCTTATAAGGAGAGGTGCAAGAACAGAGATTAATCATAAAGACAGAGATTAATTAATCAAAAACGGGACTCAGAGGGACTACTGTATGATCTCGCCTGGCTTGCGTCAGACCTGCCGTAAAAAAGTTTGATCCTGATATAAATCCAACGCTATAAAATTCTAATCAAAGTGCTTGTTTTTGACAGCCCATAGTGGCACTATTGTTGGTCTTGGTAGGAAGTATATGACCCCCCTTTGTTCCCGATTGTTGGTTCTTTGTTTTGACTAGTCTTAGCCACATCTACTATGAAGCCTGGTGACGTCATGTGCATCTTAAACTTGGTCCGGATGGAAACGGACGTTTAATGGTTTAATGATTTAATGGTTAAAATAGTGCTGGCAGCTTAAAGTGTTAACCATGAAACAACCTCACTGGAGATCAACCTTTTTTATCATTATTATACATTTCTTTATTCCTTACTAATTTTATCAACAAGAAACAAGGAATACACACAAGGGACCTACTTGCTATTTTCCTCCTCATCCAGGGACAGACGAAAAACCAGACCAAAGCAGCACAGACCAGGGAGCCAGCCAGCGTGATGAGAACGATTCCCCATACCGGCATGAGGTCCAATCCCAGCACTAAAATGAACACAGGCAGGGACAGAAACATATGCACGAGAAACAATGCCTTGCAATTAGTTACTGTACATTGATCACTGGTTTAAAAAAAGGTGTAGATTTTCATTTTCAAGAGAGTGCTTACGTGGCGCTCCAGTGTACATGATGGAGAATGTGTTGATCCCTATGGTTGTGGCATAGAAGAGGGGCAAGGCTCGCAGCCCATTGGGAACAGAGTCATCCTATTGATATAAAACAACAAACAAACCCCAGGTCCTGAGATCCGTCCACTCGTGGATGCTTTCTATCTACTTTTCTTGTGTTTGATTTTAATCTTTAGGCTTTGTCCTAATAGTAATCACAAGCATGCTTAATCATCTGATCGTAGGGGGAATAAAGGCTGGTTTTGCTAACACTGACCCTGTGATCAAATGATAAGCTGTATGTATGCTGGATTACCAACCATTATGGACTATTGCAAGAAATGGAGGATGGCAGGTTAACAGAATAATGATTTCCATACATTTTAGGTATCTGAGATCGGTGCCAAATCAAGTCACATTGCTATGAATGAAATCAATGAATACAAAGTTATTTTGGTCTAATTTAATGAATGACAGATTTCAAATCACAACATAGTATTGGCTATTTTGTTCATATATTGTGGAAAAACATAACTTAATAGTTGAATAAATAGCCAAGCTTTGAAGCTTGCCACCCCATCAATCATAGCCATTTCATTCACTGAAAACACATCTCTGATAAACAAGTTTTTTCCCCACTCTAGACAAGTTTGAAAAATATTCACTAGAGTGTCATGTCCTTTTAGCCTCCCAGACACAGCGGCTGACACTGACTCTGAATCCACCCTAAAATTGGCCCATGTACAAAGAAAGTCGTCTGAGTCTAACGTAATAACCTGTTTTTACCATATGACTCACCCTCTTATAAGCCCATGGATATGACTTTAGGATTATTTACACTCTTCTCTTCCTAGTCTAGTCAGTGATTGCATGTTATGTAATAACCGCCAGTGTTGCCAAATCAAATGGATTATGGTGCTCACTGAAATCATTTGGATAATTCTGTGTATGTGTACAACGGTACAGCATTTGCAAGATGCTCACAACTAAAACAATGAATACCATTAAATATGCATTTCAAACATTTATATACATGCAAACGGTACTAATTTATAGGATACGAGATTAATATTATATCCCAAGTTATTTTAAGAATTATTTAAGTGTGTTGCACTGATGCCCTTCAGTCCAGTAACCTCTCAAGACAGACTTGAAAATCTACTGCCATGGTCTCTAAATTAGGGATGATTTACAAAAAACAAAGCTGATTGGGTGTGTCTGAGACAAATCTCTAAAGTGTGTATCGTAAATAAGGCAACATGTCAAGTGCTGAATGTAAAACACTCAATTTGTGGAGAAATGATTACAGGTCAAATATCATTTATCGCTTGGTTCCAGTAAGACCATTAAGGAGAATTATAGTTATGCACTAGAAAATATAATGGGAGCTGGCAGTATGCATGATGTGCACAGGACACTCAAAATCTAGAATGTTCAAATAACTTCAAGCCTCGTGAAAGATGTGACCCAGAGCACTAGTACAAAACAGTACTGTCCATCTACTACTGTCCATCTGCTACATGTCACGACTGTGGCATAAGGCTCTTGAAGGAATCTTGTTTCTAGGCCCTGCTGTTGTTGGTTCATAGAATTTGCATGAAGGAGCACGGCCATCGACTTCAATACTCAGGTATTGAAACTAGCTTTTCCCCCAGATATTTAAATAAAAATAAATAAATGAATTCCTAAATTGGAAGTACAGTGATAAAGTGTGTGTGTTAATCTCGAGGTGGGGATGTAAAGCATTTGTGGGCAGTCATTTGACAAACCAAGTGTCTTGGTGCAGGGCTGAACCAACCTTGTCGAGGATGAAGAATCTAATGAGGAGAAACAGACACGCAGACATGATTCCAGAGAGCAGCGGTGAGATGAACCATGATGCCACTGCAGCAGAACACAAACAACTTATCAGAACCGCAGCAGCAGCCTCATATATCTCTCACACACACACACACACACGCACACAGACACCCCTATAAAGAGGCTTCACTTTCAAACAAACAGCAGTTTTGCTCTGCAGCCTCTGCATGAACTGTACTGTATAGTGCAAGGACTTGTCTGGGTGGTACACATTTGGATACTGAATGTGGGTGTTGACGAGGCACACAGTCATTACCAATCTTAACAAGCTGCATCCACTGTACGCCTTTGGTGCCGATGGCCACCATGGAGAAGCCTATGGTGGAGCCCACAATGCAGTGGGTTCCAGAGATGGGCAGTTTGAGGAACGAGGCGATGAGCTGCCACACGGCTGACCCTGTCAAGAGAACAACAGGCATTCATCTTACAATGTACAATATATTCAGTGATTTCACTAACTTCAAAGTCACTTTTTTTTATAATGCTCCCTGCTATGTGTGCTGACCATATAAGGAGTTCCTCCCTGTCTCCCTGGGTTCAATTAACACTAGTTTCAGTTTTGGTGGCAGCATGTGAAAAAGCCTTCACCGACCCAATCAGGATGAAGAGGGGCCTTCCTCCAATCATGATCGAGTGGGGGCAGGCCTTGGTGCACGTGCTGTTGTCCTGTTACTACAGCAGAGCACTGACACAATTCTCTGATGACAGTGTTTCGTTTTGTTGTTTTTTTCCTCAATGAATATGTGCAACGAATCAAATGACAACACTCACATGCCATGGATGAAAAATCAGGACTGTATTTACAAGCACTAAATGCACGCAGCCAGTGACCCATCTCCTCTGCACCATTCATGCACAGAGCAAATGAGACACACACACACACACACACACACACACACACACACACACACACACACACACACACACACACACACACACACACACACACACACACACACACACACACACACACACACACACACACACACACACACACACACACACACACACACACACACACACACACACACACACACACACACACACACACTTGCCTGTGTCTTTCTGTTGCCTCACTGGCCTTGAGGCTGATGGCATAATGATTACTGACTGATACTGACTAGGCTATTGGTTGCATACACATGTACACACCAGCGGTGTACTCGAATGTTATACACAGTGTATAACAATTTCCCTTTATAGTGGGTACATTTGACCATACTCTGTAAGCCTACAGTACAATATGTTGGGGGTGGCGAAATGTAGATTTCTATAACTTTTATTATTGACATGTAATGCACATAGGCCTAGTTGTGATCTCTTACTAGTGAATAGAGATTAAACCTTTCTTTAGTTAATTTGTACAACTTGTAGCCCAACATGTATGAGAGCTAAACCCAATCTGCACCAATGCAACACCATGCAACACCTTGCAAAGCGCAACCAGTATGTTCTTATCTGGACCGTCATGCATGCCATGCAGGTGATTTTGACATTTCCACAAACTGCCTACCACAATTAGGCGGGTAGGAAATGCAGTTAAAGCAAAAAACATTGTCAAACTGACTTACGGTAGCCTACATGGCCGGTTAAGACTGAAGTTAGGGTTAGGTAGTTATGTTAGTCTAACTCTGGGGTACCCCAGGTTTGAAATGGCAACGGTGTGGTTACCACCTCTCCATTCTACCCCTGAGCAACCACTGCAGTCAGTATGTGGAAATCTCCATATACTAGCTGTATTGCATGGTGATAAGGGCTGAAGACGGATATTAAACCATCTGATAAATTAACATCCAATGCTGCTACAGTACTTTGAAACCGTTTTGTTGCCATGGATTTGTGACTGCTGTGCTTTGGGCTTAACCCACCAACCGCCCCATTAATTAATCGTGCAGTGCCAAGTTTCCCCCCGTGGTAACCCGTATTTTGAAGAGCCAAAATCTCTGAAACCGGATGCTATGATGAGGTAATTGACTTGTGCACATGTGGTGTAGGGATTGGATGCTGTTGTTCCTCTCTGTACGGAGAGGGGGGGGGGGGGGGGGGGGGGGGGGGGGGGGCTCTTCTCACATGGAGTTTACTGGTTTGCTCATAATGACCAATTGTGGATTTCTGTGAAAAAAAAAAACTTTTTACACAGAAAAAGATAGAACCCAAGTTAGAGCTTACGTTAGGGTAGAATATTGGTGGGTTAAATAAATACACCAATAACACCAATTTCAAAATAAATATGAAAGAGAAAAAACGTCAGGGAATAATTATTGTGTCGAACTCGATTTCATTTGAGTGAAAGACTGACAGGACATGCAGTACAGTACAGTACAGTGTGCAGCACTCAAGTACATACTTTACTGTAAATTGTGAGATTTGGCTTTACATGTGAATGATATTCTCGTATGTGCCGTGCTAATTGCGTCTTTTTAGATATCCTTTCAAGGAAACGGAAAAGAAAAAAAAATCATCATCACCATCACCAATAACCATCAGTTTGAAGTTTTCAGTTTAATAAGAAAACCGTGGCACACATAAATCTGATCTCAGTCCAGTTTACTGTATTTCACCCGCATGTGACCAGAACACCTGTAATCCTAGATCAGTGCTCCTATTCTTAGAGGTTTTGTACACATGGTGGCCTAGAAGACTAATAGGTGTTTTGGGCCTCTGCTGGTGCTCACAGCCCCATCCCCAACCAGTGAAGAAAAACATGAAGGTGACCTCCTGCTGGTTTAATTCAAGCACCAATTTAGTCCTGAGTCACTGTAAGTACATACAACCACAATTCAATCTCCAGTCAGAGTTTTAGAAATAAACAGTAGAAAATGGGAAACTCCATTCTGCCTTTGATTGCTTGGCAGCAAAAAGACAATTCCTATGACAATTTCTACATACTGTAGTGTTATTCTATGAATGGAGAGTTAATGGTGTTGATGCTTAGGATAATAAGCAGTGTTCAACCTTCGAGCAAATTATTTACCCACGCTATGTGACCGTGCTGTTCATAGTTAATTAGTTGAGCAAATATGAATCAGTACCAATTCACATAAGCTATACTCGGCACTGGAGTGTTGTCCCTTCCCCCGTAGTCAGTATTTCCATTCGCGATTACAAAAACGGTGTCTGAAAAATTGCAATCTGCTTTGACTTGAGAAGGTATAGTCTCAGGTCTGTAATACTTACATTGGACAAAGATGAAAACAATGGTCAAAATAGCACTACATTCTTTACCTTATCATAATGTTCATTATTTCTCAATGACTATCAGTTCAAACTTACCGACCATGGCGCTGACCTCCCCAGCCATGAGCACCGGCACCATTGCCGTGTCATTGTAGAGGGAGACATCTATGATTCCCTTACGAATGGTCTCGCCCACCTTGGCCCCCAGCAGCATTGACCCTATGGTCTCAAAGATGGACGCCAGGATGCAGGCCTGCTTCAGCGTGACCACGCCAGAGCCCACCGCTGTTCCGAACGAGTTGGCCACGTCATTAGCTCCCACCGAAAACGCAAGGACGAAGGCAATGATGAAGCCAAGGATGACCATCCATAGGTACGGTTCCAGATCCACAGCCATGTTGATTTTTACTTCGAGGTCAAAACAAAATAAGAAAATAAACCCAGCTAAGCTGGCCTAAAATGAGGTGCTCTGTGCGTTTGGCAAATGGAGTTAATTGTCCGTAACTCGCTCCTTTTCTTCGTCCCCTGGTCGTGTACAGTCTGAGGGGAGAAGCACTAGCGCTAACTAAGCGTCTGGAGCTCAGTCCAATGAGTGGAGACCAGTGTTGGTGGGTGCAGGGGGCATTCCATAGTTTAGTTCCGACTGCGCGTTCCTTCACCTGCCGGAGAAACAACAGGAAAAACACACTGATCAGTGTCATGTGATCAAGGCACCATTACACTTTTCTTCCTAGCAAAAGAAAAACAAAGGTTAGACGTGCAAGTACAAAGAAGACTGGCCGAATGAGAACATGAGGCAACTCGGATAAATAATGATTAAATCATTCTGAGGCATGATGTTTAAATACAGCTAAATATCATCTTGAGAGACTTTAGATATCCTCATGTTGTGATATGACATTACTGTGGTTGTTTCCTGGTTTTAAAGGCTGTAATACAGTAAAGTCATATAATTTTGTAAACTATCTGACATCACAGCAGCACAGATGAATTCAAACGTCTTGCTGGGTATTTTGTGTGTGAAAAATAGTCATCCCCACAGTGATGTCACAATATTGATATATCATATTTGATTTAGCTCATTCTGACCTCTATGCTGTAGTCTAATCAAGGGTTTTTGAGGACAGCTCAGATAACCACAATAGTAAATCAGTGTTCGACTCTGCACTTCTAAGAAATCAAATCTGACTCTTGGGCTGGTTAATCTGACTCTTAGGAAGGTTTTTCTGTCAACACTGAGACTATAAAGAGACCTGTTATACTCACAGTAAGATGTGAACTATGCATCTGACATCAGAGTAAACCACAAGCCCCCACCCCGACTGCCCACACCGCTGCGCACACACAAAAGGGGCAGCTCAGATCTCCATGAGACCGGATTGCATTTTTGTCCCTGTCAAATAGCCTCCAAAGTGTGTAAGACCTTTTAAGACATTTAAAAGGGACACTTGTTTCCAATTATATATGGTATTTAGAAATAAAATGATCAAATACAGTAAGTACAGTACATAAAGTACATAATTGCTCATCATAAAAATATATTAATGTATCTAAAGCAAAAACAAAATCCCCCAGCCCAAATCGCACTGCTGATATAAGAAAACAGCACTGCAAGAAAACCCCCTTCTGCCAGAAAATGGCAAAACATGTGCCATCTGGTGCTACTATCACATTTTTATGGGTACCGTATTTTAGTTCATCATCACGTTAATCACCCACAGAATTTGGTATCAGTATCGGCTAATACAGAAATTGTGATATCGGTATCGGAATGTAATTGAAAAAAAGTTTTTACTATTTACTACCCATTTCACAGAGAAAAATATCCATGTAGGGTATGTTTGTCCTAGTCCTACAATTCCCATGAACGCTTTCACTGAAAAGCATCAGCCTGGCATGCTTAACCTGGCAGCCATTACATCAGCCTGATTCATATTCTGAAGTCAAGGTCACAATTCAGCCATAAACACGGTGAACAAGCATAAGGTTACAGCCAACGTTTTCACGCTCACAGATTTGACTCCAGTGACATCAAGGGAGTTGTTTTCAGCACAACTGGTGTGCTGTGTCAAGACAAACAGAGCTGTTGGGAATGGAACATAAGACTTAAAACAATTGTAAAGATAATGTGGAAAATTGTAATGTCTATTTAAGCCAACAATATCAACCAACAATCTTCTGTCTGATGTCAATCCATATTAAACCTGAACTGATGATCGAGAAAGAGCACTGGGGCCACAGAGAGGGGTCACAGATGGAGAACAGAGCATCTTTACTAATGATATACATTCACATCCAGGTTTTTACTTGCTACTTTGTAAGTGCAAGTTTAATCAAGGCAGGGTGCTTTTCTCAGGCCAAAAACTGCCTGGATTAAAGTTAACACTGCATTGCAGTAAAAGAAAAATAAGAACCTAGCAGTGATCTCTATAGGTGTACTGCTAGTCTGTTACACTGCACTGGCTGAACAGTTCACAAAAATCACATGGCCGACTGTATTCTACAAGAGACACCAGTGAGATTATTTTTTTTAATTGGACCCAATTTGAAATACACTTTATTCTGATGCTCATTTTGCCAGCATTATTAGCCTATAACATTGCTACAGATAACTGGTAGTTTAGGGTGATTGAGTGGTGATTATCTCCATTATTCCATTACTCTGATTATTATTATCTGATTATTGCCGCTTCCACCCCGAGTAGAATCTGTCCAATGGTCATGGATGGAGAGTAGAGGCATGAGTGCATTTGGAGGAAGCAATAAGAAAATAATTGAGAGATTATGCCTATACAGCATTCAACTAGATGGATTTCTGTTTTGTTGCATTATACTTCTGCAGGCTACCAACTCACAGTGCCTCACATCACAACAATACATCTATTAGGTACACACCAACCTGACTTTTGAAGACATGTTCAAAACAGCTCGTTATCATAACTACAGTACAGTACACCTGCCTGCTAGGATAGACTGTTGACACTCCTATCCCTATAAACAGACCTTAAAAAGCCTGCAGTCACAAACCCTGACTCGGGTCTACAATAAAGCCATTTACCTCTTTTTTATGCCATGTTATCCAAGTCAATTAACCGAGGGTTAATGGCTCCACATTGTTGTTTTGTTGTACGGTAAGCCTATTGTTAATGGGGGAAGTATTATATAAACTGCTTTGAAACCGGACTAACACATTCTCTGGGCATTAACCAACTGCATGCTCTGCATCACGTGAGAAGAGAGCCAGTTCCTTTGTAACCAGCCTCTGGCCATCTAGTTCCATCTCCCGCCGATACAGAAGAACCATCTGGAACACTGGAGGTCAAATACTCCCTAACCCCTGCACTATTGGCTTAGTGCCAACCATAATAACCAGACCAATGTTGGAGACAGCTAAAATATTTGGTGCAGAAGAGAGTAGCCAGAAGCCAAACGAGCATCTTGCCTCTAAAGTGGTTTCCGTGATGTTCCAATTAATTGTAAAACATTGTATTTAATTTTCTATTTGTGAGAATGTTTTTGCTTACAAGTTACATTTTAAGACATGAGCAGACAAATGCATAGAACTAAATGAACACGGATGATCTTATAGTGAAAATCAGGGTCCCAGATACAGTATATAAATAATGTCAAATGGGAGTTTGTGGCCTAACGTAGATCAAACTGGAAGTCCTTGAAATGAAAATGACCGAGAATCAATGGTTGGTGTACAATTTCCTTAAATGAGGAAAGAAACTAAACATGGCAGCCGCAGCTGACCCAAGACGATTCTAAACGGAGAAAGGTCACACGTAGCTACTCCCAGCTGTGCACATTAAACTGTATTTGTAGCAACTTGTCATGACTGGAGAGGCTGCATTGTTCAGTGGTTACTGTGTTGACTGTGACCTGCTTCCGATGGGATTCATACATGCTCATTTTGACACCATTGATATGATCGTCACAGTCGAAAAGGATGAATATTTTTCAATTAACTTCAGAATATGTCCCCTCACATATCCAATAAAGATTTGGAGGCACATTATGTAACTTATGTAGGCAGCAGGGTGAACATTGAGAGGAAAAACATGTTAAGTTAATGAGATATGTTCAAGTCTAGTCTTTATATTTCAGAAATGACTAAGGAATATATTTGGAACTTCATGTAGCGAGCAAAGAAAATGAGCTTCTAACCTTGATGGTTATAGGCTATAGTGTACATACAACATTTAAACTGAAATAAGTCGCATGGTTCAATGCAAAGACTTTTTTATCAACTGTGGCAAAATACTATAAGGATGGGACCAAAATCTGTTTGCCTGAAATTATATAAAAGCAAATAAAATATTAAATATTCTATGTTTGGTAAAGAATTGTTTTGCAATACCCAACACCTAAAATAAAGTTGAAAACAATATGTAAACAACCTTACAGATTGAGAAACAGACTGTTAGGTCTACTGTAGGTGTGGGTAGTTAAAATGGGGCCTAAAACATGTATTAGGCTTTACAATAACACATGTTTTAGGTTCCATTTGAACTATCCACCCAGTCATATACAGTAGTTAATCACCCACAGTCCAAAAGGTTAAATGTTTACCAAAAATGTTTCAAATATCCTTCTCTCAGATTATGTGCAGTGCAATTATAGGAATCATACTTGTATAATTAAATAAATGTCATCATCTCCAGACAGGAAACTGTGGAAATAGAACACTGTTGCACATGAATGTACCTTTGAAATTTGTTTTTGAAATGTAATACTTATTTGCACACTTGTGACTGATGTTTTAAGAAGCTTTTATACTTGGTATAAAAATGTGAATAAACTTGTCGACACAATTAGCACAAAGTGTACTGTAATCAAAATGTCCTTTTACATTTTAACAACAGTGCAACAAACTCAATTGGCCTACAGGCCAAAGTCAACCAGGAGTTTAGAACCCTTACTGGGTCAAGCACAAATGAAAATCTCCTTCCCCTGATACCCAGTGAAAGATATTGACAAGGTGACCCCTTGATGCAATTGTGAAATCCTAGAATTGTCGTGCAAGTCAAGTTCACAGAAACACTTAGAGCTGCTTACTTGCCACCTCATAACCCCAATAATGAAGCCACTTTAAGCTTGCAATCGGTGCCATGTTCATTTCTCAGAGGATAGGCAACTAGGTTTAAACCATGCCCTTTCCATGACATGACATTGCAAGTCTTTCAAATAAACGCCCAGGCAGAGTCCGGGTGGTACAGTGGTAATGTCCCTGTCCAGTGACTACCACTGTAGGGTAATGTACTGTAATAAATGCTTCCAGCTTTGATTTGTGCACATTTATGAAACAGAGCAATCCAAACCGTTTTAAAAAGTCAGGCAAATATCCCCATTGACTTTGTTTTTTTAACTGTATGGACTGAAGTTACAATATTTGGAGGGGAGGTTCTTAATAATTACAAAAAAGGTGAATCAAAAGCAGACGTAAATCATAAATCAATTAATTGTTTCTTTTACTGGAGAAGCTTGGGTGGTCATCTCTATCCAGAACAACAAGGTGCAACAGTCAGTCTGTTGCACCTTGATATGGGTATTAAATACACATAGAGGTGCAAATGCTTTATAGCATTGCTTTGCATGCTTTACATAATTTGCAGCACCCACCACTATGGATCATGGACTTTTACAGCCACATTGGAGGAAGCTAGAGCAAACCTTTCTGGTATCTGTAGGATGGCTCCAGTAAGATCCCCAAGTCTCAGTCATGGATTCCCAGTACCAGCCTATCATATTAAAATCTAGGATATTTTGTTGGATGGATGTTGCCTGATTCCAATTGAAGCTGGTCTGATGCAGTACGTGCCATTTTACATGCTCAGACAGCGCAGCTTGGAGGAGGAGGAGAAGTCCTAGAGACCTAGAAGGACTTGGTACCATTTGAGAAAAGCCACTGTGTGGCTTCAATTTCAAACAAAAGGTTCCTTGAGAACCTCCCTCCTACCTAACCCACATTGATTCTGCAAGTCAAAGGCTAGCCTACATCTCATCCCACATTTCTGTACATTGGGCTGGTACTTGTGACTCTGGTATTGAGAGTACCAGATTACAGTAGACTGATGTATTTCTCAGGATTCTGACAAACAACATGGTATATATTAATAATGTAGTGTATTTTACACAACACAAGCTTTAAGCCTAAAGTAAAAAAAAAAAACAGAGGAGAATATCAAGCTGTTAAATGGCGAAAACAAGTTAGTCAGAATAATGAACACACAGCAAAGGAAGTACATATGGAAACAAGGTTACAGTAGGTGTACATTTGTCAACACTGCAGCCACAGGTTGGCTGCCTGTGGCTGGATCTGTTGACTACTGTAAGTGAGGCAGTGGAGTGTGCGGTTTGTGAACTGGTTGAGGGTGTATATATGGACACACCTATTGGTTAATGTGTAAAGTGGTAATGGCAAGCAACTGTCTGCCATTGACAATATGCATTGAGATGTTCATCAGATTCTGGCATTGAGGCAGCATGGTGAAAATTCACGAATTTGAGGGTGCCTACACTACAAATGATATCCAGATGATCCAATAACCTATCGTGACAGAACTTTTAAACGGTGTAAGTATTGTAAACTATTGTAAATCCGATACGTAGCTCAGAATAACCAACAGATGGCAAAGAAAGTGCATACCGAGCCAAAGTATACATTTGCAAATAATGCATGGCTGCCTGAGCCTGGGGCTGTTGACTACTGTGAGGGCCGGCCGTGGAGTGTTAGAGTTCTCAAACTCTGCCCGAACCCGACCAGGACCGAACCCGAACAGGCCCGACCCGACATTTAGGGCCGGGTAGGGCCTAAAATCTATCCTAATCAATAGGGCCGGGTAGGGCCTCGGGCCCCATAAAAAAATAATATATATTGAATTATTTTAATATAGTAAGAATAATAGTTATTTTCTGTATTTACCTATTATGAAGATGGTGCTGATTGCCATTTCATTTTTAATCTGTGGCGAATTCTCAAATTTTGCCCAAACCTGACAGTTTAGGGCCGGGTAGGGCCTAAAATGTATTCCATTTAGTAGGGCCGGGTAGGGCCTAGGGCCTGAACTGTTAGGGCCGGGTAGGGCCGGCCGGGCCTTAATTTTCAGGCCCGTTGAGATCTTTACTGTGAGGGCCGTGGAGTGTGAGGGTTGTGAACTGGGTGAGGGTTTATATAGGGACACATCCAGACTGTCATTGATTCATGTTTCAAATTGGTCAAATCTGGGATTGCAAGGCTTCCGCATTTAAAGCAGTAGTGCACGTGTTATTGGCCCATCCGGCTTACTGACTTAGATGCATTCCGTTCATGTGTAGTCTGTGAGGGTTTGAGGGCTCTCCCATTTTTAAATCGCTTCGTCAAATGAGGGCTCAGTCCTCCAATATCCACTGTTGCCATAAGTCAACATCGATGCAGACCACAGCCAAAGAATCACACACAGTTTATAGCTTTACCTGGGGTAAAGGAGGGGGTGTTTAGCAGCTTTTTTCTTGTGTTTTTCCACAAAATGCATCTAGTTTGTGAGGACTTTGAGTGATGATGTAATGATCATGACTCATCTTCAAAGAGCAGTCCCATCCCTTTTACTACAATGTGGAGCCCTTGCAGCCTCTCGCTCATGTACAGTACAACCTGACGTCACTTACATCAGTGAGTGTGCGGGCTTGAGGGCAAGCATTGGAAATGTGCCATTGGCCCCAACATTGGAACCAATCCAGGAAGTAGAGGAACTTGACACTGGTAATGTCACGTGTATCAGAGTAAACACAAGTCCACTATTGTTATTGTTTTAATTGCTTGCATCTTATAATCTTAAAGAATCCACTTGTGCAACTTAGCATTTCAATAATAAAGAACAAAAGACACAAAGAACTGTAAATTCATGGAAAGCCACCATTTTGGTTTGGCATATTATATTTATAATATGCCAATATGCCAATATATCTTATATTTGTCCTATTATAAACGTAGACCAGCCCTACTTATTAATCTGCCTGGAATGCCACTGCATCACCAACACGGCTGGGGGTGTGAAGTGCCGCGTCACGAGCGACAGTCTGCATTGGACAAGCTGCTGCGCTTTCCACCCACTGGTCTGCTGATGAATGATACAGACCACCACCACCATCATCATGTCAAACTCCCCTCTCAAATCCCGCCTGCTTTGCCTTGTCACTGCCCAGTGCCCACCTTCCTTACAGACACATTCACAAGTGGCAACATGCAGTCATTTGATGACTCATGTGACAATTGTGACAGCTGAGGCAGACAGTAAAATCCTACAAATTTAAAACAATGGACCTTTAATATATAAAAAAAAAGATTAGGTATATGCATATATGCATGCGCGCACGCGCACGCGCACGCGCACGCACACACACACACACACACACACACACACACACACACGTGTGCAATCACAGCCTGTGTCCTTGGAAGTACACACATCCTGCTAAACTGCACTTTACCAACTTTAAGTCGGAGACAGGTAGTGTGAGGCAAAAAGGATCAACAAAAAAAAAAACTGCAGAGACAACCAGACAGGAATACAAACGAGCCATGTAGAGTCAGTTCTACTCACCTTGGTGTCATGTAGTGTGCCACCTTAGCTCTCCAGCCAGAAGGTGGGAAGATGAGAGTGAGAGAGGAAACTAACGCGCACAAGCACACACGCATGCACATACGCACACAGATGGAAGGTTGGAAAATGGGAAGGACGGACACAGCAATAAAACGGGGACGAGCATGTGATTGACAGGAGACGAGATAAGGAGAGGAGAGTTAGGAGACCCTGGCGGAGTGAGAGAAGAGGTGGAGTGGGAGTGCACAGCAAAATGTTTGGTGATAGCCAGAGGAATCAGCAGGTTGTGGTGGTGTTGTGAGAGGAAAAGAGAGAGAAAGAGAGCACGCACACACACTAGAGGGAGAGAGAGTGCAGCACAGCCATCCAAGTCTAGACTGCCTCTTAAAGAAAAGCAGTCCGCATCTGCATCACAGCGCATGGCAGCCAATGACAAAGCGTCAGTAGGCTGGGGTGTACCACTGACTCGTTGGCTGTGTGCAGGAGGGATGGGCCTACAGGAGGGGTGGCAGCCAATAGCTGTTGAGATAGATAGCCAAGTGGGTGGGGGAAAGAAAATCAGGCACAGAGGTGTACCAGTGTCAGTGTTTGTGTGCGTATGTACGCATCACAGCAAGGGAAAAAAAGGCATGCAGTCAGACCAAGGGCATTCAGAGCACTCTGCCGTTAACTAATTATTTCATCGTGCGTCGTAACACTTCAGAATAGGGGTTATCAGTGGATGGATAAAATAAGCACATATGGAGAGCTTAAACATGCTCAGCTGATGCACCTGTTAAGTGGAACAGCAACAGTAGAATAAGTCCTTGGGGAAAATCTCTGGATTGCACAACCCTTTGTAATCCAATGTTACTATGAGGTATTAAAACAGTGAAAATGTTGGTCAACCAATCATTTCCTATTATTAACAACACACAGGACTGTTGCACATCCGTGCATTAGCCATTACTTGGCTCGAGGTCACCCTCTTTAGTTTCTCTCCCTCTCTCTCAGTCCCAATTGACCCCCTTTCAAAGAGAAGATGAACAGTGTGCCTTTATCCAGCTAGGTCTGAGCAGAAAGACGAGCACTGACTGTGGCTCTCTCAACAGCACAATGGAGTAGACGCTGGTATCTCTCAGCAAGCTCATCCCTGAGAAAATACACATGCGAGGCAAGAGTGCAGACTCTCCCTCTCCCTAGTTACTGTTACAGCGGTTGTTCACATCTGCTTAACAACAGGCAGCGATGCTTTAGCCATGAGTTGAGGACTATGCTGCAGTAGTATTGACTTACTAGGCTTACGCAGAATGGGCTTTCCCCAAATGAGGTGCTTAAACAAAAAGTTACCATTACGGCTCTTATAAAGAAAGTTTTTTTATGTAAAAAAACAAAAACAGTTACCGTTAAGAACAGTACACAGAAGAGGGGGTGGGCGCCAATGTATGGAAACTGGAAAGCCAACAACACAATCTACCTCACAAATTCTGAAAATTCTCGTGTCAGGTCTTAAGACAAACATGCTTTTAACAATAATATCACTCATTAGGTGCATTACGGAGGCTCATGCTTGTTTCTGAGAAGGAGGGGGGGTTAGATAATTCACAAATCACAATGGACAGAGGTCTCAGTTTGCATTTGTTGAATGCCTGTGGCTTTCTCCTGTTTTCCTTCACACTCTCGCCCTTTCGCCCCTCTCTCCCCTGCCGTGCCTTCTAAAAATCCTATCTGCGTCAACTGCACCTGCTGCTTCCAACTATTTTACACAGCAGGGGGAGCGCCGTCTCTTAGAACCCTGACACACACGCACGCACAAACGCGCGCGCACACACACACACACATGTGCGCGCGCACACACAAACACACACACACACACAGATGAGTCGAGCTCCACAAGCAAGGGAAGGGGGTCCCTGAAGAATGACAATGGCAGCGTGCAAAGTGCATGTCACTCCCAGCACTAATGTGTTTCCCTACTCAGTCTATAATGGTTTGTTAACATTTTGCTGCACAATGTGTCGTGCACAGGAAATAGTTTATTTCCCCATGTGCAGCAAAAGGATTTCAAATAGATCTACAAACTCACAACATGTCACATTATGATTTGCTGGGATCTTGTACATTTTGGCTATTTTGGCACACAACACCAATACACCAGGGGTTTTCAACAGGTGGTCCGGGGACCACCAGTGGTCCCTGAGAGGATTCCAAGTGGTCCCCAGGCTAAATGATGGAAGGTTTGTTAACCATCTTTGAGAGCGTAAAAATTAAAACTTATCTGAATTATCCCAAGTGTACACAGGTAGAAGATGAATGTTCATTTTGATCCGTTTATCTGTTTTGTTTCCGAAATCCAGCCTGGATAAAAGCAAAAGAAATCTGTAGTTTGGGGGTCATCAAATGGTGGTCTGTGGCTCAAACTCTGAATAAATAGTGGGCACTGGTATGAAAAAGGTTGAAAACCACTGCAATACACAACCAAGTATAAGGCGGCTTTATACAGTAAGACACACTATGCATGTGTAAGCAGATGCACACCATTTCCATAAATCCCCTCATACGTTCTAGTATCCTGTCATCTCCAGCCACAGGCCTGCACTGCAACACTAAGTCAGCTTATCAGGCAGTGAGCCTTACAAATCCTTCACACAGGCTTTACATTGCTGATTCCTGATCAATGGCATCAGTCAAATGTCTTTCTGGATATTTTATTCAAATGGAGGCATTTAATTTGCATTAACTACAATAAACATAAAATCAATGAACTTGGAAGTCATTAGTGAAATTAAATTAATTTCCAGAAAGTAAGCTGTAAGCTTGAACACAAGACACAAAACTGGAGCTTAGCTGTAAATCAAATATGACAACAAACTATTAATTATTATTATAATTATATAATTATTATTATTATTAAATACAAAGTAAAATGTAGAAAATTTGTGACATTCCCCTTTAAGTCAAATTGGCTGCAATCAAAAATATGGCAAGGAAATCAGATGATTTGCTACACTCAAGAAATATTGTGTGGTTCTAAGCCCCCAAAACTAATTATGAAATTACATGGTAAAAAGGCTGCAATTTTGCAATGATAATGTCAGTTCAGGCAGTCAAAGAATCTGGATTTATGAGTGCACTTCCGATAACCACAAGCCAAAGCCATATAACAACTAGGGCTGCACCGAAAGGGAAATTGTTGGTCGAAATGGAATAGCACATATAGGAAACAGTTGGCCGAAAAGCAGATACCAAATAGCCGAATATGATTATCTTTTTCCCCCCTTTTTTAACAGTTGTTGTAGGCCTGCCATTGCTGTCACGGCTGTACATTAAAAGCTACCCGATTATGGCAAAACATAACTTAAATAATAATCGCCATTATAGGTTCATAAAACACGTGCATTAATTGCATATGTTCATTACAAGCAGACTGTTGAAACATTATAACAATATCTCTGGTGATTATTATTTTCATGCCACAGAGGGGCTGTGCTGATAAATATATTTAAACCTGTTTTGCTATCCAGGCATGTGTGTGAATTGTACAGAAACAATGATCAGTCATTATAGCTGCTGTGTTTTGTTAAGACTATAGTGTTTGTCCAGTAAATGGGGTCTCCCCTTCTCTCTCTTCTGTTCAGTAAACAGAAAAGCATGCCAGGATGCCAATCAGTAAAGTGAACTGCTGCAGCATACTGCATTAACAAGTGAAATTGGTAGTGATGACACGAAGAATGAGCAGACGAAATTGGAACTGGAACACTATAAAGCTGCATCCGATGAATGGGCACTCTCTTGATTGTATGAAATTGGATGAAAGTTTGGCAACCCACCTACTGTATATCGCCCATTTTCTGTATATCAAAGAGCTGGACTGGCAGGGGGGACCCCTGCATCTGAATAGCAATTATTAGCATCAGAATCTCGGCCCCCATCCCCAAGTCAGTAGACCAGACAGTAACACAAAGTAACCTTTAAACCAACTGGGGATATTCATTCTGTCGCTGCAAGCAGGTATCATCATACCCAGTCTTCAGTAAATGTTAACAAGAATGGACAAATTACATTCAGGCACAGTCTGTTGCTCCAATGTCCCTAGTGGCTTAGACTTTAGCTAGTTCAAACAAAGAGGCCATATTACAACAACAAACTATCGAACGCCCTCTGGCCCTTTGGTGTTGTTTGGGTAAGCATTATATTTAAATACTACTAATTAATACTGTTAAGGTCACCTCTATCTTGTTTCAGCTGAGATTAGCAAGCTCTCAGCTCCTTCCAGAAGTGTTCAAGTGTCAAGAGAACAATGTGTCCCAATTTGTATGGCAGCAGTGTGGGCATCTATTGAAGTGACTTTAAAACAGGTACATGACATGTATTTGTGAATGTGTGTGGGTAGGCAGATTATTTCAAAATAGGGTACTTACCAACGCTTAACCGTTAGTAAGTAACTGAATTCCGGTTATCGATAATATTAACGGCTAATGATTAACTGATAAAATAAAACGCAATTGGCTGTCGGGCACCCTGGACTATTCCAATTTCATCCACGTTTTAGAGCTGCGCAGTGACGTCACCGCCCTGGTTCCGGAAGTCTTTTCCCAATTCATTTTTCTCATAGACTTTTCGATAATAATTTATATCAAGACGAATACGCCGCGGCCAAAGCCAACTCGAGTCGTGACGAATCATGATGACACACACAAACTTTTGGGACAATAAAATAATTTCTAAGATGAAAAACGAAACAAAAAGTCTTCGTATCATGGCGTTTTCTACTTCTTCCCAATTATATATTATATGACGATATTGTGTTTGTTGTCATGATTTGTCACGACCTGAGTTGGCTTTGGCCGCGGCGTAATCGTCTTGATATAAATTATTTTCGAAAAGTCTATGAGAAAAATGAATGGGGAAAAGACTTCCGGAACAGGGCGGTGACGTCACTGCGCAGCTCTATTATCCTACTAGCCAGAGGAGTGTTTCACTGCAGCAGCTACTGGGCTTTCACTAAACTTGGTCAAATAACTACCTCTGCATGTATTTAAGCCTATAGTTTTATTTTATGGATGTCCATAAGGCCATTGCGCTGATTGTCTGCATCACGGCATGCACAGCGCACATGCATGGCTATATGGAGTTTACCCACATGGCACTTTCAATGATGGACTCACCACGGAGAGCCATTTGGGAATTTGTGCTGTCTATTTTGTCGAGGAGTGCAATGCAAGTGGAACATTAATCCATTCCTGTTACACAGTGGATTGCGAAGTGTATGCACTGCGATGCACACACTTTGTAGTTGCATTTGATAACTTGCTGCTCCTTCCCGTCCCCGAAATTTAATTTGTTTCTGATACAGAACATGTCTATACAACTAATATGTGGTGTCCATAGAACTAATCGTCACATTAGTTCTATGGACACCACATATTAGTTACATTGTTACTGCTTAGTGCTTGAGGTGAACAAGGGACTTGGAAAAAGGCGGTGATGGTCAGGCATAAGTGGTCTTTTTAATGGATTAAAATATTTCCTTATCGGTTAACGGTTATTAACCAGCAAAGGCCTGATGCCGATTGATAAATAAAATCTTTCCATTTGGCCATCCCTACTTACTTCTAGGGTTATTAATCAGAATCAGACGTAGTAAATCAGTTAAGTAAGTCAAAATCAAAATCACTGGCAAAAAACATCCAATGATGAAGGACACCTGTTACAGCTGGACCATTCATAACACATTGGAAGGCTTTTCACTTATAAGTCTAGAAAGGTTATATCAGAAGTGATTTAGGCTCAAACCAGCAGTAAAAAAGTGACCCTTACGCACAGGTCTCCATCAGGCCAAGTCAGGTCAGGTTTTACATAATAATAATGTAAAGTTGAAAGATTGGACATGGACATGGAAGTGGAAGGTTTGAGTTGGTTCACTGATTGAATTTTCTTTTGACACTTTGTAGAATGGGTACAGTTTAAAACAAAAATGCAGGTCAATGCAAAAACTAGTAAAACCAGAAGAGGTCCCATTTTCAATTCATTGTAACATTAAAGTCGTATGTATATTCTACTATACAACAATTTAACCAATTCTGCTCCATATAATTACTACTTGTATGACAAATGGCCAAAACAGCCAATGTGCAATACATACTGGATCACAGTAATGGTTTACTAAACTTTCCCAAAAAGGGTTGTTAAGTACAACATATGTGTGTGGCTTGAGTTAGTGAGTGAAATAAGAGAGTGAGAAAGCGATCTAAGCTGGATCTAGCGGCCCGTTCCCGCTCCTAATCCTGGCTTCCAGCACATGACCGGCTAAAGCATTATGGATTGCCTTTGATTAGGGTTGCTGTTGTGCACCCCTATTGGGGGACAACGATAATGTGGGAGCTAGCCTATGTATGCGACCACAACTTTGCTGGAATGCCAGGGCAAGAAAACCATCTGAGGCACATACAGTACACACTCACACACTGGCTTAACACAGTCCACGAGCTTGCTGCCTATAGCGTACGTAGTGCACACGTCGCTCAATAGAGGGCTGAGGCCTGTCGGATTATGCCTACGAGTCACTGAGTCAGCGGATTACCTTGAGACTGTTATTCTAGGTGAAAATGCAGATTAATGCTCAAAAATGTGTCAGCTAGCATTAGCTGTGGCTAAAGGTCCACAGAGAGACTGACTAGAGCAGTCACAATATAGAAGGGAATTTCACACAGCTACATCAGCTTGCAAATGAGACTTGTTAATCAAACAAGGGTGGCTTGTGCAATATGTATTTCTTATTACATAATAATGCTTTGTGAGAGAACGTTGGTTCTTGAAGAGTAAAACTACTAATAACTGATCCCCTGAATACCCCATAGAAGTCAATTTAATTTGCATACAATGGAAGACATACAGTATATCTTCAAGATGAATTGAAGATGTAATGCCGAGATCAAATGTTCATCAAGTATGCCTAGTTTTCATGTGAACTGAATTGAATCCTCAAACACAGCTGTTGCTGCATGATAACGTGTTGTATTTGGAATGGGCCTTTTGACTCAAAAGGCTTTCAGCTTACAGGAAGAAACTAAAATCTAAACTGAAAAAATACATATTTCAATATTCTATCCACACCTGGAAGTCTTGGAGCAATGTTAACTCCATTGACACATACAAGACAGAAGTACAAAAATCATGGCGCGCCATCTGTAAAGGAAGTGAATAGTCAGCCCTCAGCTAGCAATGGTGGAGCAAATGTTTTTTAGCCATTGGGCACTCTGACTGGCTGTTAGGCGGCTTGCCGACAATCTGTCCAGCATTCTGTGTGAGCCCCCAATCAATTAAAGAGTTTTAGCTCAGGAATGATTCCACACCCAAATTCTTTCATTGGTCATTGTTGTGTAGTGACAATATCAATAGTTTTAAGAGTTTGTCATCCCAGTTTCCAATACCCATAAGGGGATTGTTCTTTTTAATACAAAAATATGGTAACATTTAAGTAAACAAAAGCAGGGCTGGGTCGGAATGTGGGATTTTTTGGGGTTAACCATGTAAACCACTTTTAATGTTAAGGTATAACTAGGGTTGGGAAATGACTGCATTACCGCAAAACTGTGGTTATGTGATGATTTTCTTCTCTCATTTAAAGTTGCAAATTGCAGTCCATAAGATTTATGTCCTTCCCGTAATTCAAACTCAGAGTTTGAATTACGTGGGTAGCCATGAAGACTGTGTGCATGTATGCACGTACGCGAACGCATATTTGTATTCATAATATTCATTGTTGTTCAATAAAGAGGTGCATTAATATTATCTGTGCCTGAATTACACTGTATCTCATCCTCAATCAGTGTAGGCGGCTGTTGCAGCAGGTGGGAGCTGACATTCACACACATCTGTCGGTATCAGCAGACAAAACAAATCTCATTCAGTCTTCTAAGACGTCTGCTCATAAGTAAAATGTCTACCATAGTTTTGAAACTGTTTTAAAACTCATTAGCGTTCCTACCGAGCCACGTCCACATTGTTAAAAGCAGAGAGACCACCTAGCTCCAACCACTGTAGATGTGCTACTTACAGTATATTGTCAAAATACTGTTTAATTCACCTAGATGGTTCCTGATTACTACTACGTCAACTGCTGGACTGCTACGAATGTTTCTCTTTCACAATGGTAGGAAAGATTCTATCACAATAAGCAAGGTTATAGAGTTATGTTTAATGTCAAGGCAATGCTGCCCACATACTGCAACAGTGGGTATTCGGTGGTTATTCAGCCATGGTGAATTTAGCTATGACTCACAGCCATAGTTGTTATTGAAAAGCAACGGAAACAACGCAGGTCAGTAATGAAAACAAAAATATTCAGTATCAGAAGAATTTGATAATATATATATCCTCACTACAGGAAATGAGGTTATCTTTCCTCCGGGAAAGATATTTCAGATCTTTTCTTTGGGAAAGATATTTCAGCAAAGTTTCTGGTAAACCTGCTGGTATAACAATTAATTAAATCAAAAGGATTGGTATGATGGGGCAACATTTTTGTGATCTGTTAGCCAGCTAATACCCAACCCACAAGGGTGTATGAGTCTACTCTACTGCTCCACTATTGAAGAAAAGTGCAATCTATCAAACAACTTCTATGTCTTTGGCAGTGAAGAGTTGGATTTGATTTTATACTGTAGAGATTCTTGACAATCTTTTTTGTGCATTAGAATGTATGAGGAGTCTGCCATGTTTGTATTATTTATTATGTTCTACTTTCACTTGAAAGTACCGTTATATCCCTTTAAGAGAAAGGATATCTTTTTAAAAAATGATCATACAGTAATATTATGTTCTATAAGAAATTTGGGACATTGAAATATAAATCTATGTTAATGACATTTACAAGGTTTATAACATGTTCCTGGAGGTCTTTATGTGTGTAATGTGTGGTTTTAGATATTTTAGATGTTAGCAGTGTCTCTGATGTCATGGACAAAACTTCCTGGACTACAATTCCCACACTTAAGGCTAGCAGTATGGCTGTCTTACTGAGACAACATGTAGTCCAAGGCTAATCTAAGAAGGCTAGGAAGGATGGAAGGAAACAGACATGCGCAGTACAGTTTGCCAGTGTAAAACCTTTTGGTCTGCACTGCACATGTCCGTTTCCTTCCATGGATCGATGAGGACGCCACCGCAGGTGACCTACCTCCGCATTTTCAGAACTGCACCCTTTACCGGAACTACGCAATCGTACGAAATGTGTGGCTCAGCAGCCAACAGGTTACCAACTTCCCAGTAGCTTACATCCTTGCAAACAGTCAAGCAGGCTACCTGATCATGATCACGCTGAATTTACAATTCATTTACAATGAATTAATGACTCACCTATAATGATGGCTAGAGGTTGATATTTGAACGTAGACTATAATTATTCCAAGGTGTGTAGGCTAAAATAAGATGGGCAGCATCCAGCACGGTTTAAATATGTTGTATAATAAAATCTGCAGGCTAAAAGCATGTAACCAACATGCTTCACTTTGTCATATAGCGTGACCATGACACAAACTCACAACACGTCGCGCAAAAATGCGTTGTAAACATTAGAACGTTAGAGCAGAATTGCCACAACTCACGTCATGGCTCGGCACAGGGCGGGATCTAGAGGGGGCAGGGGCGGGCAGGGGTTTAGCTTTGGGGTCTGTGGGGCTAAAATATCCTCAAATGGTGTTCTGTGACTCAAAAGCCGAATAAATAGTGGGCCCTGGTATCAAAAATGTTCCAAAAGCACTGCTTCTTATGAAGAGAAGAGAATGGCAGGGTGGAGTTGCCCACCCTGCCATTCTTCCAGCCCACCCTAGTAGGGGTGGATAGATCCGGTCCTGGCTCTGCTGCGCCAGAGCCTTAAATGAATAGGGAATCCACTCCTGGAACAGAAACGGTGAAGTCACTGTGCAGGTCTACTGGTAGAGTGGGTCCTCACTCCTCACTACCTGTATGTTGTTTGTTTGCTATAAATCGGCAAGCGTTTTACAAAAAGCTCACTGGGATTGAGCTTTTTAAAACTCTCGCGCGCGTGCACGAAACGAGCACGTGCGCAACAAAAAAAAGATCAGTGACGTCGGGCGTTTATCGCCCGGCGTTAAACACTCTCTTGAACGCCGGTCGATTTTTTGAGCTTTTTAGCTCAAAAAACGCCGGCCCCATTGAGAATGAATCAGAATGGGCGATTTATTCCTCGCCGTCTGTAAGCCCCTTAATTCTTCTAAATGTCATTAACATGTCCCTTTAAGTCTATGAATGCACCATTACAGAACCTCTCAGATCAAACAAGCAGGTTGGTTAAATGGGAATTTAAAACATTCTAGACATTAAATAAATCTGGGCAAGTTTTCTCAGCATGAACAAGACGTTTGATTTTCCAGGTGTAAAGTAGTCTATGAAAATGAAAGCCGACTATGACATAAAATAGCGTCCACTGACTAGTTTGCATTAAGAACCATGCTTGAAACTGACTTTATGGCCATCCATTTCAATCTCAGCATCGCTGTTGAGGCCGTAGTGTCCGAGTGCTGTGGCAGAATGCTGTGCTCTGAGGGAAACCCACTGTGACAGGTGGTCTGCTTGTGTTCCGGGTACTGCTGCGAAGGGACGGGGAGGTTTACGAGCAAGTCATCTTTAATCGCATGAGACCAAATCATTTCCTTGAGAGTTTTCCACCCACCCATCACCTCCAGTCACAACAGCATGGTGCCACAGCAGAATAATGACACAGGGGTGCAGTCCCCTCCTCCTCCTCACAGGCCCATAAGCTCTGTAAGATTTATACTGTACGTAGTCGTATGACAGTCCCACGCCAAAAATAACCATGAATGTAGCTCATACAAGCAGCTTGTAGATCTGCCATTTTTCGGCTCTGCACACAACAGTATGATTTATTAGTCTTTTATTATACTTATTCAGGCCCATTTGGCACCAAGTGCCCGCAGGGGCTATTTATATTTGAAGGCTCTAGCAAATAAAGCATTCCATGCTTTATTTAGCAGAACTAAGGGAGTTTATTAAATGACAACCAACCTTTGACACCCTAGGCTGCAATGCTAGCCTGACAGTGAGTCGCAAGTTCAAATCCTGATGCTCACAACCTTTGCCAATTTACTGTTTTATCAATAAGACATCAAAAGGCTCCAAAACAAAACAAAATTACAACCCTCAACTGTTGAACATAAAGGTTATCTGGACTTCCAGTACAAGTAAATTGGTTATTGTGGCATTTAGTTATCTAGATCAAAATATTAAAATTGATCAAATACCAGTTCTTTGATTTGCAGTTAGAGTCACTACATGGAAAATTTAAAAATGTTTAAAATCTAAATTCTGGACATAGGCAATTGTGACACTACAGTATCTAAGTGCTTCTTCTGTAGTTGGAGGTTCATGGGCAGATAATGTATTATGAGAATGCTTTGATGTAGGCTAGATTAATAGTGCCGTGTTGTAGTGTACTTGAAGGTCAGAAAATATCAGTTTGTGTACATTTGATTTTGTTTACTTTAGTCCAGACCCGCTTCTCAAGCCCTCTGAGTGTGTGTGGGTATTCACTGTCAATCTGTGTCTGTGGACATGTGATCCCCAAGTTCTATGAAGACGTCAACAGTAACACCTGGTCAGTGCATGGTACTCTGGGATTTAAAACAAATAGAATTATTCACTTTCATAACTTCTTTTCCTGGAATTCACTATGGAATATCTTCCTCCATCTCGGAAGAAAGCCTGGTCTGTGTTCAGGAGATGACATTATAATTGGCCCGATGGCGCGACTGTACTTTTAAGGACGTGCAGGCCAGTATATACTGCCATACAGTGGCCCGACAGGGCCAGTGGAAAAAAAAAGACAAATCCCCCGGGCCAGTGACAGTAATTTGGACAATCAAATTTCCCTTAAAGTTTACCCCTGGTGTTCCAAAAAATGCTGTGTGAACAGGCCTGGAGCTGATGGTATTTTATGTTATGTTGTAATGACTCGTGGTTATTAGGCATGAAACTACAAGGTGGCATAAGAGGTACCCATTATTGATTACTGATTATTGATTAACCAGTAATGGTTAGCTGTCAGATGACTACAAATTGTTGATCAAGAATATAAAATGAATTCTAACCCTAGTTATCATCAGCCCCCGACTGAATCTTCTTGGCTATGAGAGACTACATTTATTCTACACTTGCCCCATCGTTTCCCAAAGGTATGTGATGTTGAATAGTAATTGTGAGAAATACACCAGTGGAAGATTATACGCTAGACAGAGTGTAAAATTGGTCTAAAACAAAGCTTGGCTGAGGGTCATTGAAAACAAAGATGGCTGCAACACCACTGACTGTGGTTATGATTGGAATATGCTTACAGTACAACCATGGTGCCTGAATTCATATATGGCAAAAAAAAGATTGCTTTTATTTTACAAGTCAACAAGACAATGTTCAGAACCTTACAATTTACCTTTTCATCCATGGCAAAATGCTTCAATGTCAGTTATATAATCAAACTAAGTAAGTGACAGTTACAAAGTACTGACAATAACATTAACAAGTTATCATTCCCACCTTGCACTTGGTCAATTCAAGAAATGGCTACAATTGTGCGAGTTGTCAACTAACCCAATTTGGGTTCCTGAATGAAATAGTTTGTCATGCTACAGTATGGTCAGGTCAAATAGACAAAACTGACCTGAAGCAAAAATGTGGCACCACCACATGGAATAAAATTTGAATGAATTTGAATGTTCAACTCACTAAAGTCTGACATGACAATCGGCAGTAGAGAATGGGTAGTATGAAGTGAAAGGAAATAACATTCAGTTGTGCAGCAATATAATTAATTACGCTATATATGGAGAATATTTAATTATAATATTGTATGTAATTATAATATATTCTAATAAAGTAAGTTCAGTATATTTGACTGCTTGTATTGACTGTTGAAAACGTTGCCGTGTTGTAGAGTAAAATAGAAAAGTCGTAGAATGACTGAATCGAACCCGGTGAATTGTAATGTAACTGAATTGTAAAGACAGTGTCAATGCACACCTCTAGCAACTTCTACCTCAAATTCATCCCATCTTGATGACCCCCCCCCCCCCCCCCCCCCCCCCCCCCCCACTCACCACCCACCCCACGCTACCTGGTAGTACTCCGACTCCACTCAATACATTCCCTGCCTGAGTGACAACCCACAATCCCCTCTTGTGAGGTGTCACATATCCACCACTCGCTCTCTGTTGCTAAAGGCCGAGGGGAGGTGGAATGATTGGGATAGAAATAGCAGTGTCACATGAGGCTGTCCAGCGACTGGTAGCCAGCCAGTTGCTCATCCTTACATGGAACCCAGCCCCTTTCACGCACAGACAAAACGCCACCCGCAGAGTGACCACCTATTGGCTCTACGCAAGTCACTCCATGGGATCTTCATTCATCATCACAGACTCTTCACGCACCCTTCAGGCCCATGCTGCATGGTGCTGCGACATGAGGTCTACAAGCACATGTGTGCACAAACACACACCTGTTCAAACAAACCTAACCTACACTAGCTTAGAAACACTTCATCCCACCATAAATAAAAAAGGACAAAAAAGGCATCCCACCTTTTCTTAATCTTTCACGACAGACATGTTGGTCCTTGTCGACAAGGGTGGGTCTACTCTACAAACAAAGTATACAGTACTGTGTGTGTGTATGCGTGCGAGCATGCATACACATACATAGCACAGCGTTTTTATCAATTAATCTAAATGATCAATAATAATCAACATCATTATTACTGCTACTACTACAATTATGATTAATAAAGCATTTTAAAATGTTAAAAAAAACTAACTTAACAACTTACACTCAAACAGTAAATTAAACATAAAATAACTATGTATTATTAAGATAAAATCGTATACATGCTTAACAAATCCTTATCCAGTTAACAGCACTCCTATAGTCCCCTGCAAGTTTAGTCACAAAACAAAAAGACGCTTCTGTTGTACACTTTATTTGCTGCCATTCTCTCCCTACGAACAAAAGGATCTACAGTTTGTAGCTCCTTATAGGGGGAGATTTACAGTTGGCAGCAGAGTGGTTTTGTTTCCACCCAACACATAAACTAACAGAGCCACATGTAATTTCCATGGTCTGAGTGGATGATCCCAAAAGCTAACCAGAGCCTCTTCACCATGCCTCTCAGTCTTTCCCTGAGCACTTTGCCCTCAGGAATTTTCCAAAACCCCAATGCAACCCCAGGTCAAAGCAGAATAATGAGACAATAATATTAAGAGGAAAGGCAAGTCTCTCCTAAAACAATCTAGACAAGAGGGAGAGAGAGAGACACTCACACACACGACATGAGAGAAAGACACGAGAGAGGGAGAGAGAAGAGAGAGAGACAGAGAGGGAGAGAGATATTCATCTAATTGATTTGTTACCGCAAATACCAGTTCTGATATTTTGGATAACTGGAAGGATAATCCATAATTAATGTAGAGAATGCAATGTATTCAGTACTAGGATCCAATCACAATGTTTGCGGTTTGTGCAGATGCTTTTCATTATAGGCAGGCATTATTTATAATTTAGGCTAGTTACCCAAACTCACGATTTCTCGTGTTTCTTGCTTCTACCCACCTTTGAATGAAATGAATGAATGAAATTTATTTATATAGCACCTTTCTAGACAATAGGTCACAAAGTGCTTTACAGATTGCAGGCATATAATAACATTACATAGAACATACAAGAGGAAGGACAAAACAAGACAAAACAAGACAAAACATCCATTGACAACAGGACAACGCACATGTCAGAAACCAAGAATACAGAAAACTAAGGGATAAGGCTAACAGAAACACTTAGAATACAAATAGGTTTTTAAACCAGATTTAAACGATGACACTGACTCCGCTAATCTAAGGGCTAGGGGCAAAGCGTTCCAGAGCTGGGGTGCACGAGCTTTGCCAAAATAAGAAATGTCGTTTAATATAAATATAAAAAGTAGAATATAAATTCCACAATGTATTTTTTTTATTCCATTCTTAAACAGCCAACATCTGAATATTCTGTGCACATGGTCACGCATGACGATGCTCAAAATGGGACAAAGTATGATGTTTATGGGTAAATAAAACTTTAATCCGACCTCGAGAGTACAAAAACATTGTTTACGCCGAGTGAACATTGCACAGACTGTAGTGTAATGACTCATCACACACTACTTCCGGTTCAGTGAAAGAGTTCACAGCATCCAAAGTTTTGCATCAATCAGACACAGAGCTTACAATTTGAGGCATTTTGTTAAAAGAAAAAGCTATTCAAGATGGAATACATGATATGGGATGTTTGGACAAACTCTGAGAGTACACAAAACGTTCTATAAGATAGCTAACATAATGTTGAACATGTTGCATTATCATTGTTTGGACTCAGGAAGGAGCCTAGTCCGACATCATTTCTCAATTGTACAAAGTAGGCCTGGACTCGTTAGTCACGCTGCAGTAGACCAACATTTACATTTGAATCGCAGTATGATTAAAAATCAAAAATCATATCCAAACCCTGGATGTCTGATCAGCACAACGGTCAGTGACATCGTTTGAGAGAAGAGCCAGAAAAGATTGTAAATATATATTTTTTCTCACACACAAGATCAAATCAATTGGGGGAATATATGTACATCATGGCACGGTGACTAACAAAACACCTAAAAATCACTCAAAGGGATGCCTGTAATCTTCCACTCCTCTTTAC
This sequence comes from Benthosema pterotum, assembly GCA_039105355.1. Taxonomy (NCBI): domain Eukaryota; kingdom Metazoa; phylum Chordata; class Actinopteri; order Myctophiformes; family Myctophidae; genus Benthosema; species Benthosema pterotum. Next base: position 22,401,486 of record CM076972.1, read on the forward strand.
ATTCCATTTGTTTGCCTCAATTCTTGAGTGACAGATTGGTGGTTAAACACAGTCAGGACTGGGAATGTGATAATCAACATAGCTGGGGTTTGCAGCAAAAACATTGATAAGGAACTCTGGACAGAGTAGACATGAGAGACACACGCGCGCGCGCACACACACGAAAACAAGCATGAAGATCCCTGCTGTCCGTCTGTGACCTATCATGTGATGTTGCCATGGCGGAGAAGGCCTCAGACAACAGTGTGATTGTGTTCTGAGGGTGAGGTGGGCCGATCGGCGACAGACTGTTCTGACTGTGGCACTGCCAACCCTGGTGCCAAAGTGCCCTGCCTCCCACAGAGAGACAGACACACCCACTGGCTGGCAGGCCAGCCTGCACAGGGGCCCTAGCTACCGTCATGGAAACCAGTGCAGGCCCTAGTGCGTTTCCATATTGGCCTCTTAAATTTTCTACATCAGCAGGATCAAGGTCATTTGTGATTCAACAAAGGAGGAAGGTGTTGAGCATATTCATTGTCCAGTTTATGGTCATTAGCCTAGCCACCACTAAACAGTAACTGGAAAAACGATGATTATACATTATACAGACACAACGTCTGTATAATATAATATCTGTATGGAAATGTGTCCACCAGAGGGTGCTGCAGGGAAGGATACTGCTCTTCATTTGTTTTTTTCAATTACTTTTGTGATCCTTTTTGTTTATTATTTGGGAGGTGAAAAAAAAGAAGGACAATACCAGTCACTTGAACCCAAGACGGCTGTTTATAAAATAGAGTTTCAAGGTTCAATGGGTTTGTCTAATTTTCTAAAATGTAGGCTACATCAAAATACAAAATTGAACAACTTAAAAACTGTCTGGGGAGTTCACAAAAGCCTGGGTGGACGTTAAAATGAGAAAATAAGTAAAATCCCTTTAAATGTTCATTTCAGTTTAGGAGTGAAAGGGGCACATCAAGCTTAAGCTAACAAAATCTGACTTGAAACATTTGGTCAACATAAGATGCTTTGAGCATCGCTTTGCTGTGCACTTCCAACACAAGTCACTTACTTTTGATGGTGACACATAGCAGGCCAATGTCCAATTTTCTTGTTACTGAGTTCGAAGTTGCCTGTTCAGACCTACAGCCTACAGCACAGATCCTGTTTTGAGCAATCACCAATTCTAACTAAATGCCAAGTGGCACCGTGTAGGAAATGTTGCCTATGTGCAGCATCTCACTTTGTTGGAAAGCATCAGTTGAGGTGTCACTTATGAAAACTGTCAACTGCCAAAAACAATGACCTAATCGAGGAAAACACCGGCAGAGAGTTTAGCACAGTATTCATTAGCCAAGACTTTTTAAAGGTGTAATTTTGAAACCCTTTTTTGTTACACTGGCTTCGGTAGGCCTGGAAAAAAAGAATATCAAATAGTTGTAGCAGGGGTTTTCAACAGGTGGTCCCCAGGCTAAATGATGGAAAGTTGGTTAACCAAATGTAACTCTTTGAGAGCGTGAAAATGAAACCAAGTGGACCCTTGTGGGTCCATTTGGTTTCATGTTTACACTAGAGAGTTTAAATATTCATTGAGAGTTAAAATATCCATCATGTGAATTAGCCCAAGTCTACACAACTAGAGAATGTAGAAGATTAATGGTCATTTTGGTGTGCATGTTTGACTGCTTTGTTTTCTCCAAAATCCAGCCAGGAAAAGTGGACAAAAACAGTCTGTGAGGCTGAAATGTCATCAAATGGTGGTCCGTGGCTCACATTCTGAATAAACAGTGGTCCCTGGGATCAAAAAGCTTGAAAACCACTGGGTTGTAGGACAAAAAGATTGCCAACCTTTCAGAAGAAGGGGTCAGTAATAGGACTGAGTAACTAGCCTGTTCACAGTGAACCTTATTTCTTATCACACCGTGGGGCCTCAGGTGAAATTGGGCCTGTACTCGCTGGGAGGGAGGGGCTATGGCAGAAACTGGAGGAACTGTCAACAGCGCACACACGTGTCCTCCACAGACAACACGCACAGGCGCACACCAAACGAGGCTAGTCTGTGTGTCTGCGTTCTCGACATCTTGTTTAACGTGAAAACATTACACAATCTAGCCATACTTCATGCATCCATATGAAATGCCCAACCCCAGCACGCAAATAGCTTAAACACACCACCACAAAAGTAAGGGGCTGGGCTTTATAACTGCTGCTTCACTATGGCGTCTCTGTTTATTATGACAAAGTGTTCGGTTTTATGGGACAGCAAGCATAAAAAGTTGACTGTGTTGACAGTGTGGGCTAAGTCGTGACTGCACCCTGACACCACAGAACCAGTAATTTGGCGTGAATCATTCCAACTTCATTGTTTTTCAGTGAGATTACAGCCAGGAGGGACAGGTCAAAGTACAGTCAAAAGCTAAATTGAATCGGTACAAGTACAACCAAACGCGAAATAGGGTGAGGTCAAGCAAAAAAAAATATTTTGTCACATTTTTCTGTGCTCAAACATAGTAGTATCACAAGAGGGGCACAAACAGGTTCTGTCAGTCACGTGTTACACTGCAAAGCAAACAACTGCAATACTGCTGCATACAATAAGTAGATAATGACACATTAAAGAGGTGGTTTTCTCAATAACTTTTGGAATGGAACTAAATACAATCATATGACTGGACCATTTTGTTACACCAAGAACTAATCGGTGATTTTGTGAAACAGTGCAGAGGCAATTATCTAAACCCATGTTTCTGTCCATACATACAGCCAACCAGATGAAGAAATTACATTTTGAAGCTTGAATCATTGCTTTTATGAACTATCCGAGATATCCATGTTTATGAAAGAATCTTATGAACTATATACTACAATTAGATTACTCTTTCATGTAGAAATAGGCCTAACTGATAACCGAAAATAGCCAATCTACAAGATAACAATGTTGTGAGCGTGTAGATCGGCTCTTCCAGTTCGTTTCATTTCTACAATTTGTGCATGCATGTCAATAATTCCTAATTACTGTGATGGCATGCACACTAATCGCACCACATTTAAAATCACTTCTAGAACCTGCCTGTTAAGGCACAAGTGCCATTGCGTTACCCAACATATGGCCCAGTGAGCTTCTCCTGTGATAACCCAAACTGCAGTAACTGATGAATAGAATGCCAACGGCAACATTAGTCAGGTTATGTAACACCACTCATTATGTAGCTAATATATATGGAATACTTAAAGAATCAAGCATCATTGATCCCCTTTCCCAGGCAATCAAAGCATAAAAGGTTGATTAAAAGACGGAAGTCCTTAGATTGCTTATCTTATCATAATAAGCACGTCATATCTATATAGCCTTTGTCATATCTATATAGACTAGACAGATATCAGTCACAAACCCAGTCCTATTCTGTACATGGGCCCTATAAAAGTAGGTATTGTTAAAAAAAAAACTCACAATATGACATGAATATAACTAAATACTGTGCATAGCAGTTAAATACATGTATAGTGTTCTTTCATTTCTTATCATAATATGTAGATGAATAATTAACCCAACTTCCCCACTGTATCTGTCTGTCTGCTTGTCTTGTAAATTCTGCTGTGTACCCATATGAAGACTCAGCCACTCAGGCATCCTTTTTATAAATAAAAAAACTGTAATTACAGGCTATTAATAGTCGAAAAGTTATAGATTTCTATTGTTTATTTATTTGTTTAATAATTTCGGTATGGTGGGGTTAAAGTGGTTAATATAACTACTGCAAAGTACTCAATGATGTGACAATGGCGGGAGTAAAGATCACATTCTACTCCACTCTGGACATTAAAGGCACAGTCCTCCCTGAGGGTCTTTTAGTGACCACAGACATGATGGGTGATGAACTGAACTGAGCCACATTGTATGATGGGTCGTGCTGTGTAGTGTATCAACTGCGCAGACTCAGTCAGTCCGTCGTCAAGCCCGTCTGCTCGTCAGGGACGTGCAGAGTTGTTTGTGAGGGGGTAATGGGCTGAAAAACCGTTAAAGGGGAACTACACCTATTTTCAACACTTTACTATGTCATTAATTGGCTATACCTTAGAGATGTTGTGTGGACATGATAAAAAAAAAGTTCCCAATTCTGTATGAAAAAAAAAATCATTAACATGGTGAAATACATCTGATGACATCATCGAGATGTATTTCACCATGCTAATGTTTTTTTTTTTCTTTCAGATCCCTTTTTCCTGAGAGGGTACAAATGGAACAAAAAAATGGACGCGCTAGGGTCACATTTGTATTTTTGGACAAAAATAGCGAATACAGCAGCTCCACAGGCCCGCAAGCGTCGCGCAGCGATGCATTGAAGAGCTTGTAGATCTGTCATTTCCAGGTCGCAACCCAGCACTCTTCATTTAATTACTTGAGATGTGTACGACATGAATTTAGGAACGAATCTGTTCAGTGCACAATGCTGCGTTAAAGTTCAGGGGGCGTAGATGCTATGGAAAGTAGATGCATGTTGCATTTCTTCATCAGGGAAAATAGCTGCATTTGTGGTCTGGAAAAGGGGCAAAACAGCCCCATTTGATTTTACGTGTTCACGTCCCTGATTGGGTGCTCGTCAAAATAGGCTACTACAGCATTATCAGTATAGCACTGAGTAATCGGACGCCAAGGAAAGCCCAACAGAAATGACCTCGCGTGATTTTTTTTACGCGACCATCATTAGTACATCCCTCCCCCAACAAATGGTCGAATGCTCGATCACCAAGCGTTTGGCACGATCGTAACTAAACGGACACGATGACAACAAACCATTCAGAATGGTAGTGGTGGGTCACCAGGGGGACAAATGTATCCACTATACTAGTAGGCTATAGTCACGCACGTGTAAAACACGACGCTGCCGTGTGTGTGTGTGTGTACCGTGTATTAATGTGTCGCGTGAGTCACTCGTGTATGTAATGTAATGTATGTAAACTCGTAACATTGTTTCCCACCATCAAACTCCGACACATCACATGGACACATGGATACTTTGATGTGCGCAGCGTATAAAACCCATGTTGAATGTTGACGCATGCTGCTTGGTCCGCCGTGATTCTTAATTCAACGTACACTGTGTACAGAGCTGCAGTAGGACGGTGTCGCCTGTCCAAAAAAATGATCAGATCTACCAGCTGACGACGAATTAGCGTAGCATTCGTTTAATTATCTTTGTAAACTCCTTCTTGTTTTGCCAAGCGACGCCTCGCCACGGATCACTTAGATTAAGATTTTTTTCCTCGCCGAGGGAAATATGTAAAAACGTGTACTTACCCAGTCAAATTTGGATCGCAGCAGAAAACGTGCCCGCGTCGCTCCCTCTAGTCTGTGTGCGCCCACACGCTCACAACAACACTGTCTGTTTGGCTGCTGCTTCCCGTCCGAACGCTTCCTTCCTCCTCTCCGTGGTGATCGCCTCGTGGAGCTTCAATGGGTCTGTCCTGTCGAAAATGTCACAAGAAGATTCCAACACTCCCCTCCCTGGGAGAGCTCAGCTCAGCCTCGCCTCGAACACGATTCACCGAGCGGCCGCGTCAACTCAACACTCACTGGATGCAAATCATACAAACTCACTGAGAACCCCTCGTCGTCAAGTGGGCTGAGGTAAACGTTTGACTTCCGGTCAGTGGATTTCAATATAAGTCTCAAGTTTATGAGAATGTTCTACATCAGAGGGTTTACAACTGATTGTGAACAAGGCTTAGAATCAGCTGGATAGTCTGGCCTGGGGACAACTGTTGTTCTGCAGTTCTGGGTGGGGCTATATTAGTGCTTTATATACTTGCTATGCCTGCCATGTGTATGGTACACATCCCACTGTTTTTCAACCAATGGTCCATCACTGGACCTACTGTATGTCCTAATAATAATTACTCAGTATGAGACATACCATTGGTCAAATTACTACACACCATCTAGCCTAACCCTCACCCTAACCTCCCACGGGGGAAGCACACCTAAACCTAACTTGGCTCCAATGCAACTCTATTTTTTTTATAATGGGATGAATCTAGAGTTGCAATATCCTCCATTGAATCCCCAATAAATACATAAAATAAAATCATCTGCGATCTATTTTTTCTCAGTAAATAAAAGTGCTGGAGGCACTCGTTTGTATTAACGGGTCGGGCTGGTGCCTCCTGCATTATGTGCAAATTCTAAAAAGGTGTTACGCAGGGCTGTTCAGAAAAAAATCACCTGGAGAGAATTTATTGACCGAAAGTAGCTCATAACATGTCTACGGTGGATTTTTTTATCAAACAAACACTTTGCTGATAGGAAGAGGATAATTCAACCTTTCCATACAGCTGCAATGAGTTTAAAGTAGATCGCAAATTATCTATTTATTTTATTAGTTGTTGTTATTTTTATTTTTGTTATTGGGGAGTCAATGAAGGGTATTGCACAGCGTAGGAACAGAAGCTGTCACCATATCTTGCAAGTCTCATAGCACCCTACCGTACAAGCCCTCCCTATTGCCCAGGTAGGCTGATGCAGGGAAGCTGGAAGTAACTTTGCTAAAAAACACCTAAAAACACCAATGCTCCACGTGCTCCAAACTCCTTTCCCTTCTGGCCCCAAAAACTATGAAATGCACTTCCCATTATAATCATAACTGCAGACTCCCCCCAAATTTCCACTGCACTTCTACAGACTCCATCATAGCCCATAGCATCACCAACCTGGAGAGAGCATGCTTATATAGATTTATTACATGGCTTGAATGAATGCTCCAATCAGAAGCCAGCATTCTGGTCACGTGAGCGGCAACATATTACACTATAATTCACCACTCCGCTCTATATCGGACCGCTGCATCATCAAGGTCCCCAAAGTGCGAACAGCTGTGTTCATATCAATCCGCGGTGCGCTTCCGCATTTACTTCCAGCACACCGTTAGCGGGTCAATTTGGCTAGCTACGTATTAGACCTACATGGCTTTTAATCCTGTTCAGGATATAAAAGCCATACATCGAAATGCATCACTTGCTGTAACATTTAACTGTGGTCGCTCTTTGCGTGCTAATCATTCAATGTGCACTCACCCATTAAATGATTCCAAAGACGTGTGGTCTCATATAGTCAAAGTTGTGGCGGAAAACGTTTACTTAGTCAAATATCTCCACTTTTCACGAGACGCACACAGACATCTCTCCCTTCGGAAAAAGGGGATCATAATACCGGCTGCACCTGATCGCTGCAAACGTCATCATCACAAAAGGTTTGGGGAACACAATTGGCAGGTGATGATGACGTTTTCAGCGATCAGGTGCAGCCGGTATTATGATCCCTTTGTCTGAAGGGAGAGATGTCTGTGTGCGTCTCGTGAAAAGTGGAGATATTTGACTAAGTAAACGTTTTCCGCCACAACTTTGACATGGATATGAAAGTAGAGGACCATATGAGACCACACGTGTTTGGAATCATTTAATGGGTGAGTGCACATTGAATGATTAGCACGCAAAGAGCGACCACAGTTAAATGTTACAGCAAGTGATGCATTTCGATGTATGGCTTTTATATCCTGAACAGGATTAAAAGCCATGTAGGGCTAGCTACGTATGTGGTTGTTTACATGCCGTTGCCATTCAGGTGATGGATATTATAACTCGTGAGAGTTTCATGTCTATGTTGCGGGTCCATTTGGTTTCATGTTTATTGCTCTCAAAGAGTTACGTCTAACTCTCTCCGTCATTTAGCCTGCATGGGGACCAACTGGTTGAAAACCACTGAGGTAAAGCCATGTAATAAGCAGGATAACACCCTTTGAACCGGTGATTTGTTTCCTAACTAACTCAGTTATTGGGAAACAAATCACCGGTTTGTCGGGTGTTATCCCTTACATATAGACTACATTAATATAGGACTATTAGACATACATAAATATAGCACTATATACTGTATATGTACAGTATATATGCACAGTTAAATTAGCATATACGGTATTGTCCCGAATATAAGACGACTCGTTTATAAGACGACCTTCATTTTTCAAGACCCATTTACAGGAAAAAGAATATTGAATGTCAAATAGTATAGCCCCTGAATATAAGACGACTCCATTTTTGAGATATTTCCATTGGGAAAAAAAACATAGTCTTATATTCAGGCCAATAGGGTATATACTCAACAAAGAACAAAAAAAACTCAACACTTTTGTTTTTGCTTCCATTTTTCATGAGATGGACTTAAAGATCTAAAATTCATACCAGATACACAATATTACCATTTCTAACAAACATTGTTCACAAATCTGTCTAAATGTGTGATAGTTAGCACTGCTGCTTTGCTGAGATAATCCATCCCACCTCACAGGTGTGCCACATCAAGATGCAGATCTGATGTCATTATGAGTGCACAGGTGTGCCTTAGACTGTTCACAATAAAAGGCCACCCTGAAATGTGTTTTTTTTTTTTTTTTTCTTTATTGGGGGCCTGGGGAACCAGTCAGTATCTGGTGTGAGCACCATTTGCCTCATGCAGTGCAGCACATCTTCTTTGCATAGAGTTTATCAGACTGTCAATTGACTGTCAAATGTTGGTCCACTCCTCTCCAATGGCTGTGCGAAGTTGCTGGATATTAGTGGGAACTGGTACACACTGTCAAAATGGTAATATTGTGTACCTGGAATGCATTTTAGATCTTTAAGTCCATCTCATGAAAAATGGGAGCAAAAACAAAAGCATTTATATTTTTTGTTGAGTAATCGATTTCCTACTGTTACGTTGTTAGCTTACCGGTATGTGCATAAGATGTATTACTATATATATATATATATTTTTTCTTTTTGTTGATTATGTACAGTATTACCATTTTTCTTTTTGTTCATGCTTAATTATATCGCTTTGGATTAAGAGCATCTGGTAAATGCCTAAAAATTGTAAATTGTAGAGAATTGAGGGAACATAACCTAGCCTTGACACCCAGGCTTTCATTTTTGTCTGTGTTGTGCGAAAACAGAAAATTGTAGCAAGCTACACTATAAGCTACATGACAAAAGTAGCTTGCTACATCAACGCTACATATTAATGTCAATACTACACATTAATGTACAACTTTCTAAATAATAAAAATAACATATAAATAAAAATCATAATCTACTGATGGGTTTGAACATAGGATGGTGGCATGTCTACGCTTTGGGATGTATATTAGAGGTTTTCTACGCATTAAAAATGGGCGGAATTCGAAAATGTAGTATGCATGTAGTAAGCTACACTCCTTGTTACTCGAAACAAGTCGTGTAGCTTCACTACAAGCTACTCGAAACAAGTAGTGTAGCTTCACTACAAGCTATTCCCTGAACAAATGTAGTAAGCTACACTACAAGCTACGGGAAAATGTAGTTAAGCTATGTAGCTTAGCTACTTGTAACTGCCCATCACAGCAAATGATGTCACCTAACACTGCGGAGGAGGGGCCGGGGATGATGACACGGTGGTGTGATCAAATCAGATCAGCTCATCTGCTGTCTAAAAAGTGAAGGCACCCCGTCCCCCTAAGCCAAAATCATTTCGGTTTCAGCAACCTGCGGCTCAGGAGCCGCATGCGGCTCTAGAACACAGCCCTAGTGGCTCAGTGGCTGTAGCATTATTACATACACACACTGGGGTGATCTGCACCAAAATAATATAAACATTTCAGTCACTGACAGCACCCAAAACGCGTTGCGCTGTCTGACAGTTGCCAGTTAAAGTAGCACTTGGCCATGTCAAAAAAGCCCAGCAGTTATCAGAGGTGGAGCTTTCAATCTGAACCACCCATTTTCAAAGGTTTACTCAGTTTACTATGTCATTAATATACCTAGAACTAGACTAGAAATGGAGTTCTGTAAAACTCCTTTTTTTTTTTTTTTTTTAGAAACTCCATTTCTGAAGAAAGGTTGTGTTTCACCATGTTAATGATTTTTCTTTGAGGACCTTTTTTTCTGAGAGTGTGCAAATGGAACCAAATGGACCCGCCAGGGTCCATTTGGTTCACATTTGCACACTCTCAGGAAAAAAAATAAAATAAAATGCGGCTCCAGACAGATTTTGAATTTAATTTTGGGTCGAAAATGGCTCTTTCAACATCTTGGGTTGCCGACCCCTGCCCTAAGCCAAAATCATTTCAGGTTTAACCTAAACCTAACATTCACCCCATCACAACCCCCAAAGCATGTCTGACCAATATCTAACCAAAGTCTGCCTCCCACAACCCAGTGCACTCTTGATATTCTAACTCCCTTTTTATGTTGACCTCCCGTCACCGTCAGTAACCCCCAATGCATGTGTAATGTATGTATGAGTAATGATGCGTCTAACCAAAGTATGCCTCCTACTATCCAGCGCACTTCCCACTCTTACTCCCATTTTCTGTTGACCTCCAGTCAGTAAATGATTACATTCATGATCATCATACTGGTAGGTCACCAGGTCATTCAGTTTATGGTTTCTCAACTAGTGAAAAGAAAAAATATGTTAAAATTATTTAGATCCCACATTATAGCCTCACTGTTAAAGTTGACTCTGCCAGATTGCGGCAGTATTGTGTTCTCCTCCTGCATTCCCTCTTGGCATTCTCATGCAGAAACTGTGAACTGGAAGCAGCAGGTCAAAAATAAATCTCCAAAATATGTACGAGTTGTAGTCTTGTTAGTTTGTGTTTGCATTTGCACTGTTGCACAGCTTCAATGTGTCCCCAGTTCATGTATTTGTATACGTCCCTGTTGTAAATGAATTATTTGTTTAGATGGGCTGTTGGTCTTTTTGGGATGTTGGTCTTTTTTGAAAAATACAGGCAGGGGTTGAAAATGCCTGTAATTGAATGATCCATTGGCTGGTTTGCACACTCCCTCCTTGAAGATTTGCATATTCTGCTCTAGTGTGCAGGGATTCTGGTACATGTACAGTAGCTTATATATCAATGCCATGGTATTGTATACCCTCAGAGAGCATAGATGGTGTACACTTGATCTGGAAGATACAATTTGTAACACAGTAGCCAAGTCTTTATATTGGTGTAAACAGGGCTCAATCACAAATATGCTTTCAGTACCTGGCTTGGATCTGGTCTTGGAGATTTGAGAAAAGGCCAACTGGCCGTGTGTGTGTGTGTGTGTGTGTGTGTGTGTGTGTGTGTGTGTGTGTGTGTGTGTGTGTGTGTGTGTCAAGACTATTATTTTGAAGTCCTCCAACCGGAAGTCACATATTTATTTTAGCGCTGATGACGCGCAAGTTTCTTTCTGACTTGATGCTGATGACCAGCCCAGCCACACAACCATGCAAAGCCATGCAGCCTGACCTGGATGTCGCTCTTTTCGTCCGGGGGTCCAGACCAACAGCATCGGCGACGTGGAAAAAATGAATTGTAAAATGTTGCATTCATTTATTCTATTTGATGTCCAACGTTAGCTGTGCTAGATGAATCACCAGATGCAATCATTGCTATGATTCAACATCACGAATCTACATGAAAGCAAAGCATGATAGATGGACTATAATTTGCATATGACTGAAAGGCCAAATACGGTCTTGCTCTCCTTGAGGACCACTTTTGCTTCTGTTTTTTTAGTCTAATTAAATGTGCTTAAAAATGCACTTCTAGATAATCTATAAATAACTTCTATAAATCTATAAATAACTTCTAGTAAATCTATCGTATAATTTGGGAATTGGGAATATGACTGATGATTCCCTTTTTTATTTTGCAATACCGGAAACAAGCCAGAATAGTATCCATTTGTAGATGACTTGACAGAAGAACTATGGGCGGGGGAGACACCTACAAATAATAAAATGGTGTGTGTGTGTGTGTGTGTGTGTGTGTGTGTGTGTGTGTGTGTGTGTGTGTGTGTGTGTGTGTGTGTGTGTGTGTGTGTGTGTGTGTGTGTGTGTGTGTGTGTGTGTGTGTGTGTGTGTGTGTGTGTGTGTGTGTATACACACACACATACATAGCCTATAGTAAAATGCATTGTCTATAATTATGTTTTACATTGACACTGCAAATCGTCTTAAATAAATTAATATGTACACTGCACCGTAAATCAGGTCCCCAAACTTCACGCTTGTGCTTGCTTTTTGCAGCTTCCTGCAAGCTGGCCCTAGTGCAAAAAAGCAAGCTTGAGGTCCCATTGACGATCAGTCAAAAAGACATTAAGTGGCAGAGCGAGTCAGCTTGCTTCAGCTTGCTTCACACAATGTGCTCCCAATGTGCTCACACCCTAATCAGAGGACAGAGTGACTTCTCATCCAACCTCACACATGGACATGACTGCAACCAGTAAAGCTAATAATAATAATAATATATGGGACTTGGATATGGATGGATGGATGGATATGGATGGATGGATGGATGGATGGATGGATGGATGGGTAGATCACACAGGCTGTGCAGGTAGATCACATGTAAGTCCCCTAAAATATACTCAACAAAAATATAAACGCAACACTTTTGTTTTTGCTCTTTTGCTATCATTTCTCTCAAACATTGTTCACAAATCTGTTTAAATGTGTGATAGTGAGCACGTCTGCTTTGCTGAGATAATCCATCCCACCTCACAGGTGTGCCAGATGTGACATCACGGTTACTGCACATGTGTACCTTAGGTCACCCTGAAATGTGCATTTTTTTGCCTTATTGGGGTTATGGGACGAACCAGTCAGTATATCTGGCGTCGACACCCAGGCTTTCATTTTCGTTCGCCTTGCGCGAAAACGGAAAGCCTGGACTAACGCACGTTGGAAAGTGGCCTTCAAGTGGGAGTGGGGAGTCCGGGGTGGGCGTCGCTCTAAATAATGTGACGTAGAACAGCAGTGGACGCGCACGGGAGGGGCCGGGGATGACGACACGTTAGTGAGATCAAATCAGAGCGCAGCACTTCCGCCGTGTGGATCCCACGACACCCCCGCCCCCCTAGGCCAAAATCATTGAGGGCTAGACCAGCTAGTCAGTATATCTGGCGTGACCACCATTTGCCTCATGCAGTGCAACACATCTTTGCATTGTTTATCAGATAGTCAATTGTGGCCTGTGGAATGTTGGTCCACTCACCTTCAATGGCTATGTGAAGTTGCTGGATATTACCGGGAAGTGGTACGCTGTCAAAATGGTAAGAACACATTATTACCACATTATTACCATTTTGACAGCATGGGATAATATTTTCAGCAGTGGGATAATCACATTTTTATTGTGTAGATCTTGTAGAGCTGGTCATTTTGAAAGTAGCTCTCAAGTCAAAAAATTGTGGGCACCCCCTGTCCTCATGCATTTATTATTGTAATTGTAGCAGAGTTATTGCAACAGCTTAGCCTGGTTCTGTAAACGAGAAGGCCACTGGATGTGAACCTCGTATCCTTGTTCTGTGCATGTCATAATACGCAAACATTCGGCAAAAACAGCAGATAAGTAACGTGCACATTGCACACCATATACTGATAATGGCTGACAGCCAGCAGAAACTTTTACATTCTGTTCCAAATTAAACAGTCGTATAATGCTAGAAATGAAAGAAAGTTGCATGGTTTTTGTGGTTGATCATAGGTAGACACAGCTATCATCAGAACACTGGCAGCAGTCGATCAAGGTCATATAAGGTGTGGCTTCAATTTCAGTGCACTCAAGTCATTAACAAAAGCATCAATAGACACTCAACCATGTGTTTGAGGGGTGTGGGTTATACCCATTGTAAAGGCTTGACATTCAGCCTACTGTGCACATCCTGCAGATAATCTGTAGTGTTCTCCCAATAGTGTGCAATAACAGCGTTAAGTGTTGTAGGGTTAGTGAATGGTGAATGGGTTAACCCCTAGAGTCTGTATGCTTGTATGTTGAGGTGTTGTAGCTACTTTATAATAAACCAATAAGCCACAAGAGGTCTCAGGTTACCATGGATTTCATAATGGCTCACAGGCATAGGCATATCCAACAGGTGACTGGCTGCAGAAGGTCTCCCACAGTTGTCAGATTCCTCTAATTGACCTTTCTTAGAAGTGCTTGATAGGTAAGCAAGCACCCCCAATTATACAAACAGCTGACTGGCACTGTGCCATCTTGGTACACTCACTATAGGAACCATAATGCGAATACAACTGTGTACGGAAAGCTTGAAACAGTGAAACCTTGACATCTGAAGAGCAATTATGAAATTTACTCATTAAGATGTTTTCTTGGGCATATCTAGGTACAGTTAGCACATTTGTCTTAATCTCACTTCACACAAGGAGAATGATATCAGTGAATATTATCACTATCATGAGCTGCGGAGAAAGATGTATACTGTTCTAGTTGTTCCAAAATCCAGCCCTGTAACTTTGTAATACATTGCCTGTTTTTGTTGTTTTATTGTTTGTTTGGTTATACTGTGTCCTGCTGACATCATTTCCCATCTCCCATTTCACAGTTATGAAAAACATTTACGGTAACTTGTTGGAAAGTAGAGTAAAGGTTAATTGTTCACACATGGGATGCACCAACTAATCTCTTCCACTGGCATCAATCTCACTGGTTGGAATAATGTGTTCCTCCCTCATGCTAGTCCTATTGGGTAAACTCCCGGCTGTCAGGTGATAAGAAGCAGCTTACTTACTCCTCATACATTGTAGGAATCATGGGCTTAGTTTAGTACTGCAAAAAAAGATCATTTTTTGTATGTCCCCCACAGGTATGTCTGTCTAATTGCCATTGATTATATTGGTACATTGATGACGGAATATGAACATGCATGGTCTATCTTGTGAACCTATGAAAGAAAACATTTCACTATGTGCTCTGCTTCATTTTATGACAAGGCTGTTATAGTCATGTCATAATGGCTGCTGCTTTATTTTCAAGTTTAAATATTCCTTGCTATTATGGCCATGGCCATGTGTGGAAGGCAACAGAGTTACATAATAAGCCTACCTAACAACAAGGGAGTAGATGGTTAGGAGTGGGCCAACTCTTGCTTCTGAGCTGCTTTCCTATTTCTTGTTTTGTTTGTATTTCTTTCTTTTTTTTGCTCAGTAGTACTCTAGAAATAGCATTGTTACTGAACATTGTTCTGCATGCTCAGATCCAACCAAATAGGGGTTAAATGGCCCACACAGAGACATTCACCCAGCCAACCCCAGTCACCAATTATCTACTGTATTACTAATAATATCCACCATGACTAATCTATTAGACTCAACTACCCCTGCTCACAAGCTGATTCTTAATCCTACGTGACCAACACAGCGTTTTCTGTACTCATAATCCAGTGAAAGCGTGTTATTGTCTGAGAACATAGATTTACAATGGTGATACTGTCAAGTCTTAGCTGGGATTATTCTTTAATAAAATAATGTTTTAGAAAGGAGTGTATGCTTTGCTAACTGATTGAAAAAGCAGGATCCATTGAATAGACTATCATTAAAGGTGGATCCTAACCATTCCAGTGGCCATGAATGCAGTCACCATGTGGTGTCAGTACAATCTCTGCTCTGACAGCCACCTAACAAATATCACAGCTCTCTCATGGTTACAGGAAATGTAATCTCTTTTGTTATCTTTTTCCCCCTGACTCTGTAGCATGCCAGTTTATGCTCACAGTGTGATGTTATTTTGCCTTGGATAAAGGTGTTGCATACTGTAAATGCACCATTAATATAAAAATGCAATCCAAATAAATCACTCCCCTTGAAATTGAAAAATAGGCTGTCTACTTATACTGTAGGTGATTAGCAAAAGTGTTCTATAAAGGCTACAGTATATGTATTCACTATGATTGGCTGGTCTGCATTTCATGCGAGCGCAGGAAGAGAAAACGAACATCTCTAATGATGGCATTGAGCTATGTGCTAAAGTAGCTTACTCCACCACCTCTCTCCCTCTCATGCAAGAAATTGACGATAAATAAAGTCACAACACCAACTTTTTTAACCCACAATTTTGTAACCATTTTTGCCACCCAATTCCTCTTACCTAATGTGATCTGGGCTCTACACACCCTCTGCCCAACTTGGGGAAGCTGACCTCATGCCTCCTTTTCACCTGACGAATGAGTTTCTCTGGTGGGGCGTAGGGCGTGAAAGGAACACATTAGGGAATTTAAGTTTCCGTGTCTAGGCCTTGGACACGACAAGAACAGTAGGCGTGGTCCGTCGCAGTTGCAATAGAAGCCCAACATAGTTAAGAAAGCAGGCGACGCCGGCTGGATCCACCTCTTCCACTGGCGTCTCTGGTTTCCATGGTGACGCTCCTCTACAGTGTAGCTCTCGTCCACGTTGTTAACACAACGCCAAAAGCCGCGTTCTGCCGTCGTAGGAGAGGGCAGGGCGGCCGCGATTCTCATGTATCGAGCACAGTGCGATTCATTACTGGCATCGTAGGTTGGACGTTCTACCAATCTTGAATAGGCTATTATTCCAATTGGTTCCTGTCCCGTCCATCAGGTGCCCAACTGCACATGGCCTCGGGCTGGCCAAGGGGAGGCAGACTAAGACCAAGATTACTGCATGTTTTTGTGATTGTACCTATTGTACCTACCTATCTTTCCTGAAAATAACATTTTGGAGTTAGGTGGTTTCTTCCCGACAGCAGAGATATTTAGTATATTTGGTACCAATTCACTGCAAAGAGAGAAAGAGCGGGTTTCAAGTTGATGGTTACTAAATCATTTTAGTATGAACATGTTTCAATTGCAATGTCTTTGTTCCCCATCTTCACAAGGCAAACACTACTGTATTGACAACACTAATTTACATAATACCAAAATTTCTGCCCCCAAGTGGTGTGGCAATGCTACACTGTCCTGTCCTTTGCATTTTCTGGGGCCTGGCTAAGGCCCTGCCTGAAGTAGTGGTCGTTAATTAGTCATGGTCATGGCTGCCAGCTCCTCCCTGATGTGGTGTGGGAGTTCAGGCTGATTGCCATGTCACATACCACTTAAAAAATATTGACATTTTCTGTTGGCTTATATAGAATATTAAATGGTATGGTCACATATACTGTAGCTAGTAATAACTGGCATTAAGCTACTGATTTAGAACAGCTATACAAAAAAATAAAATAGAGACATGAAGGTCTTTCGGTATAAGAATGGGGAACATCAGTGCTGGCCCCTGCACTGACATTTTCACGATACCGTATTTGAAATAAGATTTAAGTAGTTATTTAAAAGTATAAGTAATTTAAAAATGCACTTTTCACCCTCTCATTTAGTGGAATCAAAAGCATGATTCAGAAATAGTTTACTTAAACATAGCTTTTTGGTACAGCCATTTGTCAATTTGTCAATGATCTATTCCCTGTTACTGTGGACTGTACAAAGACCAGGATTACTGCATGTTTTATTGTGAGGGGACCTAGCCTAGGGCAGTGCTGGCCCAGCCATCAGTAAGGTTGTTGCCTAGCAGTGCTCAGTGCAAACTATTTTACTTCATAGCAAGACATTAGGACATTTAAGGACCGCCAATATGTTATCGATGTTCTTTTTCGTGACTAAACAGCAACATTACCTTTGGCTGGCTGTTTATAAAAACAGATTTGTATTTTAAATTTCATTTAATTGTTGTAAAAACACTTGTAAAACAGTTTGTTACTGTAAGTTATAAAGTTTGTGTCTACAGTGCAACTTCCTCCTCCTTCCTCAATTTGTTTCAGTTTAATTGTTTATAAAAAAGTTTAAAATCAGTTTGTGTTATAAGGATTATGTTTTTTGTCTGCAGTGAAAGTTCCTGACTCAAAACAAACATCTTCTGCTTTCTGATACCTGTAATGTCACCAGTGACCTGTAAAGTGACAGAGTGAGCGAGAGAAACAAGCAACATGAAAGAGACTAGGGCTTTTTGAGAATAGCAGATCTACAAGATTACAAATAGTTGAAGAAAAAATAAAATAAAAAATCAAGCATCCCTGTATGGCACAAAATATGTTTAAATGTATGGTTTGAGACAAATACATGAATCTGGGTGGGATTATATTTAAGAAACAAAACCATATAAACAACTACACTTTACAAACAAGCCCGTCCAAATGAACAATTACAGTTTAGAAACAAGCCCAAATAAACAACTACAGTTTAGAAACAAGCCCAAATAAACAATTACAGTTTAGAAACAAGCCCAAATAAACAACTACACTTTAAAACAAGACCAAATAAGCAAACAAAGTCTAAAAAAATCTTCAACCCACAACTAGCATTTACCTTAGAGTAACTTTACAGAAGCCCAAAGTCGTTTATGATGAGCAAACATGGCCACATACTGTAGTTCTTGGTTCCAGCAGACTTCCGGCAGATTGCTGCCCTCCACTGGTTGGGATTAGAAGACCTTTGGTGTTCTCCTCATGACTGACTGACTGACTGACTGACTGACTGACTGACTGACTGACTGACTGACTGACTGACTGACTGACTGACTGATTAAACATTTATACTTGTTTACAGTATGCATACATACATACATACATACATACATACATACATACATACATACATACATACATACATACATACATACATACATACATACATACATACATACATACATACATACATACATACATACATACATACATACATACATAGGGGTTTTATCAATTTTATCCAATGCATTTTACAGGTTTTTAGCAGGCAGTATGCCATCTAGTGGGCAAATGTTGAAACAGTTTTTAGAACCCTCTTTTAGGCCAGGGCAGCAGAGCATGATTTTTGCCTTTTTTAAACATCACCATTTTAATACATACATACATACATACATACATACATACATACATACATACATACATACATACATACATACATACATACATACATACATACATACATACATATACATTCATAATATATGAGTATGCACAAGGATTAACATTCAAACATGCAAACCAAGCAAAACACAACATGTAATAAAGAACTGTCATCATTTTTTCCCATGAAATTTATTTCTAAGGCTTAAGGTCTGAATTATTTTATGAATATGTAGTTAGTTGTTCTGTAGCATAATTGATCAAATGTCAATGTAACTAATAATTATATCCAGAACTGCAAAGAGTAATTAAGACACTGACAGCACACGTCACATTGCTCTTCTTGTCACAGCACATTCTTTTCTGCTGCTTCAGAACAGGAAGACTCCCTGGGATGCCTCCAGGTGACAACGGGACACTTCATCCATCACTCCCATGAAATGAAACAATGTGCCAAGTTATTTTATATAATCAGAAATGTTATTCCATATATGAATATAACACCTGTTAGTTCACTTTTAAGGACAAAGAAATACAGTAAAGTATTGGGTATTGAGCCTCATACATATACAGTATATTCTACAATGTGACTAAAAAAGCTTTGCTATCTGTAATACACTTAGAGTGATTTTGTAATGGAAGCTCTCTTGCTTTTGTAAATTTCACAAGTGGTGAGTCAGTACTGATTTGCATTTGATCTGCATACCCTAAATTGACTAATTGATATATACCACTGATAGTATATACTGTATATCATGACATTAGAGTCATTTGAGGGCATCCAGACATACAGTACATGCCTCTGATTATTACCTACAGACTGTTCTTGCTTGGCCAGTTGAATGTTTGAATTAGTTTGAGTGAGTTTCCATTTTATTAACATACTACTAAAATATACTACTAAAATTAGTAACATGCAGTACATACTAAAATTACAATAAAATATTATCAGAGCCTTTATTTAATTCAGTCTGACCAAAATCAGGAATAAAATATATCCCCATCAGTGATAAAAATGCATAGAATATTTATATCCATCAAATATCACCACCAAATATCCATCACAGTCTGCTTGTGGAGCTTCAGAGCAGCATGTGTCACCAGGGTATTAGTCTCTTCAATCCGTGTACTTTTCGGCCATTCAGGATTCTGTTTTATACTTGTTAAATTTAAAATCAGAATACACTCCAAAACGGCCCGTCTCGGTATTCTGTTTTGAAAACAAAATTTAGAGTTGTGAATTGTAAGAGCAACATACGACCCGTTTCCAGGTTCTAATTGTTGTGGTTCGAATCAGAATGACAAAATTTAAAAACGCTGCTGCTCTGGCGAGGTGGCGAGCAAAACCTGAAATCTGTTTTGTGTCCGCTGCTCCCCCCCTCCCTCCTCCGTGCTGAGGGCGGAGGCGTGGCACGGAGCTCTTGATTGACAGCTCGGTTACTGCTGCAGTTACTACAAGGAGACACACGCGGCGCTGTTGGTACTGGCAGATGATATTATGAATTATTGAATTAGAGTAGACAATATTATTATACATTTATCCTGCCGTAATTTCAAATAAATTACCCCACTTTTTGGTTGCATATTTACACAGGGCTGTTATTACATTCATGTCAACTCTTAAGTAATTAAATAAATTAATAGAGACAGACAGACGAACAGACAAGACAGACAGACAATGAATACTAAACTTTTTAATTAATTAACATCCTAAAGTAAGTCTACTTTGTATTCAACATATAGGGTAAGTGTCCCACCATCATCATGTGTGTCATTGTTATGCAACCCGCTATGTTTATAGTGTATTCGTTATTCAATTAAGTGTTTATGAGGTGCGCCAATTGGGCCGCCAAGGTGCCAACCGAACTAGGCATTGAAGTAAATGAATAGGAGTAATGCCTCACCGGGGCTCATCATCAGATTGTTTTCAACATTCTAGCCAACTTTGTGGAAGATGGTAGGGTATAGATAGTGTCTATAAAATCAAGTGAGTGTGTGTGTGTGTGTGTGTGTGTGTGTGTGTGTGTGTGTGTGTGTGTGTGTGTGTGTGTGTGTGTGTGTGTGTGTGTGTGTGTGTGTGTGTGTGTGTGTGTGTGTGTGTGTGTGTGTGTGTGTGTGTGTGTGTGTGTGTGTGTGTGTGTGTGTGTGTGTGTACCTAGTGAATGAATACAGGAACCTACATTTGAATTAAATATTAAATACATCATCATTGAATTTGAATGAGTTTGGACGTGCACATCCGCAACAACCAGGGGAACCACTTGATGCTGTTTTGCAATTGTCCTAGCCAATTGCATCTCCTCGGACTACTGTAGGCCTACTGTCTGTCACTGTGGTCCATCCGTGACACCATGATCACGCCCTCGCTGCAGTGTGCGCTGTATAGGCTACCAGTAGGTAGAAATAATAGCTCTGTGGCTGGTTATGACCCGTTAAGATTCAATCAAAATGCCGCTAACGCCAATGTATTTGTAATGACAGCAGCAGTCATAAATATAATCTAAATGATAAAGGATAAATGTATACAGACTACATTACTTCAATGATTAGTTTGGCACCTTGTTTGGCACCATGTCGGCCCAAAACACTTAATTGAACAAATAAACAGGCCTACCTGTAACATAACGCGTTGCATAATAATGATTAATGACACAGATGACGAGGTCCCGGGTAGGCCTCTTTAAAATGTCTATCTGTCTGTATTACTTTATTAATTAAGAGTTGACACAGAGGAGGATGCATCAATCATCAATGTCTAATCAGAATGTAATAACAGCACTGTATTAATATGCATTAAATGCAGACTAATTTATTCAATTTATTAACGGCAGTGCTAAATGGTATAAATAAAATCTAAATATAAAGGATAAATGTATAATAACTACTCTAATTCAATAATTCATAATATCATCTGCCAGTACCAACAGCGCCGCGTGTGTCTCCTTGTAGTAACTGCAGCAGTAACCGAGCTGTCAATCAAGAGCTCCGTGCCACGCCTCCGCCCTCAGCACGGAGGAGGGAGGGGGGGGGAGCAGCGGACACAAAACAGATTTCAGGTTTTGCTCGCCACCTCGCCAGAGCAGCAGCGTTTTTAAATTTTGTCATTCTGATTCGAACCACAACAATTAGAACCTGGAAACGGGTCGTATGTTGCTCTTACAATTCACAACTCTAAATTTTGTTTTCAAAACAGAATACCGAGACGGGCCGTTTTGGAGTGTATTCTGATTTTAAATTTAACAAGTATAAAACAGAATCCTGAATGGCCGAAAAGTACACGGACCCACCAGGGTATTAGTCTCTTCAATGAGTGGTGCCAATGAATCCAGGGTGATGTATGGAACATTCTGAGATAGAGCCACCAAAACCCTAGAGCCAACTCTAATAAAATGCATCTTCAAAACATATTTGTGGTTCTGTTTCTCAAAATTATTAATTTAGGCAGCTGGCAATTGTGGCAAATCATTCAAAATAACAAAAATAACACTTATTCTACATGTTCTAAATGTGTAGATTCTTAAGTAATTCAGATGTTTAAATATAATATAAACTCTTGAGAGTGTAAAATGAAAACAAATGGACATTACGGGTCCATTTGGTTTAATTTTACACTCTCGGAATGCACATTTACCTACTATCCATCATTTAGCTGTGGACCACCTGGAATCCTCTCTAGGACCACTGGTGGTCCCCGGACCACTGGTTGAGAACTACATGGTCTAGAGGCACACCCATGGCTCTGGGCACACCTAAATCACTGGACAAATATGTTGATAGATTTTTGCACTTTATCTCATGGTCATGTACAATGCACTGACATTCTTTGGCACCTTAATGTCTCACCTCATGTACAGTACATACCCTCTGCTATAGACTAGTGCTTATCAAAATGCCACCTCTTTGTCTAAGCTTATTCACATGTCTAACCTTGTGTACATACTGTACAAGCAAGATTATGCGTATGCTATGTATAAGATAATCTACATAAACATACTGTATATGCTATGTACTGTATATTATCTTATATGTATTTACCTGCATTTCACAGAGAAAAACCTCCATCTCAACAAAAATAGTACAAAAAAGTCAAGGCTACCATCCACACCATTGGGTTTGTGATGGAAATAGTGAGCAACTTCAAGTTCCCCCAGGGACCAGTGAGAACTGGACTGGTCTCACCATGGGGTGGTCCTTCACATTTCCACTGTAGGCTGAGGAAGTTTGGCAAGGACACCAGCAGTGTTGGGTAATATGAACATAGGTGATTGAGATTAAATTTGCTGTCTGCTAATTCACAGGTCTGGTATTTGCACTCTTTTTTTTCTCCAGATAGCCAAGTGGTCTTACTTTATTGGAGGTACGCCACTGGTCCACGCAATATTACTTAATAATTAACGACACTAAATATTGAATTAATAAAATAAAATAAATAGAGTAATATGTAATAATTTTAATATACTACACATGCTCAGTCAGTAGAATCCTATTATTATATTTTAACATTTTCTGTTTTATGCACAATCAATTAGTGTTATAGCTTGTACCTTGGCTGCTTTTGCTATTTTGTAATTTGTACCCTGAAAAGTAACACTTTAGACATTTCCACCCAACAGTATCCTTTTGTAATATAGATGATTGGCTTCTCAAAGTGGACTCCAGGGTTACCTGGTGGCCCTTGGGGAGATTTGAGGGGATCCCCAGCTAAATTTCTCAATACAGTATCACAATCAGTGACCACTTCATCCACATGTTTTACTTTGGCTACTCAGAAAATATCAAATATAAGCCTTGCATATCTGAGTATATGCGTTTTGGAAAAATCTCAAAAGATTTGTAGAAACATTTTGACAATTCTAACATAAATGTTTTCTAGGAATCCGTCCCTGTCATGAAAATGCTAATACCAAATATGGGGGTCCTTGACATGAAAATGTTTGAGAACCACCAACCAAATTTGTTGTTTGAATGTTTTTTTTTTCTTATTGTTTTAAGTATAATATTGTAACAGTGTGCACTAGGCTACTATGCAGAATGGGTTCAAAAGAAAGCAAAACAAACCCATTGCCACTCATGATACTGTGCTTGTAATTTATAATATTCACTTTATAACTATAATAGTCTAATAGGCCTACAGTAGGCATATGTTTAGACAGGATTATAAATATCCGTAGTGATTATGAACCGTTACTTTGATGGAGCTATACAGCACAGGATGTGTAATCTCCAGCCAGTGACCAGACAGTATCACACTGCCCTGCCCCTTTTACGCACACACGCACGCACGCACTCAGGCACACGCGCACACGTGCACAACAATAGCACCGACACGCAAACATGGCGGCTCGTGTTCCACCGCCACGCTCCTCCTTCAGAATGATCTGTAGCGGATTAATAGCGTTCCACCATCACTGCTGCCGTGCGAAATTGCGGACGCATAGAAAATGCGAGAACCAGCGAAGACATCTGTGCCAATCAGTGATCAGGTAATGAAACAATGAATAATATTAAACAACAATATTGATGTAAGCAGCAGCAGCAGCCTCTGACGTGCAGTGCAGTCCTCTGACAGGCGGATGGATGCGCTGTGCTGTGTGCCGGTGCGGTGCGTGGAATGTCGTCACGTGTGACAGAGGATGTGAGTGACAGCAGTGTGCAGGTGCAGCTTTAGCGGAATGCCACGAGGTTGGATTTTCGACCTGATACAAACTGAATATAGCTCTACTGTCAACAATTGTGCTCGTATTATTACATAAGCCCTGTCTGTGTTGCCTTGCGTGAAGAACACTGCGCGCATTTGGAGTAATGTTGTTGGCTGCAGTGAGCAAACAAGGGGGGAGTGAGTGTGCTGTACGTGAGTGTGAGATCCAGTGGGTTTCTAAGCAATTTGGAGCCTTAGGCAAGGGAAGATTTTCCCTGGACCCTTAATTACGGGTCCATTTGGTAAGGGGGGCTCCAGGGAAAATCTTCTGTAAAATGGCAGGGATAAAATGATGAACTATTTTTAAACTAAAGAACATATTATATGTGTTTTAAATGTTCAATTCTAGTTATAGAGGACAAGTATAATTTATGTATCCATATTAGGCTTATTAGCCTGGGATCCTTTTTAAAGCATGTCTGGTGGTTGCCGTCGCCCCTCCCCTCCCCCTCCTCCCCTCATGGTGCCCTAGGCAACTGCCTAGTCTGTCGAATGGTAAAAACGCCCCTGGTGAGATCTCAGATTGTCAAGGTTATCCATGGAACAGTCGGGTCATCATCATGCTCCATGCATAGCAGTATATCATCTGTCATGAGCACCTGTTTGTTCTGGCACGTCACTCAGCTGTTTCCAGGCACCCAGGCACGGCCATGTACTGTAAGCCATTTTGCCCTGTCAGTCCTGGGCCAGGGGCGGTTAATTGGCTCCTAGGGCCTTCGGAAACCGGCTGCTTGGAGAAAGTACCAAGATTAAAAATGATGATAAAAACACAAAAATGTTGCGTGCATGCACGTGATGCTATGGGGCCCCCAAAAACATTTCCAACCCAGAGGCTCCCATGGGGACCAGGCCCGACCCGACACCCAAACAAGTTGTAGAATTGTACTTTACCACAGCATCCCCCCTCCACACACATAGCCATTTGAACACACCGCATACTGTATACACGCACGCACACACACACACACACACACACACACACACACACACACACACACACACACACACACACACACACACACACACACACACACACACACACACACACACACACACACAGCATTTTTTGTGATATCCCCTTTAGCCAGAATGTATGAAGAAAAAGGTGAAGGGTCATTGGACTACATTTATAAGCAAGAACAACACAGGGCAATATGTTGACCTATAACCTATAATTGGGATTAGTATTGTTCAACAGGGATATGAGCACTTCTAGTGATTATCATCTTACAGGATTTCTTTGTACAACAAATTTGTGAAATGTATTGCAGAAGGGTCGAAATCAATTTTTCAATTTGCGACCGCGGCATACGTCTTGCCAAACGGTTGTGACGGTTGCGACCATTGGCATGAAGTTCCGACATCTTTTTGCAACTGTGGGCAATGTTGCATTTTTTGGCACCAACGGTCGCAACTGTTGGCATAATGGTTGGAGGGTCAAGGTCAACCAAACAGTCGACTGTTTTCACCGGTCACGACTAATCTATAATGCTCTCCGGCACCCGTCACAACCATTGGACACCCATCGTGACCGTTTGGCCACCCGTCGCAACGTATGCCGTGGTCGCAAATTGATTTTGCTCATTTTGCTCTCATTTATTGTTCTCTGCTTTTTCAAAATAAAGTAATAAAAAAATAAAAATAAAAATGCTATATATGGTATTAGATTCTATTTTGATTTTCTGTATTTTATTTTTTTGTCATGATTTGCCTGGATTTCTTTTCTATCATGGACCAGGCATGCGGCTGTGGTGATTTCTGGAACAGAGATGGCCCGTCAGCTACACAGAGAGATCCAGAATGATGTTGAGGAGCTGATGGTCCAGGGCAACATGAGACCCCACCTCAGAGTGGTGTTGGTGGGGGACGACCCTGCCAGTCGCACCTATGTTAGGAACAAGACCAAGGCAGCCAACATACTAGGTCAGACATTAGTATCATTCAACACACTTCTCCACACATTTACAGGAGCAACAGTGGTTATCAAACCGGAGGTTAGGAGGACCCCCATCAGGGAATGGAAACTGCATTTGCTCAGAGGATCAATTGCGCTTTGACCATCATAAAATACCTCCTATTAACCAATAGCGGTCAGGGAGAAATGTACTCAAGCACCACAGTTATAGTATGAACATATTCTACCTTACATATTGGACAGTATTTGATTCATTTAAAAAAAAGCTATGGATTGTTTACTTTAATTAACTAATCTTGATGAGCAGGTTAGTGCCTTGCATGACTTCCCTGGCTGTCAGTGTGTGTGTGTGGAATGTGGATACACATTGTAAAGTCATTCTGAGAAAGGCACCACATAAATGCAAAATTTACAGTTTTTCCACAATTGCTCTGTTTTCCGTCTAGGTATCTCCAGTGACACAGTGATTCGCCCCAGCTCAGTGTCCCAAGAGGAACTTCTAGAGTTGATTGACCAAATGAATCGTGACTGGAAGGTCAGCGGTCTGCTAGTACAGCTGCCACTCCCCGGTAATAAAATAATTCTACTGCCAATTCTGAAAACAAACTGAAATCGCTCCATTAAAAAGGTAGTACTTTGTCTGTAGTCTGTACAAGATTTACAAGTTTTAGCGTTTTGAATCAGACCTGACATTTCTACCCTAGCATCCCTATCCTTATAGCTGCACATTCAGTGAAATCAGTAATACGTATGGGAGAGTATGGGAGATCTACAAGATCACAACTGTGCTGACATGGGACATGCAAACCTGTAGATGGATTATGTTTGTCAAAAATATTTTGTGTACAGGGAAATAGGAATGGGGCTAAGGACAGGTCCCTAGGGGACCCTGGTTCAAGCTTAAACACTTGAACCAGGGTCCAGAATCAGTTTGAAGTATAGATGAATCATTGAACGTCTTGCATCTTCGACCTTGTGTAGAGCACATCAATGAGCGGGCTGTGTGTAATGCCATCGCACCAGAGAAGGATGTGGATGGATTCCACATTGTAAACATCGGCAAGCTCTGTCTGGACCAGAGGTCCATGGTGCCTGCCACACCGGCTGCTGTCTGGGAGATCATTAAAAGAGCAGGTAGGTCAACACTTTTTAACACGGCAAGGCAGCTACTCCAATTGATTTATAGTTTGTTGCAATACCACTGCTTGACACACTGTCTCTTGTGTCTCTTGTGTTTCATTTAACCATGTAAAAGCCCTATTTTATAATTAGACTCCTAAAACATTTTACGTAGGGAGTACAAAGAGGCATATGGCTTGGAAGTTCCATTTACATTTGATTATTTAATGTATTTATTTTACCATATTGCAAAAGAATCAGGAGAAAAGAGAGTGAGTTATGGAGGAGAAATGAGAGTGAGTTAAGTCGCATGGAATGAAGATAAATACAGTAAGTATGTAGGTGAGAGATGTGAGAGATGCCAAAGACAAAGCTAGACCCCTTGGAGATGGAGTGCTAAGGTGGATTGCCACCTACCATCAGTACTGAACACAATCACCCTGGATCTACTCTATGTATGATAAATGCCTGGTGTAATGCTCCTACTTTCTATTGCCTTTAGATGGCGCCACATAATAATTTTATTTTACGGTGTTGTCACTGCCAAGGGAGTGAGGCACAGACTAAGTACATTTCAAAAGTTTCAAAACTATTTGCACTAGAGCTGAGAAAGATGACTTACAGTAACAGACTAAACAATGATTTGTATATATCAGTTCTCTTGAGACGTTTCTCATTGTAATGTCTCATGTCTGCTGAAACCAGACACAGCAGCCAGATTTTGTGTATAGAATTTTCTCCCCATATTATTATTTGTTGTATTTAAATATATACTCAAATGTGCCATATAGGAAGAAATTCATATATTACCCAGGTCTTCGTGAACAAACATTAGGTGGCTAGATTGTTTGAAGCATGATACCTAAAATGTTTGACCTAAAAATGTCTTTGTGTTCTATTATTCTTATGATCGGTCTAATGACTGTAGTAAATATTTATTGCAAATCATGTACAGTTCCCAAGCCCGTGTGGTGGAGGAATAAAGGGCTTTAGATTTTGAGATATTTTGAACACTTGTCCATTTTGAGATATTTTGAACACTTGTCCATGTCACATTTTGGAGCAAATGGTTAGATTAAAATGGTAATAAATGGGAATGGAATGATTTGTATTACTGTATTATACTGTATTCTATTATATCCATGAAATATATGGTAAAGATAACAGAACAATCAGGTTGCACAGATTTATTTTGAAAAGTACCCATGTCTATCCACCCAAGATTAAATGATCAGGGTTTCGATTCAGCCACACCAAACATGCATACCTATCCTCCCACTCTTCCATCAATCACTTTTGTCTTTGCCGACAAAAGATGTGTTAACTGGGATGGGCGTGGCTGCCACGGCATTGTGGTGCACCATTCAGTATCACAGACTCCCAAAACATAGTTTGTCTTTGATCAGGCGCAGAGATTAAATATTACCACTGGCTGTGTGTGTGTGTGTGTGTGTGTGTGTGTGTGTGTGTGTGTGTGTGTGTGTGTGTGTGTGTGTGTGTGTGTGTGTGTGTGTGTGTGTGTGTGTGTGTGCGCGCGTGCGTGCGTGCGTGCGTGCGTGCGTGATTTGTCTCCTTTACTCACTCATATTGCTCATTGCCGCATACTCCCAATTTACACTTCACCTTATGATGGAACTGCATAAGCTTTGTCCTTTGATGGGCATCACACATGATGGGTGCCAGTGATTGTTTTCTGCCAAGCCAAAATATTTTTACTCTTATTTACTGTACCTGCAAACAAGATGTAACAATAAAGGACAGCCTTTAACCTCTATTTCATCAACCAATCAGTGTGCCTGTTGCAACCAATCAGTGTGCCTGTTGATCTGCATTTTGATCTGTGCAGGTATAGAGACAGTGGGAAAGAATGTGCTGGTGGCTGGACGTTCCAAAAATGTGGGGATGCCTATCGCCATGTTGCTGCACACTGACCAGAACCATGAACGGCCTGGAGGTACAGTATGTGTGTGTGTGTGTGTGTGTGTGTGTGTGTGTGTGTGTGTGTGTGTGTGTGTGTGTGTGTGTGTGTGTGTGTGTGTGTGTGTGTGTGCGCGCGTGCGTGCGTGCGTGCGCAAGCGTGTGTGGTTCAACATCTTGCTCAGGGACACCAGGAACAAACTGGGACCCTAGTGGTCCAGCCGCTCTAAGTAACAGCCACACTGGCATTGCTCATGTGAGATAATACCAGTGTTAACTTTCATTCTGACCACAACAATATGGGATACCGGGTTAGAGACACAGGGACCGGACAGGACCTGCTTGTCTCTGTGTGGGTATTGCGTATTGTTGGGGTCAGAATGAAACACTGGTATTACCTCACATGAGCACTTCCAGTATATTGGGTTGGTGTGTAATCAAAAGATGTTGCACCATCTTGACTGTCCCTGGCACAAATCTGATAAAAAGCGTAAATTAAAAGTGTTCATCACGTTCAGACTGATGAAAGGGGGATCACATTTCCCCTCCGCCTCGTTCTCAAACAATAGCTGCTGCTACACGTCTGTCTGGCGCAGTGCAGGAACTGACTGTTTGGCAATGTGGGCTGGCAATTCCACGTGTTATATGGCTGCAGGAAGAAGGCGGGAGTGGTTTTGGGGAAATGCGGGATGGAATTTACCGATAATATGAGGCAAGAGCACTGGCCATGTACCGGAACAATCTTGATCAATGCAACACGTAGATATAACACGTAGACAATGAATACCCGTGTCTAAATAAGTGCAAAATTGCAAACAAAATTGTTGCACCAACAACCAACAACTAAGAGATTGTTTAAGATTGACGTCCGGTGACGTAGATTAGAACTATTCTGAGTGATTTTAGAATGGCTGTAGACTCACTATTAGAATGTTTAGTACATTTATTACTGTATATATAAACTATATTGCACTGTATAATTGCATTGGTTGTCAGCCACAGAAAATGTCATGCCCACGTAATAGGCTTTTCCTTTCCCATATCTCAATTCATTAGAAAAATGAATATCCTCTGTGACTCACTGCTAGACTATGAATCACAACCCCGTCACGTAAAAGAGCACCTACCTGTCAAAAGAAATGACCACAGACTGCTTTTGAAAATATACTATTACAAATCCTAGTTTTTCTTCTTCTTGTTGTTTTCTTTTTAATTAAAATTTAGAGTAGCCAATTATTTTTGACCCCCATTTTCTCCCAATGTAGTCGTCATGCCAATATATTCTTCTCCACACACATTTCTGTATTGTCACTGCTAGTTTATCTTACTGACTTACTGATGCCAGTGAGGAGCCCCACAGGGCCGTAGGGGTACATGCAGTGCTGGGACTATTGGCACCCATCCCAGTGACTTTGGCAATGATTGACCGAATTGGACTGCTGAGGAATTCCAAGGCAAGTGTGCTCAAGCTCATGGTTATAGAGAGGTGAGCAGGCTAGTCAGTGTTGAGCCTAATTGGGAGAATGTGATATTACAAGGTTATTTATGTTGTCTTCTCGGACGATTGAATCAAGATCTGCTGTACTGTAGATTGATGTTTTCAAGTTCAAGTTTTGCACATAAAAAACAATATTGTGTATCAACCTGTAAGACCAAGTAATTGTCTCCTCTCTCATTATTTTTTGTCCATGTTTGCCCACTGTACACTATATGACACTGTCTTTAGTGTTCCACTGTATCTATTATATGTTATGCTTTCTACAAATGTATGCAATGATATCTCTGTTTATTTTCCTGGAAAGAGATGTTTAAAAGAAAATACATTTTCCATGATTTTTTCTAGTAATTTTCTTCTCTACAGGTACATGTGACCTGTAACCTGACTAGCATGAGCTAACCCTTGTCAGAATGTGGTTACACATGCCAGTCCGTTCCTCAGAATGTAACCTAGCAGCATCTCTGATGACCTTTAACCCGAGTTGCCTCAAGGATCCTCCTTAATAAACAGTAAACAGAGATAGCCATTATTAACAACACCTTTCATGCAGGTCTATGGGCCCCTTCGGGTCGTTTCACCTGTTGAACTCGGAAGTCGAGCTGAAGGGTCTCGCATATTTCTATCCCCCCTCCCCTCCGTCCCCACATATCCCTCCCTTGACACACATGGAGGTTTGATGTGCTGTGACTTGCCCTCCATTCCTCTTATGCTAGAGCCCTTCCCACTGTCTTTGTCTCCCTTCATACCCCACCCCACCCCCTCCATTCCAATATCCTCCTCCAGCTGGTGGAATCCTCTGAATCAGAAAGGTTTTCTGAGCGTGTGAATACAACCTGGCCGGGGCTGATGTGCACCTGCTGCTGCTGTTGCTGCCGTGTGTTAACCTTTTTGCAAAGTATTAGGATGACCGTTAGCTTTAGCTATGATTATCCCATCAATGTCAGTGACCCTTACCTATGGTTAATATGAAATAAAGGCACGGCTTAGTTAACTGCTACGTTTAATTGACACATGACCTTACATCTTGTCTCAATTCATGCACACTTTTTGGACGGCGAAGTTTCAGATAATAATTTGGTACCTATAGTCAGGCTTGCCTGTATTCCTATGGGATACAGCTTAATACTAGCTTTGAGCATGGCATTTCATACAAAATTCTCTGAATGTAAAACCACATGAGAAACATAAAAAAGTAATGGCTAACTTAATTTTAAATTCCATTGCGCCTCAGGTGACGCCACAGTAACCATCGCCCACAGGTGTACCCCTAGAGAGAGACTGAAAGAGCTAACAAACCTGGCAGACATCGTTATCGCAGCAGCAGGTAATCAATTGCTTTGTTGTCATGCTTATGGTACTATGCATCATTCTCCATCCAAAAAGATGTCTGTTGTTTTACTTTTGAAAGGTTTTGTTCCAAAATAAAATGCCACCATTTGACCACGGTGACCTCTCACCATTTGTCAGTCCTCTGACAAATGGCTCAGCCAAACGGCTAACTTCACATTGGAAGTCTTAGGTATCCACATTCTTAGAATTATGAACAAAATGTTTGGACAGCAAGGAAAGGCAGTTTTTATTTTATTTTTAGGTTAAATTGTAGTAATTAATTTGTGGTTATTTTCGTGATATTGAAGAATCAACAACTGTTCGTGTCATATGGGAATTAGGACTTGTCTGGGATTAGTGTGGTTGGAAATCCTGTTTGTGTTAAGGATTAAGTTGTTGCCAAACAAGTAATCGTGGTTAGCAGACAATTAAACTTGGTGTAGTTTGTGTTAGCGTGTCATTGACTTCCATGGTCTGCAAGCGATAGCAGACATGGAAGCATTGGCTCAAATATATTGTAATCTTAATTTGATAGTTAATTGTTTAAGACTTCTTCAACAAAACATGTTTTATTAACTCCTGCCTAATGCAGGCATACGGTAGGAGCTCAGTGTAATACTTTTAAGTTGGCTGACAAACAGTGCCTTTTTTAACATTTAGTAAGGGCTCCATTTTCGTTACCACTAAACCCCTTATCCCTTAACTTCTTTGCCTTTTTAAACTATTATTTTTTTTTTCAGTAGTTCAAATGGCCAGTCTACAAGCTCACAACGTGTTAATAGACTGACATGTTGAAATATTCCAATAAGTTTTTCAAAATAGTGAAAAAAGAAATAAGGGATTTGGGATAAGGGGTTTAGCATGTAAGGAAAATGGAGCCCTTAATGCCTATTGCGCCCTATAATGTTCACTGTGTTCAAAAACCCACACAATAAAAAAAGAAATAATTTGAATGATTTCAACCACATAATTTTAGTCTTATGGAGGTATTTATTGTAATTATAGTCTGTTTGCAAATTGCAAACATTACTTTCCAGTTCCACTCATGTTAAAATGCAGTTAGGAGTAGGTGGAAGGTGGTGGTGTTTACAGTACAGTGTTGTAAGTTCTCGAACTTTTTCAAGTTTTGGAATTGTGAATGTGAATCAGTGGAGATGGTGGCCTCTCTAGAATAAGTTAACTCTGAGATTGTACAACCTGAATTACACTGGCAGCCAGATTTAGCCCGAATCAGATCTGTCCCTTGCAGATAGACATGACTCATTTAATCAGATTCAAGCTGGATGTGTCTCAGATCAGATCTGATTCAGGCTAGATTTGGCTGCCAGTATAAATCAGGCCTTTAAAGTGTATCTGGTTCGTTGACTCTGTAGTCCAACAGAGAGATGAAATATTTACACATGTGCTCTACAGTAACAGTTGTTAACGTATAGTACTTGTTGCTATTAGGAATTCCTGGGCTGATCACGGCAGACATGGTGAAAGAGGGAGCAGCAGTCATTGATGTGGGAATCAACCGTATTAAGGACTCAAGGACAGGAAAGCTCCGACTCATTGGTGATGTGGACTTTGAAGGTAAGTAACTTGACCCACACAAGTATTGTCCAATGCTATTTCAACTTTGTTTTGTAATTTTACCAGAAATACAATATCTTTGTGTGCAACTCATTTACCGCTGACACCCCAGCTGGTGTATTAACTGTGTACTCCAGGGCCATAGCTCATTTTTACGGCGAGACCTTTCGTTTCACGATTGCTATGTAACATTTTGTAACTAGGGATCATATTGTTTAGAGAAATGAGGTGGAAACCAAGCTTGTCTTTAACCAAGACAAAGAATCTGAGATGTTTCAATTCAAAAAAATGTGTTCCTATTGACCCTAAGCCAGCAAGACTAATGGGGAAAAAGGTCACACCTAAAATAAGGAAGCCAGGTGGACTTGTATCCATATTTAGCTAAATGCAATTTCATGAAATGCAGAATTAAATCTCACAGTATGGCGTGACATCCTAGTACTTAGCGCCTATGTTAGCAATGCAATATCCTGAAATTACTTTTCTAGCTTTTCTAACTAACTAGCTTTTCTTGGTATAGAGGCGCGGATAAAAAGAAATAGCACTGGAAACGGAGGCCGACTGTGCTCGCTTGTACTCCCCCCTCCCCTGCCTACACAAATGTCCTTGTCCCCAAAACACTTTTCCAATCACTGTCCCTGTGTTGGTTGCTGATATAGTATAAGTAACTTAATAATAAACATCTTTGGCTCCTCGCAGGTGTGAAGGAGAAGGCAGGTTTCATTACTCCAGTCCCAGGAGGAGTGGGGCCGATGACGGTAGCCATGTTGATGAAGAACACTGTGACTGCTGCCAGGAACGCGCTCATGCATTAACACACACACACGCACGCGCGCGCATATTATGTGCACTCTCAACATGTATGGTCACCTATGGAAATGCGCAGATCTTGCCTTAAGGAATTAAGTATGACATCAACCATGACAAGTATGCTATTGTAGGACAAAACTCAGAAAACCTCAACAATTTCATCGACTTTCTCAACACACGCACGCACACACACTATACTCATTTAAATATTGTATTTATTTTCAGGGACTTTTTGAGATTTTAGATTAATATTTTTTCTACTGAAGCTGGTTAGGATCATTTTTGAGTATCCAGATTTACTGGAAAGAGTAATTCATTAAATAAAAGTTTTGGTGGCATGTATATTGATTCCTCTTTATTCCGTTTTTGTTTAATCTTAATAAAGTTAATAAACTTTGTGTTTATTCTAAAGCAGGGATTTTCAACAGGTATTAGGTGGACCACTGATGGTCCTTGCAGCCTATTGCATGTGGTCCCTCACCTTGCATTTAGTAATATAATAATAATTTTCCACTAGACTTCCCACTAGTTGAGAAACAGTGAAGTGAAACCTGGTGACCTATGATTACCGTACATGAGGTAATTTACTGACAAGTAAATGAACACTGACACATTCAACAGAAAATGGAAGTTACCTTCTAAGAGGGGGGGTGCACTGGATTGCAGTGATGCCATTTGCATGCATGATAGCCCATATCCCCACCCAACGCAATAGTGGTCCCCACGTTGATTCCCCAAGTCAGGGTGGTGGTCCCTTGTTTACGCTCTAGCAAGCCGTTCTACATTGGGGCAGAGTTTCATTGTTTGCATCCAGGGAGTGTGTGTGCAAAGTTTGGCATTGACCAGATTAACAGTGATTAGCTGTACACAGACAGACAGACGTATGTATGGACGGATGGAGTGCAAAACATACGCTTCACCTTGCCTTCAGCCTGGTGGAGACAATAAATTAAAAGACAAGGAGAGAGACAATAAACAAGGACAACTTTAGCTTTTTCAATCAATGTTCAAGTTTAGGTTGTTATTAGAGAAAGTATTAGTTGAGTATTATTTTTATTCTTCATTTGTTGCTTTCTTCGAACATGAGGCTAAATATGTTTTTTTTTTTTTTTGACAAAATTTGATAGGGATTTATGATTTTATTATCTACTATAATCCTACTAGACCCCAGGAAATTACATCTGGCCACAAAAGATTGCAGGATCTACTGATTGTGAAAGAGGGTACTGCAGGGGTCCAATAATTCAGTTAATCAAATTCTTCACATTCAGTAGATCCTGTGATCTTTTGTGTCCAGATGTATTTTTATGTATTTTTTCCTTGAGGAAAAATGCATTCGTTCGTATGACCCTGCCCCCTGTTATAAATAGCCAAAATTGCTAAGAAGACAAAATGTAGCAAATTAAACGAAATGAACACTCATCTTTTACTTCCGTCTAACAACCTAAAACATAAACCTTGGTTGAAAAAAAAAGTTGTCCTTTAAAATTAAAGCACAATGCCACTTTGGTAAAGGTTTGAAGTAGCTTATGTGCTTATGAGCTTGTTCACTGTGCAATGCAAGGCAATTAGGAGCCATCTTTGGAATATCAATTTCTAATTGAGATTATGATTTAAGATATCCCACCTATCTTTGGAGTCGCAATGTGAAAAGATAACCAAGCCAGTCCAAAAGTGGCATTACTTGTTCATCAGTTTTGTTTTACGTTGTATTTTGAATTAAATTATTTGGATGGAGGATTTCGCAAAATATTGGGTTGTTGGCTGTTATCCAAAGCACCTTCCGATTCTGCTCATATTTCTCAGCCTGTATCATCAATTCATATTGTAGTACGTCCAGTCCCCTTCAGTGAGTGCCATTTCACTGAAAAAGTTTTCACAATACCTACAGTGAGGCAATTCATAAAAAATGAGAGTTGACAAGCATCATAAAACTACCTAGACGTGCCAATGATTGCACAGGTTCAGCTAGTTCCAAAAGTATAAGGTTTAATAATGTGGGCGACTGGGTGCCTCCGGTGAAATACCTGTCCAACTCCACCACCACCATTCTTGAGTTGTCTCTGCAAGTCTGCATGCACGTTGCCTTGGACAATGGGACAGGAAGTGATGCCCTCCGGGCTCTACATGGAATAAGCAAACCAAAATGCTTTTCATATTTCAGCAAAATCTAGGTGTATGATTGGCTGTGCGTGTGCTGGCAATGTTTTGAATCGCTATATAAGGCTCAGCATATAGGTCTGAACTTAACACACTCTAACAAAGACTTATCTAACCACTCACATCTCGGGGAACACGATCTTTGCAAAAACACATTTCGAAATGGGTAAGTTCTCGACTCCTTTCTCAGTTTAAACTTTAAGATTACATTAAAACTATTCTTTGAGGTTTAAATTCTCAAATTATTAATGTTTCAAATTATTTTGTGCTTTGCAAAACCCAACTTTATTAGATATTTCAATGCACATATTATATTATAGAGTTTTGCAAATAATATATTTTGAGGGTATTAGCACTGGATTTCTGGACACCTTTCCGTGGTGGAAATGTTAATTAATTGCGTGAAATGTAAGTTGTGTGGCTCTTTTAATTGGTGGCTTGAGTAGAATACTCCTCAATGCAAAAATCATGTTTAATATTCTGTTCTTTGCCTTCCTGTTGCAGCAGGCTCAATGGTGGTTGCAGCATTGTTCATATTGATCACAGTGGTCCATAGTGAATCCTTGTCAGATACCCATCCAACACAAGACCCTCCTTCAGAAATCAAGCCAACAACAGAACTTTACAACGGTGCGCTGCAGAGAATACACTATACATACAGTAGATGCATGTATAGGTTAATAACTAACCAATACGATGTGCCTCAGTAATTCCTGCAACCACAGGATTGATATGATTGTATTTTACACTATATGTGATCCCCATTCCATCTCTCTTCTAGGAAGTATGGAGGAACCTCAAATGCTGCAAATGCATAGACCCTGCGGGGATGAACATGTTGACTTCTGTTTAAATGGTGGCCGTTGCATATACCCACAAGACTCCAACAAGCCTTATTGCGAGTAAGTTATGAAACACTTTTACACACACCAAGTTATTTTAAATTCATGCTGTGCACAGATGAATCTTGATTGGTGTCCAAGCAGAAATGTAATGTAATGTTTCTTATGTCTGCAGGTGCCCATCTCCACATGAAGGCCATCGCTGTGTTTTTGTAGCCAAAACCCGGGGGGTTCTCAACTACGAGGGTCTGATCATCATCATTATGGTAGTGGTCCTGCTCATTCTCGCCGCTGGATTAATATATGTCCTGTGTCTACACAAGAGGTGAGTGCTGTACTTGATGTCTGTCTGTTTTAATATCGGCTCACTGCACACTCAGTAACATTCAGCTGAGAGCAATTTGGTTACATTTGTACATTCTAACCCATCCCCCTTATCGCTTTTTAGTATTTTTTAAAAACTTTTGGGAATAGTTCAATCTGCCAATCTATTGACACATTCTGAGCATGTAGACTGGCCATTTGAACTACTGTTTTTTAAATAGTTTAAAACGGCAAAGAAGTTAGGGTTTTAGCGGTGATGAAAATCTAGACCTAAATCTGTAGCTGAGCTACACATCAATACATACATTTAACCCATTTAGACTGAAGCCTATTATAATGTTGCTATATGCTGTACAATACATAGCAACAATAACCTGAAAAGGGGGTTCCTGTTCTGAATTAGTCGTGACACAGTTGGCTTGATCTCTGATCAAAACATGTCAGTACATTTGTGTGCGTTTATACTGCCTTATATTCACACACCAAGGCACTTTACATAGTGCATTACATTCACACACCAATAGCAGCAGAAACCATGCAAGGTAGACTACACCAGGAGCAATTAGGGGTTCAGTGTTTTGCTCAAGAACACTTTGACACTAGCTCTGGGGGTGCCCGCCAGGTTTGAACTGGCAGCCTTGCAGATACCATCTGGCCACTATACCCCTGAGCCACTGCCGTCCAGGATGTTGCTTGATGACTGGCCTGACATGAAGCCATTACTTATCACATCAGTGTAGTTATCGGGGTTATCTACATCAAATGTGTCAGAGTGCCATTATTTTCTGCTGGATTGGTGTAGTCAGTGAAATTGATGTTTCCTTCTATTGCTCTTCACTTGGACAAATTGACATTGATTGAGAGAATAATTCTGAGTTACACTGTATGACCCAATATGTTGCGTGTATGTACTGTACATCCTCCTCATTCCAACATTTTTCTCTTGTTTCTCAGGTGTTTCAACTCAAAAAGATTAATTAAACATGCATCCGAGATTGGGAACTCAGTGTAGCTCCTGCAACTTGCTGATTCTTTTGTTGTCATCACCACCATCATCATCTTCATCGCTTCATCACTGCTGCCAGGGTTAACCATTTCCGTACAGTCTTACAATTTCATTATAATCTGTCAATCTCGAGTGTAGAAATGTAAACTAATGGACCCTTGAGACTACAGACCATTATCTTCTTATCCTACACTCTCTGAACACTGAGATTGTACTATGTGTGCGCTGTGCACCCAGACAGAGCTGTTAGTTTTGTTTTGGTCTTAGGACTGTGAGGATACTGCAAGTAGGCCTCCGGAATTACTAGTTTCGTATTTATAAAGTTATTGAAACAATAGTGGAGTGGTACTTATAAAGTATTAAGTATAGTATGTTATTTTGATTTATCGTATAGGTGGAACAAAAGACAATTATTGTTCCAAATGCACATGCTTTGAAGGTGGTCAGTTGGTTAGACACTGACCAAGAAAAGGTAGAGTTTACCTCTGGAGTACATTAAGTATTTTGTGCTTGACGTCACAATCCACTGTAGCCTACAGTGTCGAACACAGCTGTGCATCCACCTTTGCCAGACAGCAATGCAGACAATGTGACTGACTGTGAATACCAAAAGATTAAATGGTTGCCTGTTCAGAGGCAGCCATGAGAATACACAGGCTCTCTTATCTAGTTCTGTCAGGGCCTTGAGAAATGTATGCAGTTTCTGCTAGTTATATATTTATTGTAATATCAATTAATTTATTAAATCTGTGCCATTTATTTAATGTTTTATAATAAATTCATAAAATACAATTTTGCTTTTGTGATTTGAATGTTCTGGAGAGAAGACAAGCACACATGTGCGATGTAGACACTGACACTTGGATAGATAATGCATGGTATACAGCACTGTTCTGTACCATCTTTCCTGTCGAACCAAGGAGATATGAATAATGTTATTTTAGCTGCCACTTAGAGTTGAGTAATGAGTTATCTACTACGTTTTAAATGTTTCCAAGCATGCCTTCACTAGCTCCCAGACCAATAGAATAGAGTCCAAAAAGATCATTCAGTAGCCTAGGGCTGAGGGAATGAAGTTTAACTAATACTGTATAATGGGAGAAAGGTTCTTGGGTGGGTGTCAATCTGCTTTGGAGGGCCACTGGAAGAATTTGAGAATTTTCTTCAAGTGGGAAAATATAGCCTATAAAGTCTAGATTAAAGCCTATAACAAAAATGAGCACTCCTACAGTGGGGAAACCAGATACCCATGGTGTAATCAAATCATGTAGTCATACATCAAATCTGGGAAAAAAATACAAGCGAGTCTAAGTGACGCGCGCGCGCGCGCGCGCACACACACACACACACACACACACACACACACACACACACACACACACACACACACACACACACACACACACACACACACACACACACACACACACACACACACACACACACACACACACACACACACACACACGGTGCTAAGTGGCTGATCCGTACCTGTCCGTCACAGTGTGATTGGAGAGGGGGCATCGTTCTTGAGTTGTCTCTACATGCAGGCTGCAGCGTGGACAATGTGGGACAGGAAGTGATTGAGGCTCCAGGGCAGGCTTTTTAGACTTAAATATTTCAGCAAAAAGTAGGTGTATCATGAGATATAGCCTGGGTGTTGTCGTGTGCTTGCATGTTGCAACACTATATAAGGCTCAGCAGGCAGCAGCATAGATCTGAATTTACACACTCCCCGGGGACGAAGCGTTACGACCTGATAACTCACAGTCGCTCACAAGATGCTGACAAAGAGACTAACAGATTTGGACAAAGGTATGTCAATTTACTACTCTTTTAGTTTAGCTGAACGTTGATCAATAATTGCCAATCGACCTGGAAACTGTAGTTTGACTTCTTCGGATAACGATCCTCGAGCCTACAGTAGCTTTGTAGGGGTGGAAGGGTAGGCTATATGGACCGACTTCCACGACGCGTACAACTTAATCTGGATAGATAGCATCTTTTATCTAATCTTTCGTCATTTAGCTTGAGATGCTGATGACAGAATGAACCTACCTGAGCGCACAGCTGAGCTGATCTGTCTAATCATGCGCACCCACCCACACCCAGTATGTTTGTAAACATGATTGATTCAATATAAACGGCTGATGGCAGGCCTACAACACTTCAATGCAGTCAGAGACATTGATTAATTAAAGGGGAACTCCACCCATTTTCAACATTTTATTATGTCATTAATATACCTTAGACTTAGAGATGTTTACATGATAAAAAAAAAGGTTCCCCCAATTCTGTATTTCCTAAAAATGGACGTCTGAAAAAATCATTAACATGGTGTATTTCACCATGTTAAAATAATAATTTTATATATATATATATATATATATATATATATATATATATATATATATATATATATATATATATATATATATATATATATATATATATATATATAAACCTCTCTATTTTACATTGGATTTGAGACCTTCTGATTTCTGAGAATAGTTAGCAAGTGGATATAAGCTCAGTTGCATACAACCAATTCCAATGCCTTCACAATTCATGTTTGTCAACTGCCCAAATTTGTCCATCTTATTTATGTGTTTATTTGTTGTTTGTTTGTTTATTCCCCGCCTACACTCATAGGCTACCCCCACCTCAAATGGCTAACAGGTTAAACAGGCACAGTATAGATAGGAAAAATGAATAGCCTATAACATAAATAGCCTATGTACATGTATACATCTTGTTACCGGGATGGACATGTAGGTAGTTCTAGGTACATAGGATATACAATTCTTGAACATCATAAAAAGCAATTTGAACTTGTGAAGTGGTGACACACATTCTTTCTGGATTTTAATTTGTGGCCAATATGGGGTAGTCAGTGAGGGTGACCATACTTTTTATTGGGTATAGACAATCTGTTGTTTTCGTAAGATGCACAATGTCAAGGATGTACATCTTACAGATATTAAGTGTCAGATCTGTCCTTTTTGCTCCAGCTCTCTCATTAGTGGTTGCAGTGCTGTTCATATTGATCAAAGGTGTCCAGAGCGATTCCCTACCAGACAACTTTACAACACATGGCCTCCACACTACAGAACACATGCTGACAACTGAACTTAACAATGGTAAGTGATTGATTGATTATGCTATTGGCAGAAAATCTAATCGGTACAGTCAAACACCTGGGCAATGGAAGTCCCCAAAAAGTGTCATCAGAGAATACAAAACATTGTGTTAACTGAAACATGCATTACCATCATGCATTATACGGGGAACCAAAATTATGACACTCCGCAAAGTGGCACAAACACTATTTGTGAAGAACCGCCTTT
The DNA here is from genome assembly GCA_039105355.1 of Benthosema pterotum. Classification (NCBI taxonomy): domain Eukaryota; kingdom Metazoa; phylum Chordata; class Actinopteri; order Myctophiformes; family Myctophidae; genus Benthosema; species Benthosema pterotum. Next base: position 22,443,721 of record CM076972.1, read on the forward strand.
GTTTATCTCTCTTTGAAGGAAGTATGGAGGAACCGCGAGTGCTGAAAATGCACAGTCCATGCAGGGATGAACATGTCCACTATTGTTTCAATGATGGCCGGTGCATATACCCACAAGACTCCAACACGCCTTTTTGCGAGTAAGATATGAAGCAATTTGCCTCTGTCCCTATCTCTCATGTGCACATATTATATTTAACTAGGGACGCATCTATGTCAATTTACAATTGTTGGCTATTCAGAAATGGGAGATATAAAAGCTCATCTGCTAATCTTGAAGGTGTGAGAACTACTGATTGGGATGATTTTGAAGGGATTTTGTAGAATCAGCCTCAGGTCTATAGGCGTTGAAGCAGAGATGTATTAACATGTTTCTCACTGTCTGCAGGTGCACGTCTTCTTACAGTGGCGTGCGGTGTATGTATCTTGTATCGGAAACTCGGACGAGCTCCAACTATGACGGAGTGATCCTAATCGTTTTGGGAGCGGCTCTGCTCATTCTTGCTATTGGATTAATATATTTGTTCTGTCTCCATAGGAGGTAAGTGCTGAACTGAACCTATAGGCCTACTGCTGGTTTTTCCAACTTTCAGTTTCAGATGTTTCTCTAGTTTTAGTCACTGCACAGTAAAATCCCCTATTGCGTTATGCCACAGTTGGCCTGATGCAAGACCGATGATCAAAATACTTTGGCTCACATTTGACAACTTTCAGGTTTTTGTCAGTTCTTTAGGTATTTGTCAATGAAATAAGGCACATTCTACAACAGTGCCAGGGAACTGATTGATTGGTAGAAAGAAACGGGTCACATGCAGTTAGTTAAACCACCACACAGTCATGCCTAATCAATACAAAGATTTCAGTTGGTGTCTTTTCTCTCGGAGCAAGCAGACTTAGGCTGTGAGCACACGATGGCGGACAAACTCTGACGTCTTTTCCGCCATGTTTGGAGTTTTTAAATGGATGTGGATAGGAAATAAAAATGGCCGTTGCGGCCAAGTGCCGCAAAGACCTGCGTCCTGGGGACGCACGGCCGTGCGGCACTTTGCCGCAACAGCCATTTGCCGCAATGGCCATTTTTATTTCCAATCCACAGCCATTCAAAAACACGGCACGTGACCTCAAAACCCTGCGTCCAAATTCCGCAGTTCGCAGTATGGTGTGAGAAAAAAAATTTCAGTGAAAAAATATCAAAATAACTTTATCATAGTTTTAAGGGTAACTGTAGTAGAATTGCAATGCTACACTTGAGAGTGTGCTTTAATGTAATTTCATCCACTTCTGTGATACCTTTGGAAATCACATTAAAGCACATCCTCTTTTGTAATATTGCTTAAGTATGGGGTCCCCGCCAGCATGTGGTCATTTGACGTATTTAGATGATTCAATAGGTCTACATTCTGATTTAGTGCTTGATGACTTGCCTGCGTGTATCAAACCATGTTTTGCATAGCCAAAATCCAGAAAGTATATTGGAAATTTTGAAATCCATCTTGTGTGAAGATTGGTAGTGGTACTCATATTGAATGACATTTTTATGGTATTCGTGCAAGCTGCGGCAAGCTTTCATGTAATTTTCCAACAGGTTTTGGAATGTACTGGAAGAATAAACATTTCCATTTTGCAAACACTAGGGGCCATATTAGGAGTTTATCAAGAATCAGGACTTATGACCTATGTGTGGCAAAGCTGTTTGGCCACTCAAAACAGCCAAACAACTTTGCCAGCCAAGAGCTGATAAGCGCTGATACTTAAGGAAAAAAAAAACTCATAATAGGGCCCTAGAACTCTAACTGAAGGTTCTAACAGCGGCCAGTGGACAGATTATGTTTCCCGAACTCTATGGGAGCCGCCAGTTCTGGCGATAGCAAACAAACGCCATTGGTCAAAGTGGGTGGAGCACTGCAGGCCGAAAAGATACATATAATCAAGGTTTTCAGGCGATATTTTGGCAATTTAGGCAACAGCCAATGAAATTGAAGTGTCGCCCACGCCCGATTTTCATCGACTGCTGTTAAAACGTACTGTTAGTGATAGTGTGATGGCATTGACAAGGAGAAAGAGTGTGTAGAGTGAGAGCACTGTACTGGTCAGGATGTGGTTGGGCAAGCCTTGTGGTCGGGCAAAGAGAGTGACCTTCACTTTGGATCCAGCCATCATGTTTACATTGATATCGAGGGAGAGCATCTGATACGCTGACTGTAGCCTGCCTATAGCCAAAACTGTTCACTGACAAAGATTTTTGAAAGTAGTGTTGATAGAGATTGAGAATACGCTGTATGTTATGTTACGTGGGGATGTGTTGTTCCAACTACAATATAAGTAAGAATTAAAGTCCTTGCTGGAAAAACTGCAGAGAAACTCAGCATCTGAACTGACACCTTTAGCACTGGGAGATAATCGTCTTTCTCTCTGAGAGAGGCACAGCACTCATGAGTCAACACATGCATTTAGCTGTCTTTCAATTATGATTTAATAAGTTCCTGCCTGTTTCTAAAAAAAAATAAGTTGACATTCAAGGTACTATATAGGTACAGTATGTATGTCATCTTGGATATTTTGAGCTAGAAACCTCTGCCATCTCCACCTGTTAACCCTGCCTCTCTGTGATAAATAATAACTGAGAGAATGAATCATAGGCCTATAAGTGTGAAATGCATTATACTGATGTTGGTGTGGTTTTTTTGTTAGTCTCTGCATTATTTTACAACATAGGATCAACAAGTAATATTTTGTCTGTTACACCAGGCCAGTTATGCCCAGCTCATGCAAATCTAATATTATGTTTTCTTTTTCCAGGTGTACCAAGTCTGCCAACTCAGAAGGGTTAATTAAACATGAATCTGAGAACCCGGTGTAATCTCTGTAACTTGCTGTTACTTTCTTTGTTCTCAACACCACCCCATCGCCACAATCATCATCATCATTGCCTCATCACCACTCTATAGGTGTACAGATGCATTTTAATTTTATAATCTGTTTCATTGAAACTATATTGTAAAAGCCTATTCATTTGTAATTCAGAGGTTCGGCGTCATTTTTGTTCACTCACTCCATGTCAAATTAGCATTGGGATTTTGTTGCACTCAGAGCTGTGATAAGTGGACAGTTACAGTGAACAACTGATTGATTCATTCTATTTGCCAGACGGAAGTACAGAGAACATGTATTGCTGTGATTGTCAATGACAAAAAATCAGTGGTTGTCACTGTCAGTTCAGATGGCAGCCATGAGAATAAACGGGCTCAATGAGGTCTGTTAAAGGGCCTTGAGAAATGCAGAGTAATGCATGTGGCATCATCATGCTGAGAAGAACTACCAGTAGCTCTCTATAGAAATACACTGTTACAGCTCTGGTTTTCTGTTAACACCATGAAAAAAGCCTTCAAATGACAGATTTGTTTTTATTTTTTTATTTTCAACCAAGGTTCATCATGTTTTAGCAATTTAGACAAAGTAAAACATGGGTGTGTTATTTGCTGCTTTCTTAGCTGTTTATGCATATCCTATATCCTACATTATATAGCATTTCTTTATTTACTATAAAAAAAACTAAAGCTTTTTCATGGTGGTTTAGAATGAATGTAAACTGGTGCCACATAATGTATTTCTATGGAGAGCTAGCTGTTTTGCCACTCAGTCACCCTGAGGCAGGAGACATACCCCCATGTGCATTCACTCCATTGTATTTATGCTGTTTTTATTTATTGTAATATATTAAAATAATTTATTTGTGTTTTATTGTTTTCTAATAAAGTCATACAAACATATTTTGTTTAATTGCTTGAATGAAGAAAGGACAACTCATTGTGTATGTGTTGTGTAATAATGTGTCTAACCAAATAGGATAGCACTAGCTAGAGGGAATGAAATAATTTAGTAGCCTGAGGCTACTGAGGTTTACTTTACCTCTAAGAAGAAGATAACTTGGTGTTACTTGAAATGGTCCCATGTTAATAAAGAACTGCATAATTTTTCAATTGCAGAAAATACATTGACTGTTAATTTCTTTGACAAACAATTACAATAACCAATCAATTAGTTGAAGTCAAATTAATTACAAAGACCTATGCATTTCAGTTTAGGCTATGTCTGTTCACTGACATAATATAAATTGTATTTTTACAATTTTATTTAATTTCTTTTTTTTTACACTGAATTAATAATTAAAGAAAATTCAGACCAATTAGTTGACCACCTGTGCCACTGCTGCATTTTATTCTTATTTTATTTACCCCCTTATTTTAATGACCATAATTAAATATTAATTCAGGTACCTCTACTCAACAGTACAGAGCAGGGTCTGTAATGTTATGTTCTGTTATTTTCTCTGCTTTCTTCTCCCCCCTCCCCAACGAACATGATGAGTCGACCACCACGCCCAAACTATAAAGTGTATAGTTTTCAGGTGTTCCCCGACCAAAAAAAAGCTTTTGTCGTCAGTTCCTGAATGACTCAATTACAGGCTTCTGTCAGGAAATAACCACAACAAGGTAGTCTCCGTCTGTATTCCCAAGAAAACATCAGTGGAAAGGACGTTTCTTCGACCATATTTCAGCCTGTGTCGAGTCGACTCGAGTCATTGGACCATGAAGAACACCAAGCCCTCAGCATTCTTGACACTGTTCGGTATGTTCTGTTTAGACAGCGATAGCATGTATAGTCAGTGTCTACCGGCGCCTACTTAGACTGCTCCTTATTGAATGTTGATATTGTGATACACCATACAGTATGAACGATGTAAGGTGTTGTTGGACAACTGCAAAACTTAAAGAAATGAAGATATTGTCATATTTAACGATATAATTTGACCAAATCATGTCACTTTCGTGGCTGACTGTAGTTGTTTTTTGCATCACACAACAAGCTCTACACCAAATACAATTATAGACTAACGTCCACAGTAAGCTAATTAGCTAACATTGGGAGGTGTTAAGTGTAAATTAAACATTTTGCTGTCATCGTCATTAACCCTATACTATATTTATGGTTAATGCCAGTGTTAGGCAGGATTACAAGAGAGTAATATATTAGGCCTACTTTTGCCCCTTCATAAGAGTAGGCCTATTACTTACTTGGACTCAATATGCAACCCAGTCACCTGCAAAAAAGGTAAGTAGGCTACAACAACAACAACAACATCTTTTTAGTAAGAAGACTGAAAAGAGTACCCATTTTACAAATCTATTAATACCAACATAGAGACACACGCAAGATCTTTCTTTATGTTTCAATAGCCTATTGAAACTCTGACACTAGATGGCTGTTGCTCATCTCCCATCACCAAGGCTGCAAGGCAATGTTGAAAGCAGCAGCATGACAAAAGTAACTAATATTCTAAGTAACTGTAATACGTACTGTTTCGTAAGACATCATTACAGTGAAAAGTAATAATATAACTAGTTAATAGTAGTTACACCCATCTCTGGTTAATGACAGACTAGCAGAATGTTAGACGGCACATTCTATCTTTCATATCATACTATATGATAGTATGAGCACAAGTAGCATGCTTCATCTTCACCCCTAAACTACTGGGGCATCGGATTCTTGATGTTGGTCAATTCATTTAATAATTGCACCCAACAAACAATATGCTTGACTATACATACTTTGTTTTATATGACTCAGTAAATTGAGTTCCTCAAAATATTGAATGTTCCCCTTAAGATAAGTAAAATTATTGTGAGAAAAGCAGGGCCGGATTTGCAGTAGTAGGGGCCTATGGGGGCGAATACCAAAAGGCTCGGCCTGAAGAAAGGTCGGCCCCGGATTTAAAAAAGTGGAGAAGGCTCCGGCCCAACCTATGGAACGGTCATTCCCAAACTATACTGCCATATAGGTAGTTGCCAACTTTTCATGCTGTTCTAAAATAGGAAGAGATAAGAAATTGTAAAAATAACCATGAGACAACCGTTCCACAGGTGTAGGTGAGCTTTCTGCACGACCGGGCCTACCACTGTTTGCGATCGGGCCGACATGGAATGGGACCGAGCCTTCCTGTTACCATAGGGACTAGACAAAATTTGCCCAGTAGTAAATCCATCCCTGGAGAAAAGGGATGACTGAATGAATACGTTATTAATGATAAACAAAAGCTGGCTTTGGACAGCTTTTATCTTGAATGGATACACCCAACAATCATCTCCATTCCTCCCACTGTAAAACAGATGAAACTCACAGTCATAACAACATAATGTCTTGATTGGTTTTATGGCTGCGATATACCTGGATACCTGCACATTACAGACCGTCTTGACGAAGCATGTTATTCTTTGGCAAGCCTGGAGGACATTAGCGCCTAAACATGCCACCATCATCCAAGTCGTTCAGACTGGTACAGGAATGTGAAGCAATTAACAAGACTAACATCACATCACCTCCTTTTTACTGCATAATTGTTTACACAACAATATCCACAAGGGTTGTCAAGCATCACTTTGTTAATGTTTTAATTAAACCTCATTTGCAGCTTGCAATATGCCTAAATGTATAGGAATTTGTCTTGGACAGTATCATATTTTCACATCTTATATATTATATATTGGGCACATTAGGACCTAGTACAGAACACAATTTCTCCTGTAGCCTGAAATGTACAGTGGGTGTCCTGAATAACATATAACTCCTGCTTTTCGTACACATACATTGTATTGAAAAAGAGCAGGTTTCCCCAAACGATATTCTTACGTGGGTAACATTTTGTGTTCAACAGGCATCATGCTGTTTTGGCCTTATGCATTCACAAAGGGTGTTTTCTCATTACGGAAAGCCTCAGTAAGCAACTCTCCATCTAAAGGTACGTAGCCTACTCGGATGATTGCGGTGTTGTTAGAAATCAACTTCTAATGTCAGTTGTGTTTCATAGCACATATCAACATTCACAGACAACAGGGTAGCACGGAAAGGATGTTCAAGTTGTGTGACAGGCAGGACATAATATCAAAATACACATTTGTTATCAGCTTATAGGTTGGTTGCAGCTGAGACGGGACATAATGTTGACATTACTGCCTGCGCTTGTACACTGTCAGGAGGTACAAGCGACAGTACGTTGATAGAATACAGGGAGGAAACCCAATGTAGAACATAACTCATGTACATATAATAGAAAGTCTAAGTCCAAAATCATGAGCAGATATTAACATTGTGCATAATGTTATTCTAAGTATATTGCGGTAACAGCGGTACTTTATTGACAGTTCGTTAGATGATGAGGAAAATTACAGTGATTCTGTGAGGGATGGGAGATTATATAAGAGGGCTGCCACAGCGCCACTGATCTGAGGAAAAACCTGTTCCATCGCCCAGAGGAAAGATGTCGGGGTTGGGTAGGATGAAAGCTGGCAGCACTGCCTGATAGGGATATGTGATTATGCTTTCCCCATTGCCTAAAGACTTGCCATAACTCATCCCATCACTGATCTATATCTACTGCAGGTGAAGAGCACCCTCGAGTGGCGAGGTCAATGACAGCTGGCTGTGGGCCTGGCTTTGAGCACTACTGCTTCAACAATGGCCAGTGTGTGCTTCTTCTGGGACTCAATGAGCGTCACTGCAAGTAAGATAATGTGTGCACGCATAATGCATGTGTGTCAGTGTTCAAGTAAAGTACCACTGTCAAGTATTTGTGCGTTTGTTTTAGGGGCATCTACCCCTCCTATGACCAGTTTTGTACCACATAGTGATGACTTGATTGGTTGAGCATGCACGCAATGTCTTCTGGGATTAGGGCAAGGTCATCCAATGATCCATAGGTCTACAATTCGAATCCCCGCTCCTCCTGTCCACATAAGTGTCTTTGAGCAAGACACAGACTTGCTCAAATTCCATGTCTCTACCGCAATAGGTGTATGAATGGGTGAATGTAATGTGTCACTCCAACTGGATACTTGAATAATGATTTTGAGGCAGTAGTAGCATGTACTGGCGGCTTTATTTCTCACAATAAACAATTTCCTTACTGACTGCACACTTCCTCAGAAGGAATGAACCCATTAACCAAACAACCAGGATTGAAATAAGGAGAACAAATAACAGGATAAATAAACCATACAATAAATAACCCACAGAACTTAAAATTTGCAAAATAACAAGTACAAGAACTGAAAGAAAAAAAATGAACTGGCAACTGACTGATTGACTGACAACAACTCCATCTGCTTGCCGATCCAGTTAGGAGTTGGTATAAATTGACTGACCCTAAACCACATCCCCAGAGAAGCTCTCCACAGTTGAAGACAACACCTAGACACCTAGTGGCAATAAGTGGAAGTGCAGCCTAAAGTGAATGGATGATCATGACGCCATGACGTCATGCCCAGTCAGCACTTCCACATCTTGCCAACCAAAATTTGGTTGGCAAAATGTGGAAGTCCCATTCACTGCCATGAATGGAAGTCGGCGCCTCCATGGGTGCTTCAAAGTGCCACTGAGCAACTTTAACTGAAATGAACAACAAGGGGGCGGGGCTATCGCCCCAGTCCAGTCTCTAGATTTTATTACTCTATGCGGTAAACCCTGGCACCATGTGCAACGCACTATATGCAAATGACATCGCTAAGTTGAACATTTTACCAAAATATACCAAATGAGGAACTACAGTTTGACATTAACTCTGGGGTTTGGGGGTTTAAACTGACAACCTTGCAGTTGCCCTTAACTCTACCTCAGTGCCACAGCTTTTCAAGTTTTTCAAATGTATTTTCTATTATTCTAATTCATTATTAAACATTGGTAACATTGCAGTAGGTTTTTCCAAAAATCGGGATTGGCATCTGCCCCAAAAACATGGCATCGGTCGGGCTCTAGTACAAACCTAGTTGCATGTGAGGCTGACTTGTCTTTGTGTTGCAGCTGTCAACAGGGCTACGATGGCCCCAGATGTACGCACATGGAGTTGGTCAAGCAGCCAGTAGGAGAGGAACAGGTGGTCCTCTTAATTGTGTGTGTGGCCCTGCTGATTATAGGGCTAGCTGGAGCCTTCTACTTCTACTGGAAAAGGTAAGTCTGATGCCTTGAGCTTGTGCCTTGGTGTCTTGTTATTTGATGAGTAATGAGGCAGTAAACCCATATAAGAAGGCCCTTCCGTCTAGCCTGGCTCTATATTCCTCTACATAGGAAGACCCACCCCTCTTGTACTCAGCGGAGCTGTAACATGTCGCCACTGATGAATGCAGGTTGTCTCTACCAATGGCCCCCACCGTGGCCACAGATGAATAATAATGAGATCCATTCAGAACAGGAATCCCTTTTTGTGTTTTATGTTATACTTTAGCTACTGAAAAATAGCAGGTTATGGGTCCTTGACTTAGGTACAGGGTCCTTGACTTGAAAAAGCTTGAGCGCCACTGTCAGAAAAATATTTTTTTCAGTAAACCTTTAGGACTTAGATGAGATTGTTCTTTCTCATATGCCTCAGTCCAAGACGGGATAAGTTACAGTTAAGCAATATAAATGATCAATTATTCCATGTCAAGCATTTTTCTTAACAGAATGTATTAATTATATAATTATATATAATGGAAGTTACACCATACTACCGCTTTGGGGGAAAAATTCATATTTAAGGTTTTAAGTTGCAAAGGATTCTCATAGATGACCTAAAAAAATCTACAGAATGATTTTAGGTGAGCGATTGTTCTTCTATACTAAATATCTTTTCCCAAATAGCTGATGTACAAGTTGAGCTTCTATCTTTGCCCTAGAATGGACATGGATGCTATTGTTTTATATTTGTTACTCATGGGATAAAGCGTGGTTTTACATGTGCAACATTGTTTTGGTGTTTTGTTTTTAATATTCAAAATGTCTTTTCTCTTTGTAATTTTCTAGGTGTAAGAAGAGAAGCAGAAGATGCTCCTTCCGACCAAAGCATCAGGGATACCAGGGAGTGCAGAATGCTTAGTGTGTGTGTGTGTGTGTGTGTGTGTGTGTGTGTGTGTGTGTGTGTGTGTGTGTGTGTGTGTGTGTGTGTGTGTGTGTGTGTGTGTGTGTGTGTGTGTGTGTGTGTCAATCAAATGTTCCTTAAAATATTCAAACTGGTCAAAATTTATGGATTGAATCACTGAAGCACCTAAAACATCTCTCTACTGGGACAAGCATCAGCTTGCTAGCATATTGTGCTGCGCTTTGGTGCCAGTATGACACACTGAACACCTGAACAGTTAGAAACACGATATTCTGTACAAGAATTCCATGTAAGTTCTGTATCGGCTCCTATTTCTCCAGGTGAGAAAACAAACACACGCATGCACGCACACACACGCGTGTACGCAGTCTACGCACACACACACACACACACACACACACACACACACACACACACACACACACACACACACACACACACACACACACACACACACACACACACACACACACACACACACACAGTGCATTATGCCACTGTGTTGCAATAAATGCCTGGATTATGCCTTTTAGAGAGCCCTGAGCAATAATGTGCCTCTATCTGTTTTAATCCATTTAGTGTAAATTGGCTTGCAATATCAGTCATTATCTCCAGGCAGGCTTTTGGGACGTACTTGATTTTTTCTTTTCTTATTTATACGTAATTGTATTTATGTAGTTTATTATTTATCATTGTTTTTATTTAATGATTACTGTTGCTTTGTAGGCCTATAGCAAAATGCTCTTCAAAATAGTTTTCATTAGTATTGGGCTACTACCGTAATACTAATGAGCCTACCTGTAATATAGGGGCATGCACTATTCTTATGTTTGTCCAGAATAGCTTTAATGACTTATGGCCTACTTTTAAAATGTTTTAATGTTTATTTTTAATAGCTAAAGGTTAGAGTTTTGAGGGACAAACAATTTTGTGGATGTATTCCATGGTCTATTTCAAAAGGAAACAATTACTGTAAGTTATTCATTAATTTTTGATTTATATAAACACATTTTTCACTGAGCTTGTGTCTCATTTTTTGGTTCATAATGCAAAATATTTAAAGGACACATTTCAGTGGGATATTGTTTTGGTTAGTGCTGTTGTCAGATGTTCAGAAATCCTGGGAAAATGTTTTACATTCTTCTATAATGAAGTCATTTGTCAACCGTGTGAAAACCATGTCAAATACTCAAATCAGTACATTGATGTACTGCTTTTCCATTTAGTAGCATAGTGTTTATATTTATTTGCTTGGTGATGGGTGTAGGCACAGTAATGGTGCATTTGTGGGAGTGCCTTACAGTAAGTCTGGTTTGACCATGGAGGTTGGGTTAGCTAGGAGAGACATATTTTGCCTTTCTCTCCACTATCACTGTCAAATAAAGGCTTGGATGTGCTCTAAATATAATGTAAAGACAAACAATGGCATAATAAACACTGCATCTACAACTATAAATATAGACAAATGCGATTGATTGTGTATCGTCGGATGATGAAAATAACTGATGAGTTATGAGTTATGCTTTCTATTTTCGGCACAGGGGAATACAGATGAGACATCAATACACTTCAGACTTGTGCTCTGGCTCCTTTGGGAGGAATACTAATGAGAGCTGCATGGTTGTGTGGTCTCTGTCTCAGGTGGCATGGGCAGCTGAACAGTGTGTGCTACGGAGCTGGCTTTCTTGTTGGAATTAACCATTTAACACTATATACTTTGTTGACTGTGGTCCCTCAGGGGTCTACCCTCGGCCGCCTCATTTTCACCTGCACCCTCAATGTCTTGTATCAGACTGCGTTGAGACCTTGTAGATGGGCTATTCTCAACCAAGGGTACACCTATAATGGCATACCAAGAATGAGGACATTAGGTTTCAAGTAGTTAATAGATAACATAGTGTCCCGCTGTAGCCACATTAGAGATGTAACTAGACTCAATGAGCCATTCGCCATGTAAATGAATGGACCTGATCATACATAAACACCCTGTTATTGGAGCTCTGCTTAGGGATTCTTTGCAAAGACAGATATGCACATACACGCTCTCTCTCATTGAAACTAAAAAAAAAAGGAACAAGCTGGGGGTTTGACTCCAAATCCTGAGGGCCCTTGCAGAGTGTCTTCCTCCATCTCTTTCCCCCATTCCTGTTAACTTACTGTCAAACTATCAATAAAAGGCATGGGTAGACAAAAACTATAGAGTTCTCAATTGGCATAAAAATGAAGGCCCAGCCTTACCTGCCACCACTGCCACGGTTTGATCTCATGTTCTGATCTAGCCTCTATTTCCAGGCTTCCATCCGCGCTGCGAGTTGAGAGCCTGGATGCAGGGTACCCCAAGGCGACTGAAATATGGGACTTCCGGTTTATTAACGTCCGCTGGAAGTTGCCAGATGTTGTTATTTTTCAGCCAATCATGGTGCGGTGCTCTCAAAAATGTATACCGGATGGAAACATTTTATTTCTCCCTTTGTGTTCGCAAAGCTGTTGTAAATGTTTAAAAGATTAAATCATGTGCACTTTACGCACTTCTATAACTGCTTTGTTCGTTGGAATCATTTTTTCTGAAAATAAGAGTGAACAAGTCAAGTCACTAGCGAGGGCTTGAACAGGGTTGTTTCTCTGGGGACTGTAAATACAGTAACTTCCGCAACTAACGTTCACAGTCTCAAAAGTGCACCGTTTGCCCAGGGTGGTTCTGACCTTCCATATGCTGATCTGACCTCATCAAACGCTGTGCACTCAACACACGTCGTATATGGCCAGTGCAGCTTGAACCTAGCACCTCACCTTCTAGGGCAAGTTCGCTTCTCACCCTCTTACCACCAGTCATAATTTATCATGAAGTGACACAGTATGTAGATTAGATTGGCTATTTGATACAGGGAGAGTTGATGTATAGGCAGAAAAAGGCCAGAGTATATCTGTGAATCTAAATTAATAAGTGCAGTAGTAAATTAGTAAATGCAGTCTAACACAGTTATACACAGTGAGTCTGTGTGTGTGTATGTGTGTGTGTGTGTGTGTGTGTGTGTGTGTGTGTGTGTGTGTGTGTGTGTGTGTGTGTGTGTGTGTGTGTGCGTGCACGTGCTTACGCTGCTCAATTATATCTTTTAGTAACTTTTAAACTGCAATGGACCTGTCTATTGGATGCACATACGTCTTAAGCTACCTTCACTATGTTTACAAATGTGTTTCTGTTATGATGTGTTCTCTCCGGGCTGCTGTCAGAGTTTCCACAGTCTGGCATCTTTGGACGCATTCCCCAACGCCATTCCGCATATTCTAAACATTTCATTTCAGGTATCTATAAACAAAATGTGGCAGGAGCAACTGCCACCGAGATATCCATGGCATTCCGAACAGCTTTCTAATGGGATTCCAATTCAGGCATGGAAGACGGGTTAACCTCTACCTGAAGACACAACAAAATAACAAACCAACCAACACACCCTCTCTCCCTCTCTGCAGGTTAGAGCAGCTGCTTTGTCACAGCGGCGCGCACTCCCACCCATGCCCCAAGGTTTCCGCTTGGTTACGGTCTATTGATGCACTATAACACTGGGCGTCATCAATTAAACAAGGCACAATTTCTACGGTTGAAGTCATTCTGATCCTCTCCAAAATCAAAACACTTGAAATGTAAATTGAACTGCAGAGCATGAATACGAGGACATTCAGTTTTCTTGTATTGCTTAATACAATATGCCAAACTATCATTTGGCATATTGTATGTCCTGTGGCATATTGTATGTCCTGTAAATGTCCTGTAATTTTCTTTATTCTAAAGTTAGGTGTCTGCAGCCTCTAAAACTATGTTATATTTTGTTTCAATTAATCAACTTAATATATTGCTAGATTTTATTTAACTAGATATGGGGCTGGGAGGTGGATAATCTCTTGACTGGGGCAACGTTATTCATTGTGAACTTGAATTCCTCCCAATTTCACCTTTTTCCTATGTCATACAATATTTTAGATTTGTTTGGAAATAATAAATTCTGTGTTTACTGGAAATGGAGGCTTGAAAAAATCATATGGTGAAACACATATTGATGATGCAATCAAGATTATGTTTCACCATGTTAATGATTTTCTCCCCCCAAATATATTAACGTGATGAAACAAAAGGTAACACGAAATGTGGGAATTCCCCTTAAGGACATTGGCAAACAGGGTCTTGGTCTTCCTATAGTGGTACCAACACTATAGGAGGTTGGTACCAACCTCTTATGTTTTTCCTGTTGTGAGTGCACAATATGAAAAGGGGTTTTTCCTAACATGCGAAGAACCCAGCTTCCTCTAGGGATCACCCACTGTGAAACGTCACGTGGTTAAAATCATTATTTCTAAATGTCCTGAACACGCATGTTCATGACTCATTGGACGCTAGTATCCATAGTGCCTTCTGATACAAAGTAACAGCAGTTACTTCACTCAAATGGAGCTATGATGACAAGTCCTTGCATCCTATCCTGTGTGTGCATCATTGGATGCTAGTATCCATAGTGCCTTGAGGAGATAAAAGTAACAGCAGGTACTTCACTCAAAAGAGGCAAAGACAGTGTGTTTCTGGTAATCATATTATTCACAGAGTCGCAGCATTCAATTTGATTCTTTGATTCTTTGACTTTGATTCTTTGTGAAAGCAATTGACATACTGACATGTACGCACTGTACATGTGTGCTTACAAGAGAACAATTTTGTAAGCACACAATATTGTTCAGTCAGTTCTCCCAGACATGTTATTAATTTTTATTTCAGTGAACTGAAAACGATGTTCAAAACTAGTTTATGTGAACATTAGTTTACTTTTGAGTTAACCAGGCAAGAACACTGACAGTCTTGAGATGTACTGTCATACTGTACATGTGTGGGTGTGAGTGTCTGTAGGCGAGCATGAGTATACCTCTGTTTGCGATACAAATTTGGGCAGCTGTCCCTTAGTCATTCATGGCTTTACAGCTGTGATACAGCCTAATATGTGACCAACCGGGTTACCGGAAGCAATAATAAGGGGATAAGTGGGATCGTTCCTGGCATCTTAATATGTGGTAACAGAGGAAGAATATATTAGTTACCGTGGGCCTGGATACGTGCTGGTGACTTAGTGTCATTCCCTGCCAGAAGTCAAATGCAAAATGCACCGCCTTGAGGCAGATTAATCATTAAACACACAGTCACACAGATACACACGCACCACACATGGACACACACACCTGTGCGTGCACACACGCACACATACAGTACACAGACAGGCTTGGTCAAATACTAAATCACTATTTCTTACTCTCTGTCTGCCTCTCTTTCTCCCTCTCTTTCTCTCTCTCTCTCTCTCTCTCACACACACACACACACACACACACACACACACACACACACACACACACACACACACACACACACACACACACACACACACACACACACACACACACACTACATCCTTCTTGCACACACCTACATGTAGAAATGTGCACACACACACACGCAAGCATGCAGGCACACACGCACACCTACACGCCCTTCCTTCCCAGGAGAAGTGTCAAGCAGGCGTTGTCTATAAAAGCTGCAGTCAACCCCAGTGGAGGTATAGACCCGGCACAGCACAATCTCCCACATCACACACACAGGCACCCGTGGAAACAGATCAGCTGTGATCTCTCTCGTACACAGAACACTCTCCTGGGATATGAACACTCTCGTCCTTGCCTGTCTCCTGTGTTTTGGTAAGTCTGGACATGTAGATGCTGAGTGTGCGTGTATGTATGTGTGTGTGTGTGTGTGGCAGGGATGAACCAGACAAATAGAGCGATAGTAAAATCATAGGGCACCGGATGTAGGGGAAGAAAGAGTTTTTACCACAAGTAAGGGCATGTCAAACAAATAGACAAACAGAGGCATTCCAAAGAAAAAAATGGTGTTTTTTCGCCAACTGGTGCCACAAGTTGAATTATGTGAATCTATTGTCACAAATTTGACTGAATAATCAATATAGTAGCCTACAGTACTGTTACTGGTTTCTATAACTAACCACTTGAAATTGATACAGAGAGGGATACTAAGTGAGAATAGCTAATGTTTGTTGTGAGTATACATTGGCTATTTGTAAGAAAATTTGGCATTCACATTCCATATTTATAGATATTATACGGGTAAACCTGTTGAGATGATGATCAGTTGACATGCAAATAAAAGGCAAAAGTTACTGTTTAACATTAACAATATACTATCCGGCAGCTGTAAAAGGCTATGGTCTGGCTATTGTCTGTCTATGGCTGACCTTTTCCAATGTTTTTTCAATGGGAAAAGCGCTCAATGGCAACGCAATGCTCTGTTCCCATTAAAAAGCATTACAAAAGACACCCAAATCACTGATAGGTGTGACAACTTTTTGGAATAAATCTGAACGGGAAATCCAATTAAATTCAACAGCTCTGGATTTGACTCCTTGATGAGATCCTCGGGTCATGCTTCAGGTTTCTGTTTTTTGGCAGTAGTTCATGCATGGCCATGTATGGTGAAAGATTAGATTTTACAGACCTAGACCATAGAAAATAGCCTACACGTTTTTAAATTGTGAGTCTTCACAGATTTTCTGATACTAGTCTGATTTTATATTAGACATCTATGGACTATGTGTGATTTGTGGTTGGTGTGGTTTTAGCTTTCAGTGCTGTAGGAGTCTTGGGATCTGAGCTCACATTCTCCACCGGACTGAGCCGTGTGACTGGAGGTCCGGCCTCTGGAGAAGGCCTCCAGAGTTCTCTGGGCGAGGATGAGGAGCCGGAAGTGGACGACGACCTGTCCGGAGGAGCTCCTGAAACCGCAGCTCACGGTAAATAACACCCAAGCAAACTCTGTTGCGCTTCAACTTCAAACATTCTATGAATCTTCGATTCATTTAACCTGCAGATCATATGTACAACAGTAACTAAAAGTTAAACTATAATAACCCACCAGGTAATTTCTGTATTTTGGCGGACTTGTGGGCAGATTAAAAATTAGGTCAAATGTTTTATATGCACAACACAGACTTGTAAAGGGACTTTGGTAGGACCTCAAAGTTAACACAACCCTAATCACTTGACAATCTTAACTACAAAAGATCCACTCTCTCATGGGAGTTGGTATGTCCATATTTTTGTCCTTATTAATCAACTATTCTCAGCAATTCTTTTAGCATCGAACCTAACAGTAACATAAATATGTAAAACACCCCAATAAATCAATGTTTTAAAACACAAAAATGGACCATTAGGGTTCACACCTACACTAACCACTTCTCCTTCAACAGTGACAAAGAAGAAGAAGAAAGGAAAGGGCAAGAAGAGGCCCAAGCATAAGAACCAGGCCACCACTGCATTCAACCCGGAGCACACATACTACACTAGTGGACAGACCAGTGGGCACACGTCTGGCCTCACGTCGGTCCACACCACCACAGAGGATCCTTGTGGCACCACCCATCTGAGCTACTGTATCCATGGCTTCTGTAAATACATGGAAGGCCTGCAGGAACCAGTGTGTGTGTGAGTACAGGCCTCAGCATGAGTCGTATTCAGTGTTAATATTTATCAGTGCCTTTTGTTGTCATTTATAGTGACTTCTGCCCTTTTTAACCAGAGAGTAGTACGTTGGATGCAGAATGTGTTTGGGTTCCCCTTAGGGAGATCCAACAGGTTAGAGGGTGAATATCTGTGTCGGAGTATCGAAGGCTAATACTGTAATTCCCTTGACCAGGGGTGGAATCTACTTTGGATGAGTGGTAGATGTTTGTTTTGAGAGATTGACCCTCCCCACGTAACCATATTCAGTATGATAGAGCAGTTAACAATAATCAACTTATGTACCTGTTCGTCCACTCCAGCTGCATGAAAGGTTATGACGGCGAGCGCTGTGGGATCCAGCTGTTGGGGTGGAAGAACGCCTCCGAAGAGGAAGGAGATGGAGCCGAGGTGGTGCAGACGATCTTGGTAGTCATTGCTGTGGTGCTGTCGATTATCAGCTGCACTGCCATCCTGCTCATGACATGTGCACAGTGAGTGTTTAACACACACACACACACACACACACACACACACACACACACACACACACACACACACACACACACACACACACTAAACCAAAACTGCAACCTAAAAGTAGCCCATGCTTGACCTTGAGTTTCTTTGGGTTGCCTGGCATTGGAGTATGTTGGAGTACTGGAGTAGGTTTTTGGTCAAAACAAACAATTGCATCTTTGAGGTGTCTTCTCGTGGCAGGTGCATAGGTATTAGTGACTGTGTGCCTGAACTTGAAGGACTTTCATAGAATGTTCACCTATTTCCGCCGAATGTTATGACGTGCCCAGAACTGGGATGAAAGGGTTCATGTGGTGGTGACGGCGATGCCCTCCACTCCCCCCTAACACACACTCCAGATGAAAAGCCAACATCCTGCCCTCCAACACGTCTTGGCATCCGGACACACTGACACATCCTAAAGCATATAACACACCCAAACACACCCTGTACTTGATGATTGCTCACTGACCTCACTGGGAAGAGTTAATGAACCATTAAAGCTTTACATTTCCCAGTGGTTGACCGAACATTCGGTGCTTTGATGTGCTTAACCATACACAAATACTACATTCACACAAATACCTCAAACAATACCTCATTGGAATGTTTGCGTGTCTCTGATCAGTGTTTCTTTTGCAACGGTCGTTATTAGAGGCATATAAAACTAGATTTAATATAAATTAATTATAGTTAGTTTAGTATGTGTGTAAGTATGTGTGTATTTTATTTATTGAAATATCACTTTATAAACAAATTCTGTGCATTCCATGGTAACTGGAAAGGGCTTATGTAGATACAAGTCATATTCTCATTTCTAAATCAATCAGTAACTACATTGCATCATAACTATCTGAATACGGAACAAAGTCAATAGTCCAAGTGAAAGCAAATATAATCTAGAGATATGGAATGATCAGTAGAAAATGGAAAGGTGGGAGTGCTGTTTCAAACTATTGCAACCATGAAACACCGTCACAGCTTATTTGTACTTTGTCAGTCAGATCATTTATGAAAGGCAAACCCAAAAATATAACCAAAATAAAAAGGTTATATATCTACACTCAACACTGTGTGTATACTGTACAGCACATAGTACGCTATATAAAGGTGACATTTGTGATTACCGGACTTCTGATGATGACCATCTGCAAAAAATGATCAGCGGGTCATTCAGTATGTGATCTCTGATGGTACTTGTCTCTGTTAGCTACAGGACACATAAGAACTTCATGGCAGCCTACCTGGGAACAGGAACAGGAACGGAAGAGGAGAAGCTCCAGAAACCCGTCAATGATGTCATGGTGTGAACGGTGCGTGTCATACAGTAGTTACACTCTTTAGCCTATTTAAACTGTACAAAGACTGTACACATGCTCACAGAGCACGCACAGGATGCTGTCAGACGGCTGGGGGTAAAAATAGATGTGTAATCTGTTTTTAAACACCGTAAGTGATGAAACAATTCAAATGAGGTCATTACGATCTCCTACAAATAGGTGTTGTGTCAGTCAATAGACATGAATGTGATGGCAAACAGACAGGAGCGAGGGGGAAGGGGGCGCTGGAGTAAAAGCGCACGTTGTGTTTTTGTTATTGAATGGAAGGGATTGCGCCACATGAAGAGGAAGTCCCTTCAAGATGGATTATACTGTATTAGTCTCATCTACACCATACTAGTGCACACTGAACATTCATGATGATTCACCCAAGTATTTACGGACATAAATGCTGCACAATAACAGCTCTTATACACGTACACGTGGGGCAAACCGAGCTGAACGTACGGTATGTGGTCAAGGCTCAGACTCTCTCTTATACGTACGCATGCACGCACACACACGCATGCACACACCCGACGGTCATGTCTCAGGGGTAGAGTGGCTGGATGTAAAAAGGCAGGGTTGCCAGTTCGAACCCAGGCTCCCCCAAAATGAGTGTCAAAGTGTCCATGAGCAAGACCCTGAACCCAGAATTTCTCCTGATGCGCTGGTTGGTGCCTTACATGGTTTCCACTGCCATCGGTATATGAATTTGTGTTTGAAAGAGTGAATGTGAAAGAGCCATGGATAAAGGTGCTATAAATGCACGATTTAAACATACAAACAAACAGGCATACACTCAGACATCACGTGTCTACCCTCCAGTCAATGCCCACAGACAGAAAAACCTATAGCCTTAAGGCTTAAGCAAAACAATGTGGCTACTCAGCATTCTCTTCATAGCATACCTGTCACTGAATTATAGGTTCCGCCCTTAGAAAAGCCTGTCTGGTTACCCACGTAAACATTACAACACTTGAATATGATCAAAATATAGACTTTGTTTCATCATTGAGAGTAATTTGCTCAAAACCAATCAAGTTTTTTCACTTGTTTTTCTGCTGGATGGCTATAAAATAAGTATTTATGATGTGAGATCATGTGACTGTAGGTTTCATTAAGCTTAGACATATTTAGTATGCAGTCCTGTAAAACATTAACCATAATAACGTTTTACAACTTAAACCACATGGTTCCTATTGTTCATATTTGGGGCTTGGTACAGTTGTAAGAGGTTTCTTGTCTCTCCTTTCCCAGGCCATGTGACCTAGAGATGGGATGAAGTCCAGCCCTGCCAGAAGAATGACCAGCCCACTCACCACTGTTCTAGACGCTGTGCAGTAATGCTGCCCATAATTTATTGAGTCCCGTATTATTTATTTGCAGAGTAATTTGTGTATGATGTAGTCGTGTATGTACTGTATGCATGTTGGACCATTGTCATGTTTGAAGATTTTGCTGGAGACGTTGAGCGTCTTCCCTGATTATTATGGCTAGATTTTATTTATTTTCACTGCTGTTGTCGTTGTTATAGGTCAGAGTTTTACTCTCATTATGTCACGCTGGAGGAGGGATGGAATTTGATCATCATTAAAGTCTCTCAGTGTTATAAAGCATGTGATCGGTGTCTTTTGTACTCTGAATTCCCTGTGTGTGTGTGTGTGTGTGTGTGTGTGTGTGTGTGTGTGTGTGTGTGTGTGTGTGTGTGTGTGTGTGTGTGTGTGTGTGTGTGTGTGTGTGTGTGTGTGTGTGTGTGTGTGTGTGTGTGTACGTGTGGGTGTGTACGTGTGGGTGGTGAGTCTGTGTGTCATGCTGCCACTGCATGGGTTATGTGTTTACATTCTTTTCTATAGACGCAACACATACCACTGCTGGATGCACGTACAAACACAGCAGAGTTGTGTCCAAACACAGATGTAAAATGCAGAATACACAGTGTGCAATCCTAAGCATTAAACCAAAGCGAGACAGTCCAAATATAATCAAATCAACCCTTCCTTATGTAGACTTAAATGAGTACTCTGAATTTTACTGTGCAATGAGAAATGAGAAAACTTCACAAAAGGAACCCAAAGACATTGACACAATAGGATGAAGCCCATTAGATTAGATATTATTAGATATTATTGCACATGCAAAATTTCAGATATAAACTTAAAAATATGCCATGGAGCATTCTACGCTATTATTTATGTGCTTCATGCAAATATTTCCATTGCAACCATGAGTGCTGTTTGTTTATCTCTATCTTAAACAAATAAATACAGTATAAATGTTTTAATAGTCTTGATGAATCACCAACACTAATTTGACCTTTGGGATAGACATGCTCATATGTCATATACAGTAAGTCATGTTCAAAAATGTTGTTGTTGTCATTTTAACATTTATCTCTGTACCTATTACATACAAGCAAAAGACCAGGGGCTCGATTTTGGTTACATTAGCCCTTATACGCAATTAACACACTTAGCATTGGGGAAGAGGCGTTCCCACACTAAAGTTGATAATTTCGTTACCATCCCATCTCCCTTAAAACACGCCCATGACCACACCTCCAGTCACAAATAACGGTGTTGGCATAAAGAATAGTGGCTAAGGGAAGAGAAAAGGTGACGAAAATACCAATAAGGGAATTTGCTGCGGGTATCGGGTAACGTTAGGGACATCGTGTGGAGCGAAAATCGAGCCACAGGTCTTGCAATGTATTAGCTTTAAAACTGTCATATTACCCAAGGAATGTGTGTCTGTGATCATGGCTATTATACTGTGTCTACCCGATCCTGCGGAAATTCAAATAAAAACATAGTGACTGCACTTTGGCTTTGCAAGGCAGAATAATCTGCGTTTAACTGTAGTCTCGTATTTACAGAAGGTGACATACTTTCCTGTTCCATGTTTGAATCCGTTCAGGACAGCCTTTGCTGCATATCTCTTTCTCTATCCCTATATCCTGTCAATATTCACTTATATCTATCATTAAAGGCATATAAGAAATAAAAAAGGATACAGATATGAGTCGTGAGAATACATACATTACATAGGCTGTTGATGACAATCAAGTGAATGGAATGATCACATTTAGTGCTACAGCTACACCATAAATTATTAGAATAAATATCTGATGATTATTTCTAAACTCAGGAAGGCTTTGTCTAGATAAATGCAATTAAATTAAAATAAAAAACATAATCTCTCTCAGTTCTTATCTTCTGTCTGCTATATGTAAACACAGACACACACTGCGCTGTAGTTACTGTATGTGTTGCCATGGTGCTGAAGTGTTTTGAATGGAGGAGTGACATCCTACCCAGTGTGTATGAATGGAATGGGTAATACTACAAATAGAGAGGTATTTGAACTGGGAGAAAGGTGGATACACACACACACACACACACACACACACACACACACACACACACACACACACACACACACACACACACACACACACACACACACACACACACACACACACACACACACACACTACACACCTACCCATAAATAGAACACATAAAAGGCACAGAGGAATGCAAGCAAACAGATATTACCTCCATCACTGCATAATTCTACACAAAAGACCCAGTTGTATACATGGTTACGGACGGTTCACATGAAAGTGGCTTTATATTAAAGAAAATAGTCTGCCTAGATCCTAGGCAGATTAGGGCCTATATCAAAATCACATACAATATTTTATGGTCACAATATGACCTACACGGAGTGTAGTGTAGGAGCAATAGTACACAAAGTGCTACTTACACACAAGCCAGGTATGAAAACCTGGGCCCATCTGTACTCAGCGCTGTAGTGCAACTGGGTGTTCTTCTCCCTCTCTGTCTGTCCACTGTAGTCAGGCAAGAAGATCGTGTTCCCGGCTACAGTAGAGAGCTCCCTGGTCAGAATCGATCATCCGCTGTACGCTCTCGCATCCGTCTCCCACGTTCTCTCTTTCTCTTTCCCCTGGACCAGGCTAGGTCGGGTACGCTACACGTTCTTGGGACAAGGTGGTCATGGCTCTGCCAGGGTGTTGAAAGGCCGCCCTCCCAGCAATTATGGCCCATCAGTTGTTGACCCCTCCCGGGTACCACCACCCTCTGCTGGGGTCCCTGGCCCTCTGTGGTGGCCCAGACCGTGGGAGCTACAGGGATTGATCCCCTGCCACTTGTGAGGCCTCTCAGCGAAAGGTGCTTTATAAATAAAATTATAAATAAAGCTAAGTTACTTACCCTTCTCGCATCCTCTGCTCACTCCAGTTCACTCCCTTGTGCCTCCAAATATACTGAGCTCCTAATTGCTGGCTCCGCCCATCCCCCATGTGCAGGTCCTTCCTAATTAGTTGAGGGCGTAGATATATCTAATTTTTAGTATTAATAAACATTGTTTTAATTGGCCATACAGAGTGGCACCCTGTACCCCTGGATAAATACATTTTCGATTGTTCTTTCCTTTAAAACCCTTGTCCTCCAGTCCTTTCTTGGTTTTCACAATTTCATAGTGCTCTGCTAACCTCATTCCACCATCTGGGGGCAGCGGTGAATTACTAATTATTAATTATTGTGACAAACTTAACACATTACAATTGGTGTGACAGATTTTCATATTTAGCTCACTAGTAAGTGATACAGTATGTGCACCATGACAAAGGTGTGTTTGTTATTGGTACATGTGCAGCATGTATCTTGTAAATAAAGAACTTGACACTCATTTTAACCTTTAAGCTGTTATACTACAGCTATTTTTAGTTTTTCAATAAACATTGCTGCAATTCTTGGTAGGTAGACGTGTGTTGTTACAGTATGTGGCTAGTGAATGTGGAATAGGCGAGGCCGCATAGATCAGCCATCAAACACACATACGTAAGTGATGCAGTCACGGTAAACGGTAATCAACAATACCTGACCCTCAATACACTTAATTAGTTGACACTGACAGCTCCATGACAAAGATCACAAAGATGCTCTCCAAGACGTACTGTACAGACCAAAGTTTTTCAGGCAGGATGCCACTTTTGTGGCTCAACCAATCCCACAAAACTATTCCATGGCAAGCCAATGAATCATTCCTGAGAATTGCTTTCTGCTGTCACACTCCTGGTATACCCGGTTCCCCTGCTGTGTCTGCCTATTGTGTTTAGGCTCCCACATCATCAGGGTGGGCTCACCTCAGTTCTTGACACAATTATACCAAGCTTATCAAGTTCAAGTGAGGTGGCTTATATATTTCTTATCTTTGGTTCTAAAGTTTTTTAGCAAAAACTTCATAATCTAAGAGACCTTTTGGTTCTACCACTTGTATCAAGCTTGTGAATGTCTCTCAAAGAAGAAAACCCCAAAGGAAAAAAAAACAAATTAGACTTTTTTTGTTTACCTGTAAAATTGATGCGAGTCATGCCCATGACAATAAAGCTGATTACTTGGTCATACAAAGTCCAGGGAGATTTTGTTTGTTAAATTATACCACAATGTATTAACCATATGAAGTATTATGTGGAATTTAAAACGGTTTAGAGTAACTTACATACCAACACTGCTTTATACTTTTATTTTTTTTTAAATATACAGTATACCATCAGAGATAAGTGCCTCACTGTAACATTTGTTTATGTTTCCAGAATAAAATGAATACTGATAATTATACTCAACATTGCAAAATATAAGATATGCACATGCATAACGTGAATGGCAAATTGATATTGGTTTTTCAACACTATAAACAAATGAGCAAATCCAAGATGCAAAAAGGCTATCTTTGTTAAAATCATCTTAAAGGTTTATTCCCTATACACCGTGCCAAGCACTGATGGCGTGGTCAGATCATGTCAGGATCTGAGTAGCATCTCAGTCGGATTTTCTCAGTACGCCGTGGCCTGACTTGTCCATGATAGGTACAATGCATTGGTATATATTGGTCACAAGTCCCAGCCGATGGTGAAGACCAAAACAAAGGTGAGAGAGAGGCTTTGGAAAAAGGATATGGTGAATATGCAAAGTCGAAGTGAGGGCAAATCGAGTAGCAAAGTGAGCTTAATGCTGTTTAATGTTTTAGGTTAGGTTTTATTTATTTGCATGTTCAAAAGTTAAAAGCTGGAAAAAAAAGTTAGATGCCAAAAGACGTATTGGAAAAACAAAAGACTTATTGAGAACTTCCTCTACTAGCCTACCAACCTCATATAACCTGAAATCACTCAACATTCTTCCCCTCATATGTGTGGAAGAACGTTGAGTGATTTCAGGCTGACCTTGCCAGGCTAGTAACTTAGAGGAAGTTCTCAACTAAGTTACCTGATCTTTAACTGATCATTGCATGAGACTTATTTTCTGACTATTTTTTCGATCCATTTGATTTGTTCTTTTGAAAGAAAAGAATACACTCCAGGTTTGTTCTTCAAACCACATGTCTCGGGGCCAAAAGAAGTAACTCCTACTAACACACCATTGCACTGCAGTGGACCACCAGAATCACCCTATAGGAAAGAAAACAGCAGCACAATTATTAAATGACAACCACATGTAAAGTAAGAGGTGAACATGCGAACATTTAAAATCCGCCTTGATTTAACTTTTTTTAATCTCTGCTGTTGGGAATAAGAATCCACTTAAGTCCAAATGTTCATTTTTCAGAAAATGAAATATATATACAATTTAAAGGAACCCTTATTATCATAAACACATTTGCACCTCAATAGAAAAACGATAATCAATAATTTAAAATAAATGAATTATAATATAAAAATATATTTTCAGTGATATACCTCACATGTATCGCCACTGTCCACTGTTCCAACACCAGCACATATCATGTTGCTGGTAATGATCGGGTTAGATTTGTAATATGAGTTACACTTGTCTCTGTCAATGACAGTCACATTGACAGACATCAAAACATCAGACATCCGGGATCTTTTTGATGGACGGGAGGTTGTCCTCCCCCATCCAGCCACCAGACAGGTGGAGCCTGGTGAAGGGTCTAGAGGGGCTTTTTTAGGTACTGCTAGATATTTGACTGTCTTCGTCTTCTTTACCGGGTTATCAAGCTGGAAAAGAAAAATACATGGAAATAAATCGGGAACATATTGAGCCAGAGGCCTTCATCAGCTCATCATTACCAAGGTAGTCTGTAGAAGTGCAAAAAAGGTGCACTCATTTTAATGAAGTGATCTCAGCAATTATCATCACATTATACCTTCAGCAGCATGAGATCATTTTCCTTTGTTTGGGTATCAAAGCGGGGATGAGGAACCTGGAGTTTGACCTTTCTTTTTTGCCTGGAATCCTTTTCCTCACTTTTGATGGAATGCACCCCCAGAATCACCTTCTCAATTTTTATCTTTTTACTTCTGTAAAATTATGCCGCACACCATATAAAATATAATGCAACAAATGAACAACATGCAGAGGTTCAGGTAATTCATCACCAAATCCAAAACATTACCAATACCACACAGTTTACAGATCGCAACAATACCTTGTCTATATGTGCTCACAAAATACATCAAGCTAATTTTGGGCATCAGTAATTTTAATAAACTTACTTACTTATCAACACAGTGAGCAGCAGTCAAGACCCATTTTTTATTGATCAGAGTTCCTCCACAAACAGGCCCCTTGCTGTCTTCCAGAAGGGCCAGGTGAGGCAAGGAGTGAGGCTTTACCTCTCTGCCCCAAATTATCTCTGCACAATAACCTATAGAACAAAATATTGTGATTATCTGTTGAACAATTAAAAAAGATCAACTACTAATCAATCACAGGTTGACAGATGCTAATATAGTTTTTGCAAAAGCATTATTAAATCACACAATGAGTAACGTAAATATAGAATATAAAATATTTACAGGTTTGGAGGCAGAGAAGGACCATAAAATAGGTCATCATGGCACTGACAGCTGTTGTGCATGTCATATCTCCTTCTGTGAAGTGAAACCACGTCGACGTGTTGGTCAGACTGAGAGATGCTTTGATACACACACGCTTCTTATATGTTGAGATGACAGGATGTGGTCTCAGTCTGAGCACGTGTGGTGGTGACACATTTGTGCATTAATGACATGCATGTCAACCTTTGTAGCTGTCAAGCATCTACACGTTTAACATGATGGCCTTTTATATTCAGAGATAGAAAAAGAAAAGTGTACACTACAGTAACTTCTCTTTACGCCTGCTCCCCTGAGCAAGTGCCATTGTCATTGCATTGTGTGATTACTGAACTTTCATTGTGATTGAACTTTGATTATTGAGTTTCAAGTGGAGACAGAGCAGAGGTGAAGTAACTAAATGAAATCATTAAAAAAGGTATTATCATGCAAAATGCAAGAGGGAAATACCAAGCTACTATTATTATCAGTATTATTATCATTCAAAATGCAATTACATTTTCCACTTTTACACATGTATACCACCCGATACAGTACTAGTAGTAATAGCTTTCTTGCATGCTAAGTCTTTGTAGAAGGCTATAGAAAACAAAACATCATGTTTTAAAACCATCATGTATTGCCTTTTTTGCCTACACTTGTCCCTCTGTCTGCTTGTATGAGATACTAAGCTGAAGTGTTGACTACCATGGACCATAATGGAAGCTCACGTAGTACAGTAGGTGTGTGCAGTGCGCTGCAGACCTATTTGTATAATATTAATGACACAGGTACATTTTCTGCCCTAACAGGATGTGTAGATTGAGAATGGACTGGAGACACCGTGATGGCTCGTTCCAGGATAAGCGAGATGTACAAACACATAACCTGTATCACAGAAGATAAATATATATACAGTATTTAAGTTATGGAAACTGTGCCCAGCAACAGTTTGTTGCTGGGCGCACATGTCCAATGCTTGTTCTGTGACAAATGTACGTTGTATTACGTTGTACATTACAAGCATATTTGGGTAACACTTTAAACGAAGGTCCTTGTTATAAGCGCTTATAAGCGCTTATTAACAGCTTATAAGACATGTTATAAGCGCTTATAAGCGCTTAAAAGACATTTGTAAGACATGAATTAACTGTTTATAAGTAGGTTACAAGACACTTATGTACCTTGTTATAAGTGCTTATTAACGTTTATAAGACGTTTATAAGCTATGTGTTACCTGTTATAAGGTCGTTACAAGATACTTATTAATAGTTTATAAACATTTATGGGGAGTGTTATTAAACACATCATTAACTGTTAATAAGACATGTAAAACTGTTAACAAATTATTTATAAGACACTTGTTAACGTTATTATTTGCTTATAAGAATTTAACAAACACATTTATGAACTGTTAATAGGAAATTTAGAAGGCACTTATTAAACCTTATTAATATGTTTATAAAACACTTAATAACCGTATTATTTGTTTATATGCATTTATAAATCATTTTACATACATACACCATTAGGCTCCTTGTTATAAGGGTAGATTGCTAGGATATTTATAAGACTTAATGAGACATTGATAAAACCTGCATTAAATGTTATAAACTAATTATAAGACACTTACTAACCGTTTGTGCACATTTATAAGGAATTTACTATACACATTTAATAACTATTATTAATATATTTATAAGACATTAACAAAACACCTTACTTGTTTATATAACATTTATGGTACGCTTTATGAAACCAAAGGTGCTTGTTCCAACTTCGTTCAAAGTGAAAACAGGAGGGTGAAGAGAACTTATAAACCTTTCATCTTGTGTTTATTAAGAACTCAAAATTGTTTACAAACATGGACAGGTGGTTAACAATGCATTTATAAACACGTTGATAGGCATTTTGGAGGCACTTCGTTTAAAGTGGGAACCGCATTTATAAGCCGTTAATAGCGTGTCTATTAACAGCCAACATTGCTTTACAAGCAGGAACAGATGCTTATTAATGCATTTATAAGCACTTAATAGGCATTTTTGCAGGCACTACGTTTAAAGTGGGGACCGCATTTATAAGCCGTTAATAGCGTGCCTATTAACAGCCAACATTGCTTTACAAGCAGGAACAGATGCTTATTAATGCATTTATAAGCACTTAATAGGCATTTTTGGAGGCACTTCGTTTAAAGTGGGGACCGCATTTATAAGTCGTTAATAGCGTGCCTATTAACAGCCAACATATGCTTAACAATGCATTTATAAGCACTTAATAGGCATTTTTGCAGGCACTTCGTTTAAAGTGGGGACTGCATTTATAAGCCGTTAATAGCGTGTCTATTAACAGCCAACATTGCTTTACAAGCAGGAACAGATGCTTATTAATGCATTTATAAGCACTTAATAGGCATTTTTGGAGGCACTTCGTTTAAAGTGGGGACCGCATTTATAAGCCGTTAATAGCGTGCCTATTAACAGCCAACATTGCTTTACAAGCAGGAACAAATGCTTATTAATGCATTCATAAGCACCTCAATAGGCATTTTTGGAGGTACTTGTTTAACGTACAATCCAATCAAATAATCAATCTTTTGGACATATTTTCTGGATGTTTTGCTGGCTGAAATCAAATGGCCATCTGAGGTGATTATATTTGTAATTACTTCCTGTGAAAGCAAAATAGAGAATAACAAATATTGCACCCATACATGGTTTCTAAAATGCAACTGCTATGAGAAGCGTGATGTAAGAATGTTTTGATTGGTGAATTCCTTCGCAGTCCAGTTGATGTACAGTCGTGAGCGTTGTACACCTATCTCCTTTTCTATCCATTTTATGCCATTGTAGAGCTTGAGGACTGAACCAGAAGAGGTCAGGTAAGCGCCGACACTTCATAAGGTTGACTTGACAGAGGGCGCATTTCTTTCAGTGGTGTTAAGGAGCTGCATGAAACAAAATGCAATACAGAGAAGATTAGAGGATGGGTTAAAGAAAGCCTTTGGGCATGAGGAGGTACAGTACAGGTTCAAATAAAATAATAAATGATACAAATCGAAGAGCAAGTGACGAGAGAGAGAGAGAGAGAGAGAGAGAGAGAGAGAGAGAGAGAAAAAGTCATATGCATACATAATATTTCTGAAGCATTATATGACACAAGTCTCATTGGTTTGTGTTTGTTAATGATCTGTTCCAGCTTGCTCCATTCACTGTGCATATTCAGGTAACCTCAGAGCGAGATATATCAATATCATATCAATATCATATTTGGTCCCATGAAAGTATCATGGCACAGCACTGTGCATGACGACCATGACGCCTTCTGTACAGAGCTTCATTGGCAATAACCAGGAATCATAATCAGACAGAACAGACATGCGCAGTACTGCGCATGTCCGTTTCCTTCCATGGATCAATTTGATGGTGATAAACTTGACACTCATAAATATATAGGTTCCTGGTTATTATTATTTTTCTGAGATTGTATTTTGGGTTTTAATGATTCATGTCGAAGTGACAAGGCATTCTTGTTTGGGGTACACCAAATTTAGGTTGTAAATAAATCAAAACAGTAGGCAGCATGTGGGAGACTTTCAATACCTGAAGTGTCCACGTTGCAGTGATTGTGGAGAAGCCAATCTGTCTGTTGGAACCAGTGTCAGGATGTTTGGAGGGCCATCAGAGTCCTAGTAACAACCACAATTACATGTCAATGTATTTAAACTGCACAAATCAGGTGCAGTTTGGTGCCCTCCGTCCCAGGCGCAACCGCAGGGTCCAGCAAGTGTGAGTGAAACACTATAAATAAAATAACACTGTTTGAGTACATATTCTTTTTTCACCAAAAAGAAATAATCATGCACTGTAGTGCAAAAACGTTTTTAGTTGAACAGCAAAACAAGCTTAAGATGACTTTTCTTTAGCAGTGGATTACATTTCCAGTACTCGAGTACATTAGACAACCAGGCACCAGCAGTGCTGGGCCTCCATGTTAGCAACATAGCAGCTAATGCAACAACACTACTGTTTGTCACTCACCAGGATTTGCATATGAAGTCAGCACAACAGTACTGCTAGATGGCTGGAAGTTAGTCACTACAGCCTAGAGTCATAAATGTTGCTTTGTGTAGCACACAACTGGCAGCTAACATTTATATTTTCTTCAAACTTTGTCTTTTTCTCTCTCTGCAGTACAACTCTCTCTCTGTTCTGTTCTGTTCTCCTCACTCTGCTTACTTGCTCTCTCTCTCTCTCTCTCTCTCTCTCTCTCTCTCTCTCTCTCTCTCTCTCTCTCTCTCTCTCTCTCTCTCTCTCTGATTAGGTGGGTCGTTTCACCTGCTGTCCTGCACTCACAGGCAGCAGGCTCAATTGACGATCGTTTAGACAAGTATAGGCAATGTCTCTCAACCAATAGGGCTGTGACCTATTTATTGTTTGCATGCGCTGATGTGGTAGGTATTCTGTGTAGAGGTTTAAAGGAACACTCCGCCTAATATTGTCTATTTTAACCCACTTTCTGGACCTGGGTTACAAAGAGATTTACTTCTATTAGCTCCTACCAACAACCATTAGACTTGCAAATCCTGTGACTCAAAAGGCACCTACAAAGGTCTGCAATTCATAACTGCCCACCCCCCCCCCCCCCCCCCCCCCCCAAAAAAAAAAAATACTATGATCTGCTGCTTCTGACTTTATGGAAGGGAATATTTGTATGTCTCTAAATGTTTTAGTATAGTGTGGTGTGGGCAGTTCAGAAACTTCTTCAAGTGCCATCATCAATGGTGGAATCCAAGCAGAATGATGAGGTCATTGGAAGAAGTTTCTGAACTGCCCACAGCCCTCCTGTGACACACAGACTGAAAGGGGAATTCCCCCCATTTTATTTAATTTTTTCTGAGAGTGTACAAATGGAACCAAATCCATTTGGTGATGTCATCAAGATGTATTTCACCATGCTAATGATTTTTTTTCAGACCCAAAAACATTTTAGATGTGAGAAGTGGGGGGACGCCGTCCCCCCACGTCCCCCACGTCCCCTACACCCCTGCTTGTTGTATTGTAAATCTCCCAAGCTGTAAATAAAAAATCAAAATTAGATGTTTTTGGGGTGGACTATTCAGTATTCATGGTGTTGTCATATTACTGCCACACTAGTTTCACACCCTGTATAAACAAAACCTTGGTACACAAATCACACGTTGACACTAGTACAGACAGCCACAACAGTGAAATAAACCTTTGCAAACAATTGTAGCCCTTTAGCTTTTAACATCTCTTGAAACAGAAATATAACCAAAGAGGAAAACAATACAAAAGCAACACTGTGACTGTACCTTAGTTGCTACACAGAACCTGTGCAGATAACTTGCAGATAAATTGGCACAGCACTGGAAAAAAATCGCGGGTGCGCACATTAATAGGTCCGTGCGGAAACGAACTCCGAAACAAAGGTTCCGGATTTTGGTTCCTAGCAAAAAAAAAATACAATACCAAGCAAACAACTCCAATGCAAGGCTAGTAAAAATAAAACTATCTCTTTATTTGTTTTTGTTCAGAAGTTTTGTGTGTAAAAGTATAACAAGTATAACTGCCTCTGTGTCGTCCGTGCAGTATTTTTCACTAGGAACCAAAATCCGGAACCTTTGTTTCGGAGTTCGTTTCCGCACGGACCCATTAATGTGCGCACCCACGGTTTTTTTCCAGTGCTGTGCCAATTTATCTGCAAGTCATCTGCACAGGTTCTGTGTAGCAACTAAGGTACAGTCACAGTGTTGCTTTTGTATTGTTTTCCTCTTTGGTTATATTTGTGTTTCAAGAGATGTTAAAAGCTTAAGGGCTACAATTGTTTGCAAAGGTTTATTTCACTGTTGTTGCTGTCTGTACAGTACTAGTGTCAATGTGTGATTTGTGTACCAAGGTTTTGTTTATACAGGGTGTGAAACTAGTGTGGCAGTAATATGACAACGCCATGAATACTGAATAGTCCACCCCAAAAACATCTAATTTTGATTTTTTATTTACAGCTTGGGAGATTTACAATACAACAAGCAGGGGTGTAGGGGACGTGGGGGACGTGGGGGGACGGCGTCCCCCCACTTCTCACATCTAAAATATTTTTGGGTCTGAAAAAAAAATCATTAGCATGGTGAAATACATCTTGATGACATCACCAAATGGACCCTAGCGGGTCCATTTGGTTCCATTTGTACACTCTCAGAAAAAAATAAATAAAATGGGGGGAATTCCCCTTTCAGAGGCGTCCCCCACTTCTAAAAGTACCACTACAACACTGACAAGTGACCCAATTCAACACTGATAACTGTGAATGGATAAAGCGGTTAAAGGGCCACTTCACCACTTTTCAATGTATCTTCATATAATAGGTCCTCACTAATGTACATGATAAAATACCACTATTTTTTTCTACTCAGTCTGTGTGTCACAGGAGGGCTGTGGGCAGTTCAGAAACTTCTTCCAATGACCTCATCATTCTGCTTGGATTCCACCAATGATGATGGCACTGGAAGAAGTTTCTGAACTGCCCACACCACACTATACTAAAACATTTAGAGACATACAAATATTCCCTTCCATAAAGTCAGAAGCAGCAGATCATAGTATTTTTTTTTCAGGGGGGGAAGGGGGGGGGCAGTTATGAATTGCAGACCTTTGTAGGTGCCTTTTGAGTCACAGGATTTGCAAGTCTAATGGTTGTTGGTAGGAGCTAATAGAAGTAAATCTCTTTGTAACCCAGGTCCAGAAAGTGGGTTAAAATAGACAATATTAGGCGGAGTGTTCCTTTAAACCTCTACACAGAATACCTACCACATCAGCGCATGCAAACAATAAATAGGTCACAGCCCTATTGGTTGAGAGACATTGCCTATACTTGTCTAAACGATCGTCAATTGAGCCTGCTGCCTGTGAGTGCAGGACAGCAGGTGAAACGACCCAAGTAAACGAGCAAGTAAGCAGAGTGAGGAGAACAGAACAGAACAGAGAGAGAGTTGTACTGCAGAGAGAGAAAAAGACAAAGTTTGAAGAAAATATAAATGTTAGCTGCCAGTTGGTGTGCTACACAAAGCAACATTTATGACTCTAGGCTGTAGTGACTAACTTCCAGCCATCTAGCAGTACTGTTGTGCTGACTTCATATGCAAATCCTGGTGAGTGACAAACAGTAGTGTTGTTGCATTAGCTGCTATGTTGCTAACATGGAGGCCCAGCACTGCTGGTGCCTGGTTGTCTAATGTACTCGAGTACTGGAAATGTAATCCACTGCTAAAGAAAAGTCATCTTAAGCTTGTTTTGCTGTTCAACTAAAAACGTTTTTGCACTACAGTGCATGATTATTTCTTTTTGGTGAAAAAAGAATATGTACTCAAACAGTGTTATTTTATTTATAGTGTTTCACTCACACTTGCTGGACCCTGCGGTTGCGCCTGGGACGGAGGGCACCAAACTGCACCTGATTTGTGCAGTTTAAATACATTGACATGTAATTGTGGTTGTTACTAGGACTCTGATGGCCCTCCAAACATCCTGACACTGGTTCCAACAGACAGATTGGCTTCTCCACAATCACTGCAACGTGGACACTTCACTTCAGGTATTGAAAGTCTCCCACATGCTGCCTACTGTTTTGATTTATTTACAACCTAAATTTGGTGTACCCCAAACAAGAATGCCTTGTCACTTCGACATGAATCATTAAAACCCAAAATACAATCTCAGAAAAATAATAATAACCAGGAACCTATATATTTATGAGTGTCAAGTTTATCACCATCAAATTGATCCATGGAAGGAAACGGACATGCGCAGTACTGCGCATGTCCGGTTCTGTCTGATTATGATTCCTGGTTATTGCCAATGAAGCTCTGTACAGAAGGCGTCATGGTCGTCATGCACAGTGCTGTGCCATGATACTTTCATGGGACCAAATATGATATTGATATGATATTGATATATCTCGCTCTGAGGTTACCTGAATATGCACAGTGAATGGAGCAAGCTGGAACAGATCATTAACAAACACAAACCAATGAGACTTGTGTCATATAATGCTTCAGAAATATTATGTATGCATATGACTTTTTCTCTCTCTCTCTCTCTCTCTCTCTCTCTCTCTCTCTCTCTCTCTCTCTCTCTCTCTCTCTCTCTCTCTCGTCACTTGCTCTTCGATTTGTATCATTTATTATTTTATTTGAAGAACTGTAGATTGAACTTTGGACCTGTACTGTACCTCCTCATGCCCAAAGGCTTTCTTTAACCCATCCTCTAATCTTCTCTGTATTGCATTTTGTTTCATGCAGCTCCTTAACACCACTGAAAGAAATGCGCCCTCTGTCAAGTCAACCTTATGAAGTGTCGGCGCTTACCTGACCTCTTCTGGTTCAGTCCTCAAGCTCTACAATGGCATAAAATGGACAGAAAAGGAGATAGGTGTACAACGCTCACGACTGTACATCAACTGGACTGCGAAGGAATTCACCAATCAAAACATTCTTACATCACGCTTCTCATAGCAGTTGCATTTTAGAAACCATGTATGGGTGCAATATTTGTTATTCTCTATTTTGCTTTCACAGGAAGTAATTACAAATATAATCACCTCAGATGGCCATTTGATTTCAGCCAGCAAAACATCCAGAAAATATGTCAAAAAGATTGATTATTTGATTGGATTGTACGTTAAACAAGTACCTCCAAAAATGCCTATTGAGGTGCTTATAAATGCATTAATAAGCATTTGTTCCTGCTTGTAAAGCAATGTTGGCTGTTAATAGGCACGCTATTAACGGCTTATAAATGCGGTCCCCACTTTAAACGAAGTGCCTCCAAAAATGCCTATTAAGTGCTTATAAATGCATTGTTAAGCATCTGTTCCTGCTTGTAAAGCAATGTTGGCTGTTAATAGGCACGCTATTAACGGCTTATAAATGCGGTCCCCACTTTAAACGAAGTGCCTCCAAAAATGGCTATTAAGTGCTTATAAATGCATTAATAAGCATCTGTTCCTGCTTGTAAAGCAATGTTGGCTGTTAATAGACACGCTATTAACGGCTTATAAATGCAGTCCCCACTTTAAACGAAGTGCCTGCAAAAATGCCTATTAAGTGCTTATAAATGCATTGTTAAGCATCTGTTCCTGCTTGTAAAGCAATGTTGGCTGTTAATAGGCACGCTATTAACGGCTTATAAATGCGGTCCCCACTTTAAACGAAGTGCCTGCAAAAATGCCTATTAAGTGCTTATAAATGCATTAATAAGCATCTGTTCCTGCTTGTAAAGCAATGTTGGCTGTTAATAGGCACGCTATTAACGGCTTATAAATGCGGTCCCCACTTTAAACGAAGTGCCTCCAAAAATGCCTATTAAGTGCTTATAAATGCATTAATAAGCATCTGTTCCTGCTTGTAAAGCAATGTTGGCTGTTAATATACACGCTATTAACGGCTTATAAATGCGGTTCCCACTTTAAACGAAGTGCCTCCAAAATGCCTATCAACGTGTTTATAAATGCATTGTTAACCGCCTGTCCATGTTTGTAAACAATTTTGAGTTCTTAATAAACACAAGATGAAAGGTTTATAAGTTCTCTTCACCCTCCTGTTTTCACTTTGAACGAAGTTGGAACAAGCACCTTTGGTTTCATAAAGCGTACCATAAATGTTATATAAACAAGTAAGGTGTTTTGTTAATGTCTTATAAATATATTAATAATAGTTATTAAATGTGTATAGTAAATTCCTTATAAATGTGCACAAACGGATAGTAAGTGTCTTATAATTAGTTTATAACATTTAATGCAGGTTTTATAAATGTCTCATTAAGTCTCATAAATATCCTAGCAATCTACCCTTATAACAAGGAGCCTAATGGTGTATGTATGTAAAATGATTTATAAATGCATATAAACAAATAATACAGTTATTAAGTGTTTTATAAACATATTAATAAGGTTTAATAAGTGCCTTCTAAATTTCCTATTAACAGTTCATAAATGTGTTTGTTAAATTCTTATAAGCAAATAATAACGTCAACAAGTGTCTTATAAATAATTTGTTAACAGTTTTACATGTCTTATTAACAGTTAATGATGTGTTTATTAACACTCCCCATAAATGTTTATAAACTATTAATAAGTATCTTGTAACGACCTTATAACAGGTAACACATAGCTTATAAATGTCTTATAAACGTTAATAAGCACTTATAACAAGGTACATAAGTGTCTTGTAACCTACTTATAAACAGTTAATTCATGTCTTACAAATGTCTTATAAGCGCTTATAAAATGTCTTATAAGCCGTTAATAAGCACTTATAAGCGCTTATAACAAGGACCTTCGTTTAAAGTGTTACAACCATATTTGTTAGCAGCAATGATTTGGTGCAATGTGTGTGTCTGGGGAGACTATGGAGGGGCGTCTGGCTATTTGGTAGAGTAGGGCTTGGATTACATTGAAGTCAATCATTTGGGTTTGTGGGGAAGGTTCATATAAGGCCAGTACAAAACTCATTCCATGCGTTGCAGTCTGCTGTCACGCGGGCAGATGCACTGTATTGCTGTTTATAGGCATTGTATATGGTCAGTATTGTTTATTCACGACTGCAAAATAAAAGCAAGCAAGTCAGTTCAGCTTATCTGGCTGTCTGTCAAGGTGAAGGTTTTGAAAAAGGTTATGTTTATGATTTCCTGTAAATCTGTTATGTAAGCCACTCACAGCCAGAAGGCCCCAGTAATTATGATTAAGCTATTCTCATGAAAACCCACTGGAGACTGTGACGTGTGACGCAGCTGAAGCTGTTAACCTGCTGATGCATGACACATCATTTCAAGGGATGGATCATGATTTCTGTGGCTTGCTTTTTCTTTCAGTGGAAATGGGTGGTCTTCCAGTAAAAAACGTCTAGACAGCATGAAGCAAGCCATCCATTGTGATTTGCATACCAGTTCCAGTCACATAGTGACTGGCCCACATTTGCACGAGTCAGCACAATTACACCTTCCGCCTGTGAGCATGCATCTCACATCTCACATTCATCAAGGCATTATTATAGAGAATGAGTTTGTCAGTTAACCTTTCTTGTAGATGGGGGGTGTTCCTGTCATGACCACATACAGTACAATTCATGTCGTCAGTATTAACACCGTGAGAACTGTAACCAACCACAAGCTTATTTACTGTAACTGGGAGGATCTACGTTTGCAAATGAAATGTCACCTTTAAAATGAATCTTTGCAGAGCTTAAGCACACAGTTTGCACAGTTGTATTTCATTATTGATTGGCTACATTTTAATTGGATATTTTGAATCCTCGCTCAACAGTTGGACCTGAGGACAGGAATGTTTGCTGTCATGTTTTGGGGTGCTAATCAGGATAGGCAGAGCTAGGGGTCTAGGGCAATGTATATAATAGGAATGCGTGCCAAACAGAGACTTCCCTGCAATATGCATAGACTCATTAGATCGGTGTTATTTTTGAGTAAGTACCATTTCTGACCAAGTCCTTTTTGGGGTGTATAGAAGGTATTCACCCCTTTGTGTTTTGGCCTATTTGCCTTATACAGTTTAATCAGTTCATCCTTAACATGCATTTCAGACTTGAATTAAAATATTTGCCCCAGTTCATCCCATTCGTCCTGCGCCAGGTTGTGCGGCGCCAGGTTGTGCGGCGCTGACACAACTTCTTGTCTTTGCATTGACTTTGTAGCAGGGAAACGTGCCACTCTGAACATCCAAGTCTGAACTCTGAACACGGATGGATGGACAGACAGGCAGACAGACAATTACATAGGGCTGAAGGAACTGTTTGTGTTTTATTTTGGGATGAGGGGATATCTTGTGAGAGAAAGCCAGCATAGACAGCAGTTTAACAAAGGTTTGACTCGATCAAATTATTTGATATTTGTATTCAGGGGCCCATTAGAGGAACTATAAAGCTTTCTGTAAATAATTTAACTTTACAAGTCCCATACACGCACACAGCAGTCAGCTCCTGCAGAGATTATCTTAGTTCCACAGGGAGTCAAGGCCAAGTGTAGCACACGCTGTGAGTGACCTGAAAAAACACAACACAAATTGGTTAGCTGTTATTCATATATTGCATTTCTCTGTGAAAGTTAAGAGGGGTGCAATGGAAGAGGTTCTTTGTTTGAAAAAGGTTGCCGATGTACAGTTAGCTAGCAATGAGGACAATTGTGCATGTCAAACTGAGACTTATTGATATTTCCCACACCTGTTTGATTGATTTAAAATGAGACGTGTACTTTTGTTTATGACAAAAACAAGTGTCAGTTTGAAGGGCTTTCTGTCTCTAACCTGACAACTGGTAACTCTGGTTGAGGGAAGGGGGGTCCCAGGTCCAGCAGGTGATACCATGATGGGGTACACCATGGCCTGTAAACAAGGCCCTCTTCTTTTCAGCCCACCGTAGGGAGCAGATCTACAATTACATAAGGGATAATGTCTGGTTAGATTTGGGACATCATATCATATCATATCATATCATATCATATCATATCATATCATATCATATCATATCATATCATATCATATCATATCATATCATATCATATCATATCTTTTTCCTTGTAATATGGTGTTTAAGCACCTGTGAATTAGTTTGGACTGATGTCATGCAGGTCCTTGATTGAATGTCCCAAATCCTCAGATCTCCATCTCTCCATCCACCTCCTGTAGCAACCACCTGCCTCTGCCATGGACACCATCCCATTGCCTACACACAGAGAGAGAGAGCGATAACCTGATGAAGGTCTTTTGGACCGAAACATTGTTATATTCCTGTCACAGGGCAGCCCATGTCCTATATACATACACTAAGGACAATGCACACTTCTATAAGTACACAACATCTCCTTTGGACTAACATTGCCGGACAGCACTGGAATTGACTGTGTGGAAGCGTTGGTCATAGATCGTGGTACATCTTGGTATTCCCCAATGCATTTTAATGTTTGAAGTGTTCTATTGATTGATTGACTAGTCATCTCACTTCATCAGTGCAGGCACACCTCTCTAAACCGGAGGGTGCCAAGTATTGTAGAGGAGGAGGGGTGTGTTCATCTTTACAGCAATATTTTAATGGTGTGAATATAATGAGTGAGACATGTACTATAACTTATCATGTTTTACAAAATCCTTTTAAAGGTTAGATTAGTCATGAGCTATGATGACTCAGAATGTATAGCTTGGTTAATGACTATTAATTTATTGCATGCTGTGTGGTAGGATCCACTCCCTATAAGAGGGAGACCACAGGTGCATTCAGCTAGTTTGGAGCAACAAGCTGTAAGCACCCAGGGAAGACCTGCTAACAGTATCTTAAGTTCCGAGGTTGTTTTTATTGGTGGTGTTGTTTGCTGTCTTATATTGTTTCACCTTTATTTTGGTAGAGTCTTATTCAGATTTGTTAATTGAGGCTGTCACTATTTATTCTGCACTGCCATTGTTGTTTGATGATTTGAGAAAAAAAAGCCCAGACATTGCATCTTTCGACTTTTCTTGGAGCCTTGACCCATCGGCCAACCTTACAATTTCCATTAAAGTATTTAATGGGATTTAGATTAATGCTTTAGTTGTGCAAAAGACTCATTTCACCATCACCTTCAATTGTACTGTCTTATGAAACACTATAATAACTGACCTTAACGGCACTTGGTTGTTTCATTCTGGCAATTGGCTGATGTTTCCTAGTGTGTCCTGCAATGTCGCTGTCCCATATGTTGAGGAGGCCATCTGTGGAGCCACTGGCCAGCCATTGGTCTCCTGGTGACCACTCCAGACTGCACACACCTCCCTCCTGAACAGCCGTACCTACCAAAGCTTTAGGGGCCCGGGGGTCGTGGTGGTGGATGTGTCCAAGAACAGAGCCACTGTCACATTGGGAAACAAGGATTATAACATTGTTTCTCAGTCATGTTTCTCATTTATCATCTGTAAAGGTCAATAAACAAAGCCCCTGTGTATACATAGAAAACGGCTGAAAACGGCTATAGACACCACAAATGTGATGAAATGTGATGAGGTTAACTCATCCGATAGTATCCTACTACCAGTATTAGCCAAGAATGGAGCATGGGGATACTGTGAGGAAAAGCAAGGCAAAATTAATTAAGAAGTTTGCAGGTGTAGTCTTCCACCTGAACATAATGTAACAACTCCATTTAACAATAGGAACACCCCCCAAATTGAACCAATTAATAATTACATCATCTTAATTTTTAAATTGATCTCTTAATCACATATGCATGCATGCATGCAGGTGCATGCACATATGCAGCCATGCACGCACATGCGTGCACCACACACACACACACACACACACACACACACACACACACACACACACACACACACACACAAATGCATGCACGTGCGCGCGCACACACACACACACACACACACACACACACACACACACACACACACACACACACACACACACACACACACACACACACACACACACACCTGCTCAGTAAGTGTTGTTTCCAGGAAAGCGACCCGACCACAGTCACATGTGACTGTAGACACCTCACCCTGCATTTTTGTTCCATGTCCCATATCTGAATTGTCAAAAGGAAAGAAACAAACCACAGACCATTTACACATCTATCATAACCTTTTATGCTTGTGAGAACCATAAGCTAATGGCATCTTTGATATGACTAAGATACCACCCATTTTGGTGATTAATTTAACCACATGAACCGTAGTGTCCCTAGTCTGGCCACGCCAATACTGTAGGTGAATATACTGGATAAATAAGATACCATTAGATGAACATAACAGATAGGCCTTTAGTTTGTGTGCGTGTAGTTCAGCTTTCTCCTATGAAGAGATTTAGTGTAGAAGCAAAAGCCCTTTGGCCCTGTGCGTAAGCAGAAGTGCTGGATCCAACACTTTCAGCTATGCATTCCCTGCCTTAGGTTGTGTGGCTTTTCTCTTCACAGATAAGTAAGCATGCAGGCTGGGACCAAGGGTTAGGATTAAGCCATTACCTGAATCTCCCCTTGCCTAGTTCCAAGGCTGAGAACTCTCCCATCTACACTCCAGCAAAGAGATGAGATGAGTTGCCTCTGATGATATGAGTGTCTCGGTTGTGCCAAGGTGAGCAGTGGTGGTCTTGGATGCAACTGTCCATCTAGGGAGCAGGTTTCTGAATTCCAAAGGTAAACAGAGGATCCCAGAGCTAATGCTATCATTCCATTACAACTGCAGCTTAAAAGGTTGGAGTCTGTTTGTAAAAGATGGGAAATGAGATCACAAAAT
Source organism: Benthosema pterotum (assembly GCA_039105355.1). NCBI lineage: Eukaryota > Metazoa > Chordata > Actinopteri > Myctophiformes > Myctophidae > Benthosema > Benthosema pterotum. Next base: position 22,486,177 of record CM076972.1, read on the forward strand.
CAGTATCCTAGTATAGAGGAATGCTTCTGTCAACTTCATTTGAAAGGGAATTTATAGGGACTCAGGAGTGAGAGTTCTTATTGAGTCGAGTCGGAAAGGGCCTAATTCGCTAGTTATCTAATAATGCGGTATCACGTCGCACATTAACTTAACAGTACGATACTATGTGTGAAAATGTGTACTGTATGTAACACAGTAATGTTGCATTTGTTCTCATACAATAGTCATTCAGCAATGTCGGTGCAGCCATCTTCAGCACTGTCTTCTGTGGATTCACACAATCCCGGCAAAGAACATCAAATGGTTGCACATCATTAGCACTTTCAATGTCATCAAAGCCTGTAATTAAAGATTGTAAAGATGCACACATACATCCACACATGCACGCACACACACACACACACACACACACACACACACACACACACACACACACACACACACACACACACACACACACACACACACACACACTGGGTCAGAATCAGGTGATGCTTTGAAAGTATAATTATGAGTATTTTGTCTATTTTAATCTGGCATCTAATCCTAACTGTACGTGGATGTGTGTGTGTGTGTGTGTGTGTGTGTGTGTGTGTGTGTGTGTGTGTGTGTGTGTGTGTGTGTGTGTGTGTGTGCACGCGCACGTGTGCATGGGTAGAGAAACATCATGTACCAATGCTTGATGAAGTTCCACTTTGCTGTTCTGCAGCAGTCCACACCCATTCCTGCAACACACCATTCTGTTCAGCATGAGATTTCTGTCCTTTTTTCTAAATGGTACAGGGTGTTACACCACATAAATCTACTAAAAAGCATGTGCACATATATGGGCCTGCAGTAAAATCTTTGGAGTTAACTGCGATAGGTCTTATCCATGGACAAATTAACATTCAGGACTAAATGATAAATACGTTCTGATCTATAGGCTACAATATAATAATCTTAGTTTTTGGTTATTATAAGAAGGTGGTGAGATGTACGTGGTAAAAAGCTTTCTCTGTGAAATCAACAAGAGGAAGGCCTTCCCTAACCCCATGCATTTGTGTTAGTAGTCCCTCTCTTTTCATTTAAAATCAAATACATATGAACTAAATGTAAAGGTTGGCTGATTTGCAGTTTAATTTGGTAGCTTTACCAACCTGTTCTCTAGACGTCCCTGTTTCAGTTAGGCTTCTGGTGATGCAGGATGGACTGTTGGTTCTTGCAACATTGTCTCCAGCCTCTAGCAGTGTTTCTGAGGTGCCAGAATGTCATGCCTGTTATAATCTGAACACATGAAATCTATCAAAGTGTACAGTTTGATTGTGTATTTTTCTGTTATTAACTGGAAAATGTACGATCAAATTAATAATAAAAATATTAATGAATTATTAATTAATAATTATTGAGAGAGAGAGAGAGAGAGAGAGAGAGAGAGAGAGAGAGAGAGAGAGAGAGAGAGAGAGAGAGAGAGAGAGAGAGAGAGAGAGAGAGAGAGAGAGAGAGAGAGAGATGTGAAGATGCCTTGAATGCTTGCGCTGATACCTTGCAGTGCATTCGATGTTGGAGCGCCCTCTGGTGGCGAATCTAGCGCCAGCCGCTGACATACAGTGTCATATTCAATTCGGCGGAAATGCTGCCGCTCAGTGGCCAGTGGGGTACTTGCAACGGGCCACTGTCTACTGCTGTTGAGCCCTCTGCGCACGATGCGACTCTTGAAGCGCCTGTACGATGTCTGAGGCGTGTCAATATAATATGCCTGAAAAAGATTACGAGAACATTAGATGTCAGTGGACTTAAAGTGTTGAGAGCTTGAGCTATGAGTGTTCTATAACATTTGCAGTAGGCTACAAATAATAACTGTCTGTTGTGAAATTTGACCCTGGGCCGAGCCCGGAGCAGTCTGACCCTAGAGAGGTTGCGACATTGAGGACTCAGAAACTGAGCTTTCGAGGCAGCAGGGGTAGGCATGGGCATGGGGGGTCTGCCCTACCAAACACGATGGCATTCAAAACAACCGGATATTTTAAATTCAAGGTGCTTTAAAATGATTTGAAACTACTGCTACTAACTACAGTTGTGGCACCACTAAACCAACAGCATTTCATCATTGAAACAGAAAACTCTCTGAGTCAGACCTTTAGCTTAGCCCCCCATACCATTTTCCCCTGTCCCCCAATGTTTTATCCGCCCCTGTTCAGGCAGTCTGAAAGGCTGTTGGAAACACATTGTTTTCAACGATGGCGGCGCAAATAAGAACTGTTTAGACATGTGTGCAAAGTGCCATGTGTTTTTAAAGTAGTGTCGTAAAGCAACAGTATAAGTCGCTGCAATGTTTATGTTGTATGGCCCACTATTGCTAAAAACGATCTGTAATAGGGATTTAAGATAATTAAATCGGGGTTGTTGCCTCCCGGTTCAGGACTTGTCCCTATTTGTTGTCCCTCCCCATTCTCAATAAAGTCCATGTAGAAGAGCCGCCATTGGACTGGCCCCATGAAGTGAACGGAGTTTGCTTAAGACCATGCTCTGATCTGATGATCCGCCCATCACTTGAGCCCCGTCCCCCAAAAGAGAGCTCCAAAAGTGCCAAGGAAAACCTTCATTCTTCCCCCTCCAAGATGGAGGCTTTAGGGGGTTATCCCACCAAGCCCTCGAAACGAAAAGAAAAGGTGTTCACGGTTCTTTTGAGTATGACAGTGGGCATGGGTTGTTTGTTTCTTCTGCACACACAGCTCTTTAAGCCAAAAAAGCAAAAGGATTTTTATTCATTTGAGGTGAAAGACGCAAAGGGGAGAACTGTTTCCTTGGAGAGGTACCGCGGCAAAGTAAGTAGGCTACACATCATCAGCAACTTCATGTGAGATTTTAGCACAAACTATCTTTTTAACATCTTCATGAATCCTGACAATAACCACGTGTATCTGCGCATATGCACAGTCTGATTATTTTTCTGCTGTATTTATTCTGCTATAGATAATGATGATGTGTTTTCCCCTCACACAGGCGTCTTTGGTTGTAAACGTGGCGAGTTACAGCGAGCATTCAGAGACGAACTACCGCTCTCTGCAGGAGCTGCACAGGGAGTTGGGAACGTCTCACTTCAATGTCCTGGCGTTTCCCTGCGGCCAGTTTGGAGACACCGAACCAGGGAGCAGCCCTCACATCGAAGCGTTCGCCAAGTCCACGTATGGCACCACGTTCCCCTTCTTCAGCAAGATCAAAATAATGGGCTCTGAAGCTGACCCTGCCTTTAAATTCCTCACAGGTCAGTTGTTGTCATCCATCCCCCAATTCTTCTTGTCTCAGACATGAGTATCTCATATGAGTGTTAATTGACCTATAAACTATTTGTTCTATTTTGTGCACACTGTTAAACAGTGGGTTTGTGTAGCCTTAGTTGTTTAACTCAAGATGACTATAGAGGCCAGTGTGACACTTGAACACCACACAGTTAGGCCTAATATTTCATATTCAGTATTGTACATTTTTCCAAAAATGTCAAAACTATTTGCAAATAGTTAAGTTATTAGTTAATGCTTATAACTAATAATTAATAACTGTGGTTATTGTAACACATTACAGCCTACATGACAGCTATGTAGGCCTAAAAACTGTCACTCCAGATAAATTCCTTGCCTCCACTAGCCAGCCTTCTCTGCCTAATGCCTTTACAATGCAAATTGCTCCAGGCAGGTTGTTTGGCAACACAAGGCTACCACATTCCAGATTCCTACTAGGAATTCCTACTACCATTAGCATTTTGGCAAAAACGTGGTGGGGGAGGATCTTTAATAAGATCACAACTATAAGGTGCAGTGGAGAACTGTATGTATTTAATACTGTGTACAGATCCCAGTGTAGCAGAGTGGCTCACAACCTCAGACTGATGGCCTAAAAGTCTAATATCTCCCCTGAGTTATAGGGCTATCCCTTGGCTTAGTGGTTAAGATGTTGTCTTTCTATGGGAAGAGACCTGCAGGAGATCTACTGCCTGGTGTTACACTGGTGCCGTGCCTCGGATTGGGTTTCCCTGTGGGGTGAGGTAAAAAGTGTGAGTGTAGCTGAGCGGCTCACAACCTCAGGCTGATGGCCTAAGGCCCTCATTTATCAAAAGGAGTGCAGATTCATCCCCAAATTTCAACGTGGGTTTTGGAGTGCACACAACTCCACCCGGCATATATCAAGCGATCCCAAACAGCTGAGTCCATCCTAATTTCCTTCCTACGATGATAAATGTGACGGCTGAAATCAATCTGGCACGCCCTTGGAAACAGGCCGCTCCTCCCTTTCTTTGCGACATAAACAACTGCAATACGACCAGCAACCATGGTGATGAGGGGGGAAAAAAATAAAAAACTTTCCACCGATCGCGCTGCTTCCTGCGGCCAGCCAGCCAGCCAGCCAGCCAGCCAGCCATACCCCCCCCCCCCCCCAGCCCGATTGCGCTGCTTCCCGCGGCGCGACAGCCCCCCCCCCTCTTTCACATAGACACACGCAACTCCGTTCGCCGTTGTTTTAAGTAGGCTAAGTAAAATAATAGCATGGCATTTGGTTTTATTTTTAGTTTACACTCTCAAGAGCCAACTTTCATCTGGTTACCTGGGGACCACCTGGGACCCTCTCAAGAACCACTGGTGGTCCTCGGACCACATTGAAAACTACTGGCCTATAGGACCAGTTTTTATTACATCGCCTGAATGGAATAGGCTACAGGTTAATATTCTGCAGTGTAGGATTAAATCCATGCATTTTTAGAAAGAGCGCAGCCCCCCCTCTCCCCCGAGTCGGACTGCTGCCTGTGAGTGACCACGTAGCCTAAATCAGAGATAGATAACTGCCAGCAGTGACAAGACAGTTCATAAACTCATATCAACCATATAATGTGATCGCCGGTGATTAATAAATGAATCGATGGCAGGCACATGACTGCAGGAGTGCAGGTGTTACATATTAGTGTGATGATGCTGATTTACAAGCTTTCTATCCTTCGTGCAGACCATAATTGTAGATAGTGAGGCTGTGCGTGTAGGCTATTGTCACTGCAAATAAAAGTGCAAATAAAAGTGGCTTTTATTTAATTCTTTTTTTCATCAGGATTAGGCATTAATGAATAAAAACTTTCCACCGATTGCGCTGCTTGCCGCGGCGCCCTCCCTCTCTGTTTCACACGGACACACGCAAGTTGCCTTGTTTATTCAGTACCTAAGTAAAATAATTGCATGGTATTTGGACCCGCAAGGGTCCACTCGGTTTTATTTTTAGTTTACACTCTCAAGAGTTACATCTGGCTAAACCAACTTTTCATCTGGTTAACCAACTTAGCCTGGGGAACACCTGGAACCCTCTCAAGAACCACTGGTGGTCCTCGGTCCACTTTTTTTTTTTATTACATCGCAGTAAATGGAATAGGCTACAGGTTTGTATTCTGTAGTGTAGGATTAAATCCATGCATTTTTAGGAATAGCGCACGTACCTCCTTCCCCCTCAAGCTTTCTATCCTTCATGCATTGTACAAACCAGACGTAGGCTACTGTAGATCCACATCGATGCAATCTCCCGCCGATCCGCGATCACGACTACCGAAATTGCTCTCACAAGCAGCCTACTGTATAGGTCTGCAGTTTATCTGAGTGACTGAGGCGAACGATATACCTGTACTAACGTAGCATATAATATCATTTTAAATAGTCAGGCTGTGCATGTATTTGTCACTGCAAATAAAAGTGGCTTTTATTTTATTTTCACCCCACCGGGATCAGGGATGTAATCTCGCATAATATGCCTTTTCAAACCTATATATTTTTCATCTGTATCATTTATTAGGTTTTATAGCTATTAGGAGTGAATAGATAACTTTAGATACGTTTCCGCAGTTCAGACAATGCTGCTCCGCTTGTTTAGGACAGAAAAACAGGCAAGGACAAATCCTACGACAGCTCCCGACCTGACGTGGGTTTTGTCCGGACGTGGGATCAACTTCAAGTTCATGGTGGGAATGATATATGTCAAACAAGGTGGGAATTCTGCTCTACGCATGTCCTACGTTCATTTTTGGGTGTACACCACGTTGATAAATGAGGGCCTAAAAGTCTAATATCGAGGCCAAGTCAAGCATATCCACTTGGGCTTTGGCTTGTGAAGTTGGCTTTCCAAGTGAGAGACCAGGGTTATATTCCTGTTACATTAGTTGCAGGTTTGTTGCAGGTTGGTAGCAGGTCGTAGGCTTGTAGTTGAATCTGCTGATTCAATTACAGTTTGACAGCTCTCCACCAACATCGATTGTAATATTATTGAATGCATTGATGTCTGCAGTAAGTTTGACCGGACTCCACATTTTAGTTGCAATGTTTTGAGTATTTCAAATAAAATAAAAACAAGTCTTCAAATTCAGATTGTGAGCTTGTCAATCAACTATTTTAGGCTAAGAGTGTGGGGGAGAAACAAAGTCTAGAGCCGAGAAACATAGATTTTATAAAATAAAATTGTTTACATCACGCATCAGGTTTCATCAGAAACTTAGCAAATGTTTGGTGAAGTTGGTAGTAGGACTACAAGTTTCTAAAATATAGAAATTATTTTGCCCCTGGTAAATTAAGTGTAATGAATAAAGACTGAATGAATGTCCTGTGTTGCCACTGTTTTGCAGATTCTGTGCGGAAAATCCCAAAGTGGAACTTCTGGAAGTTTCTAGTTAATCCGGAGGGTAAAGTGGTAAAGTTCTGGCGAGGTGACGAACCAATTGATAGTGTTCGTCAGGAATCCTCGAGGCTCGTCCGCGAAATCATTTTAAAGAAGAGAGGGGAGGAATTTTGATGCATGTCGTCCCTGATGTGGAGCTATTTGGAAGGATTGGACACATCTCCGTTTACATTATGGAGTTTATAGAAAATTTGAACTGGGCTATACTGTGAGATGTTTCCTTCTCTGAATTCTGTGGTAAAGACTATCAGTTGGCTTATGACCAAGAAGGAGTGTGTGTGTGTGTGTGTGTGTGTGTGTGTGTGTGTGTGTGTGTGTGTGTGTGTGTGTGTGTGTGTGTGTGTGTGTGTGTGTGTGTGTGTGTGTGTGTGTGTGTGTGTGTGTGTGTGTGTGTGTGTGTGTGTGTGTGTGTGTGTGTGTGTGTGTGTGTGTGTGTGTGTGTGTGTGTGTGTTGTTCTGACTGTCCTATGTATAAGATGGAAGTAGAAAGGTTGTGGTATACTAGAGTCTGCCCACTGGATCATGCTCCCATATTTTTCACTGAGGGATATGAATAACCCTAACCAGGTGACATTTTGAGCGTTTTAGCTCTGAGCTGAGGAAGAGTTAAGACACTAAATCGTAAAAGAATAAATAAAAAATGGAAGCATGAGTCAGTGGACAGACTCTATTTTTCTGTTTTAACATACTTCTGTCCAGCACCTGAGATTTTAACTTTTGGATATACATGCTTAGGGTACGCTCACACCAAACTATATGGCTGGCTGGTTGATAAATGCGGCCACCTGTTTTATATAGCCCGAGCAGCCAAAAACAATGGTTTTCTTTCTTGACATTGACAGGCTGGTCCGTCTTTGACTCATCTGTTTGCACAGAATGTGAAAGCAGTAACTAGTTTTGAGTTTTTCTACTTTAAATAGACTGTTTTTCATTCAAGACACCCTGTATTTTCTGCCACACAAACACCAGGTGTGCACAATACACAGAAAGATATGTGACCTCAAACAAAAAGAATCAGGTTTGATGTGACCCTACCCTTAGTTGTAAAAAAAAAATGTCAAAAGGATAAATGTGGTTGTAATGACCACTGTGAAGTATTATTTAGTCTTTGAATTCCACATGTTTTGGATTGGAAAAAAAGAGACTGCCCAAACCTGTGTTTCCACAACCAATGTTTACATTTAATAACATGTCACATACTGTACCATGCATTTTGATACAGTAACCCTCATGAGGAGAATCATTATACAATAGTTGATTTGATCTCAGAGTTTTAAACAACTATTCTGTAATAAAAGTGTTTTTCAAATAAATTATTATTAGTATTACCGTAGTATTATTACCCTAATTATTATTACTCACAGTTTACTCACTCCTCAAATGTAAAAGAATCTTACAAAATGTCAGATCAGATGCCTTGATATGGAAGTATGTTGCTAGCTGCTGAACTAGTAATAACAGCCAGCTAACACAGTACTGCCTCATCATGACAGCTGGATATGATTGCTGAGGATTGCCAAGATATGCTGTATATTTTTTAAAGTGAACGTTTGACGTGGACTTATGAACAGCTGGAGGAGCAGCAGCAGGTAAGCTGGTAAAAAAACAAACCACCAGCTAACGAGACACTGCCTTCCAGCCACCCAAGAGAAAAGGTTGATATTAGGTGAAGTGCCATACAGTATTTTCTATATACCAGGTATTCAAAGGAAACTTTTTTTTTTAAACTAACCATTTCATGGTAGACTGCCGCTGCATCAATATAACAGCCTTCTGTTTGGACATCACCAGCGAAGGGAAGCCTCTTCTCAAAGATTTTGAAGCTGGGTCTGAAACATACAGGTTGCATTGCACATTAAGTAGCATTGGGTACCATGTGCCATGTGGACCTGTTTCCACTTACAGTAGTGTGAGCCACCTCATACTAGCATCTGGACATGATTCTCGTATAGGACTTAACGTTCAGCCATGCATACTAATTGCCAAGCATGGAGGTGTTGGGTACCATCTTTAAACTTTGGTAGGCCTGTCTCAGGCAGGAATTGAACCTCACAGTCTTAGGGCAGGCACTAACCAGTAACCACATAGCCGCTGCATTGTGACAAATCTGAACCATATGATCATTATATGTTACTTTGCCCTCTGGAAGTACATGGGTGTGAGTTCTGGCTGTGAGAAAATATGTCTTGTGTGTATGTACGAATACAGGGTGAAGGCTTCAGATAGGCAACTAGTTAGGCTGCAGATCAATGCGAGCTGGCAAGTGGTGAGGTGACGCCAGCTAACATTACACTGCCTCCCAAACAGTCACAAGTGTATGGGTGTTTTATTTATTGACACAATGCACCTACCTGACTCTTCAAAAATGATATTGACAGTCTTGACGTGGAATAAAAACAATGACTGGCAGCAACTTTGGCGCCTGAAGCAAACAGATAGCAGCAGTGAGAAGTGTAGCTGACAGCTGTCAGTCATGATCACACAGCCAGCGGCGGTACACTGCCACACTGTCACCATCAATTTGGAATGTATAACCCAATGTAATAAGCAGTTTAATGTAAACTTTTTCATGTCAAGACCACCCCATTTGAGGGACACTACTAGCCCCTCCAATGCTTGGCTTTTTTATTGTCATGTGGCAATCATGTCTATGCATGCATGGCAGTCAAGAATAAGGACTTTAATGTTTGCCTATGGACTGTTGAAGCACTATTACCAAGCATCCCCACCCCCTTTTTATATTTCCATACAATACTGCAGTTGCTAATTAGTTTGGACTGTATTGAATATTTTAAAATAACCATTTGGAGTTAATGTGGTTAAACTTATGTTGACTATGCCATGACCCTCTGGAACCCCATGGACCCAGCCTGGCCCCAAGGACCCAGAACAACTTACCTTATGCCCTGAAGATTTCACTGAGTTGCGCCCTCTGAGCATTATCCTGGACTGGTCACCGAACAGGCTTTCCAATTCTCACTGAAAACAGACTATTTCGACTGTAATGAATGAATCTCCAATATTTTCTTCACTTTCATATTTTAGTAAGAGGTCACCAAATCTTTTCTAGCTCAAATGCTGATGAAACGCTGAACCCATGCCTTTCGCACCTGCCACGTCCTGACTGCTCTCTCCTCCAGGAGCCCGTGGTCCTAAATATAGTCCCATGGCGGAGGCTGGGGCGGGAAGCGTGTGCGGATGGTTAGGGATTCCCTTCGCGTTGTGGGTTCCCCTAGAAACACATGAAAACAAACGGACTGTAGAGGTGACGACGCGGCAATGTGGCGGCAGGCAGCACAGGTCTTATCAGTTTAGAAGCAAGGGCATGTCACATAATGGCATTGTCATGGAAAGGATCTATTGCGCCTGGCTGATGCGTCATTCATTATGGCATGAAGGAATGAACAATTATTTAGGCCAGGTCTAAACTGTATGCCTATAGGCTGTAGCCTATATGGCTATAGCGTGAATAGAGGAATAATTCGCATGGTATTTGGTGATGTTGAGTTTATATATAATAGCCTATACTAAAACCATCTGCATATTGTCATCCAATAAAGGAGAAAACATACATTATTTCTAAATTCGAAATAGGCCTAATAGGCTACACATGTCTGTAAAGTGTTGGACCCCAAATGGTACGTTTTAAATACATAAAAATATATAATATATTATTAATAATTAATTAATAATCATAATCATTATGCCTATAGCCCATGGAAATATGCTTCATTGTTGCGCTTAATTTTAATTGACGCTAAAAGCGTCCTTATTTGCCCCCTTTCGACACGTCACAGTGTGTGGCTACATTGTGGGCCCAGTATGCACATGCACCACACAAGACTAACCTAATATTAACACCGGCTGCTCAGCCATCTAATGAGCTGCATGGCGCTATTAGAGAGCTGAAGGGCGCGAGAGGGAGAGGAGAGGAGCTGCTCCCACTCTCTCCAGACCACCTGCCACTTCCATATGCGCTCCATCCACACACCCTGAGCCATGCCCTGAGCCATAGAGCCATAGCTCTCTACGACAGGTGCTCTGACAGTTCCGTTCCATGAACGCTGGTTGCTCTGACTGCTCTCAATGACAATGACTCAACAGATGCTCGTGCGCAATAGAGGACTAAGTATGAGTAAGTTGTTTGTAGGCCTGTAAGTCAAACTGATTACTGATGTCGAAGGACCTCTAAATGCCTAGGCCTAGGCCTATTTAGCCGCAGACTCATCGGAATATACATTTTCACATTGGCGTATTTATAAGCACACGATAGCATAGGCCTATACACGCGCGCCTGCGTCTGTCGCCAAACTGACACATCTTGGAACAGGGGTGAACTTTTTGTGACGACCCAATTAATTAATATTCCCCTTTTGACCCTGGCCGGAAGAAAAGGCTACATTGAGAAACCACAAGTGTCACTTTATCTTCAAAATGTCATTTGGGTAGCAACCCATTCAGCCTGTATAATAAAGACTTGATTGTCAACATGCAGAATAAGCTATACAAATAAAAAAAGATTTACCTAGACGTGCGCACTGTTGTCTTTACCGCAAAGCAGGCCACGTGGAAAATTCGTTTTTTTTATTTTAGTTACCTTAGAAACGTATTGTTTCAATGTTTTCCTTTCCTTCCCGCATTCACCCCTGCGGTTTGGCGGTAGCTTAACCGGTCAAATGTGGCAGGAGCACACACGATGCTTAAACAAAGCGTTACCCCACCAGACCAACTCTGATTAGTCAATGCTGGGCAATGATGACAAACGGATTTGTTTGCAGCAAAAGTCGCTAAAGGCGAGCCAAGAGGCCGACGCGAGGTTCCGTTATGGGTTGTGTTTTATAGGCTACTTAATCGGTTGGCAACAAAATCTAAACGGTTGTAAAACGGTGAGAGTCTGTACGTAGTCTTAAATAGGCTGTGACAGTTTTTAGCGTGACAATATTTCAAAGGTTATCCACGGATATCAGTTCCTTATATCTTAATTTACAAAATTAATTGGAAGTCTGTGCTGGAACAGATAGCTCGCTTTATGCAAAAAATATTTATCATAAGATTCATCAAGAATATGGAAAACAAAAGTAATTGGACCCCCCTCTCTCGCTCTCTCTCTCACACACACACACGCACACGCACACGCACACACACACACACACACACACACACACACACACACACACACACACACACACACACACACACACACACACACACACACACACACACACATTATTTGCAAGTGCAAGCTCTCATGTGGTTACAGTTGTAATAGGGAATGAAGAATTCATCAAATAAAAGAATCCATATGACGAATAGGCCAAAAAACATTATACTTGCCCACTATAACTAAAAAATAAAATAAAAGAAAATAACATTTCGAAAAGGGGCACCCCTTTTCGAAAAGGAGCGCCCGTTTTAGAAAAGGGGCACCCCTTTTCACAAACGGGCCCTTCCTCCATCCCTCCCTCCCTCCTTTCCTCCCTCCTTCCCTCGTTCCCTCCTTCCCTCCCTCCCTCCATCCCTCATTTCCTCCCTCCCTCCCTACCTCCCTCCTTCCCTCCCTCCCCCCTTGTTAATATGTTAGTTATTAATTATTACCTTCATTTCAAAGCAATATATTATATTACAATATTACTGTCTGAGCAAGTGTAATATATTAATATTACTATTACATATTACTTATTATTATTATTGTTATTTACACAAAATATATAATTAAATATTTAGGGTCACTATTAATCAAATATTACATAGGCCAGTGGCATGCCTATAATAAAGCAAGCACACTTGGCTTTCTGGCCAAATCCTTATGAAAGCAACTTGAAAAAAAAAAAAAAAAAAAAAAAAAATCACTCCTGAATAAATAAATTGATGACAAATTATAGAAGATAAGTAATTATTTAACTTCTGCAGTTGTCAAGATAATAGGGCGCCCGTTTTGAAAAAGGGGCGCCCGTTTTGAAAAAGGGGCGCCCCTTTTCAAAAAAGGGCGCCCCTTTTCCAAAAGGGGCGTCCCTTTTCCGAAAGGGGCGCCCCTTTTTCAAAAGGGGCGCCCCAGGTCGGGGGCGCAGATTGATTTAGTTGGCTCTCTTTAACTGTTTATGTTTAAGTTCAGTGCACCAAATATTACCATCATTCGTCAATTCAATGAATATCGTATTAAGCCCTATTCGAGGCACAGGTCTCCACCGTCCGGGTTCAGGCCTGAACTGTGCAATCCTGAGCCTGAGGGAGATATACTGACTACTGACAGCTACATCTATAAAAGTCATTTTGGCTCCTACAACTGTATATGAATATTTTAACTATTGATTTGATAGTGTAAAATCAAACCAAATGGACTCGCAAGGGTCTAAATGGACTCGCAAGGGTCCATTTGATGTCATTTCATGGAGGAAGGCATGGAGCATGGTGGAGAAAGGGATACAGGACTTCGAGAGAGGAGCATGAGGAGGGTTTGAAGAAACAGAGATTGAAAAGGTTGAAACGGCAGAGGGAGAAGGAGACAATAGAAATGTGGAGTAAAATTAATACAAGGTAATTATTTCAGAGGAATAAGAGTTCCGCTCACGCACAAGTAGGCAATGGCCTACTAGTGCGGCGCAACATGCAAGTATGCACTTGTTCAGCTACCCCCCCTGAAACCTAGCCAAGCCAGGATTAGCTGAACATTGTGTGGCATTTGTATCGTATCTAGACAGTTCGCCTATCCCAACTTGGTACAGAGTTGTCTGTGATGTTTCACTGGACTGTGTGCATTAAAGGACCCCCGTTGGGGTGCCATTATTTTGCTGTGTCCGTAGGAAACGAGCTGTACGCCTTCCATGGTTCCCCCGGCGTCCGCAGCAGTCTGAGTGTCTTCAACCCGATGTCTTTGCGGCGGAGGGATCTGTGTCCGCCAGTTCCCCTCAGGCCTTTGACCCCAACCTTGCAAACATCACAGCGGTGCTCATAGAAGAAACTGTATATGTCTGGGGGGTCATTCAGGCTGGTTCTTCAACAGAGACGTTTACACCTTCCACATCCACACTCACCAGTGGCTTTGTCCCCGGGTCGTCGGGAGACCCCCGCCTGGGGTGATGGAGCACTGGTCCTGCGCCATCCCGGGCTCTAAGGTCATGTGCATCTGTTGTCACTCTTACTTGTACAAACTGGACACCGCCTCCATGGTCTGGTCTTTGATGGGCCCCACTTGGCCTCCAATAGGAGCCCTGTGCTTCTACAATCCCACCGTTGTTGGGACCAAGATGTTCATGTTGGATGGCTTTACGCACACCCCCAACGAGCCAGTGGTCAGAGTGTTCAACGTGGACACCGAGTGCTGGGTGAGCTGCAGCCAGCCATCTGAGAAGGGACGTTATTTTTCGTCTTTTTCCTACAACAACAAGGTCTACGTATTTTGTCACAAGATCGAGAAAAGATCGGAAAACATATTATCGGATGAAGGATTTTATGATCCCGGAAGCGAGGTATACTTCGGCGAACTGTTGAAACTGGACATACAAACCCTCTCCTGGAAGAAGGTCCAGCTTAGAGGGGAAGACCCCGGCTACTGGAGGAAAAGGCTCCACAGTTGCGTGCTGGGTGACCGCGTCATTTTCTTTGGAGAAGGATTTTACCGGCGTGGTGAGAAGCTTTTCATCCTAGATTTGAGTCCAAGTCTGAAGACTCTGTGCAAGACGGCGGTCATTCAGTACAATCTAGAGCACTCCAAACTCCCACACAACGTCAGGTGGGAACTGGAGGGCATGACAGGAACACGGCTACAATGAAAACAAGACGTATCTGGAATACGAGAGAGTAGCGACACTCCCCGTTGACACCAATGCTATGGCTGAAAGGAGGCGGCTATTGGCTGAAAAGCACACGTGACCACCTAGTAAGGACGGATTTAAGTTCTAAATCTAAACAAACCACTCTGGCCATCCAGGTCAGTTGACAGCGGCACATTCACAGTTATACTGTATATCTTTTTTAGCCGCGACCATTTTGTGACCACGACCACTGGTTGCGAGTTGCGACTGTTGGCCCATTGGTCGCGACCATTGGCCCAACAGTCGAAGGTTACGGCTAGGTGTAGGCATAGGTTTTACTGAGGTTATTTTTAAGTAGGGATGTCCCGATACTAATACCCAAGTATCGGATCGGCTCTTTTTGTCCCCATCATATCGGTATCGGCAAATACTGTATGGGTATCGGAAAAGTATCAGTATTGGCCCTTATTTGTCATTATCGGGTCACATATTGGCAAATATCCCTGTCTATCCAGTGATTGGACCACAGGGGTAAGGGGTTGACACCATGGCAGTTAAGTAAAATGTTAGGTCATGTGGAGTTTACTTGTGTTTACATGTGCACATTTGAGAGAGGAGTATGTCATTCCCTGTTGGTGACTTCATATAAAGGTATTTTTCTTTTGTATGTTATTATATATATTCTTCTCTGGTATCTTTATTTGGTATCAGTATCGGCTAACACAGAAATTGTGGTATTGGGATCGGATCGGAAATGAAAAAGTGGCATCGGGACATCCCTATTTTATATTCAAGACCAGATGATCACAGCCCATATGAGGATGATCTTTACATCATTTCCCAGGACGTCTTCACCATTTGAAATAATAATAAAAGTTATTCAGGGGATATTCTGGGCCAGATCTGAGTAGTCTTGGTTTGACTTGATCAGGCTCCAATCTAGACCAATCCAGAAGGTCCATGCTTGCTGGGTTCTTTTCATCATTTTATTCACAAAATAGCCTATTACATTGAGATGCCCAGATGTTTATACACTGTCAGAGTTATGGGAGACAGCAAACAAGAATTGCCAACAATCAATTAAATGGTGGCTGCTGTATTATTTCTCCAGAATTTTTGTTTGAAATGTAAATACATGTGTCAGAGTTGGCACATTTTTATGAATACAATACACCTGTGCACGCACGTGAAATGCACATGCTCGCGCTTTGCCCAGGGCCCCAGATATGGCCCCCCTTTTTTTTTTTTTTACATTGGGCTACACATGTTATATAGAACATTTACATTGAATTAATTGAGAACTTTTATACAGTTTTACTGTTACGATTTACAAATCTCTGTGTCTCATGCTGAAGCTAAAGCCTTAGCCATATGAACCTCCTATAAATAGAATTCTTAGGTCATTGTGCCCCTATATTGACCACAAGCTGTGATAATATTCAGACCATGAGTAAATTCCCAATTATAGCTGTTTTTAAGTCAGATTTAAAAGTAAAACAACAATGGTATTTGTCAACTAGGTCCTGCCTGGGCTTTACATGAGCTGTAGCCTATTTGAGGGTGAAAATTGCCACATGAAACTGCCTTGCTTCATTGTTCAGACTGATTATAGTCTTGCATTACATATAAGTGTAAATGTCAAACCAGTCTATATGTCCAGTGACTTTATGACTGCGCATACATCAATGATCATGTTGCCTAATAGAAATAAGAACAACATGGATGTAAACAATTTACATTTCCATTTAATCTAATTTTCAGTTAAATATGAAATTGAAAATTAGATTGAAATATGAATTGAGATTTCATCAATGTTGCCAAAATCAGAATCAGGAAAAAACAACTTTATTGTCGCCATATGAATATGCAAGTTACAGGTGTAAAATAGTGGTTGAAATTATTTGCAAGTGCAAGCTCTCATGTGGTTAGAGTTGTAATAGTGAATGAATAATAATTAAAATGATCCATATGACGAATAGGCCTTAAAACATTATACTTGCCCGCTATAAAAAATATATATATATATATATATATATTCGTATTTTATTTCTTTCATAAATAGAGACTCTTTCACTCAATAGGGACTGCTACTGTTGCGAGTTGATGATGTCATATGTCCACTTGTGGTCTAGCCCTATGGAATTATGGAATGCACATGACAATATACGGTATATGAAAAATATTTCTTTGAAGCATTAACTTAAGTTGTTTTAATTGGCATATCAATTCCACAATTTCATAGGGCTACATATATATGGACGTATGACATCATCAATTTGTGACAGGAGCATGCAGTCCTGATTGAGTGAAAGGTATTTATGAAAGAAATGAAATATTGACATTGTTTTTATCTTGTAATTTTAGTTGCAGAGGGCAAGTATAATGTTTTGAGGAATATTGTCTTATTAACCATGAGGATTATCTAGCATCTACCTTGGGCTACAAGTTGTTTCCATGACAGTGCTGTGTAAATGCACTCATTATCAGTGTGATCTTATCTCCATTGGTTGTTAAATCCTCCTCAAACTAACAGAATCATCAATCACGACAGCAGCTCTGTAAAACTGTATTTGACTGGTGTGTTGCCGTAAGTAACCAAATGGACCCAATTCCATTTGCACATGCAGTCCCAGAGTTAAATGAACACTGCAGGATACAGTGGAGGCAAACAGAACAAGAGATTTGATGTTCACCTTTGCTCAGTCTGCCTCGTCACATGAACCCATTCTTTACAGCCAAAGCCCAAAGCAATGATGGAAGGAGGAGGTTAGGTCATAGGGTTATAGCATAGGTCAAAAGGGTCAGAGGGTCATTGCCTGACATATTCACCTCACCTTACTATGCCCTATTTAGTCAGAAAAGCATGATTTTGTTATAAAAATGGAAATTGCAAATTAACTTATTCCCAATGCAGTTTGCCTCCAACTTTAATTTAGTGTAAATGAATAAACCAAATTGTTACCAAGGGGTTTTAAAGACGCACAGCACCTCTATGGGAGGTTGTTTTCCCATTGAGATATTGTGGGCACCAATATTAGGAAATGACAACTAAGATGCTGAATTGATCTACTTCAAGTCCCCTCCAACCTGCAGACACTCAGACAGACAATATACTTCAGAAGGTTAGTTGGTTAAATTTGTTTTGCTGTTCAAACAGGGAAGCTTATCTGTTCTGCATTGGAATAGATATCATATCACTTAAAACACCATCAAGACACCAAATCACTCTTAGCCATTCAGGCAAACTAACAGATAACCACTTTTTATTGCATGGAAATGTTTTAAACAGAAAAACATGGAAACCATTGTGATTTGTGAAAGTAAACATGACATTGCTGCATATTCGGGTCCTCAGGCCATGTAAACAGGAACACAATGTAAACAAAACTGTAGGCACTATTATTTACTTTTCTATAAGCAATCAGCTCTGGCTGATTAGCTTAGCATGCTACCTGAGGAAGACTGTTCAATAATTTACAGAAAAAAACTGCAGGGTATCAGTGAAGCAACAATAGTAGTTGCCCACCCACAGTATTTTCAAACCTCCTGTGTAGCTATACTCTGGTGTCTCCAAATGGTGCATTTGGACATATTCAAATATCTGCCAGAGGTTCTATTGCTGGCAGGTTGAGATGATAGCTTAAAATTTGCTGGCTACTTAATCTGTCCTGTTTCAGCTGTCGTTGGGCACCCAGCGGAAACTGTACCCTCCATGTTGAGTCCTTGAGGTAAAGGCATGTCCCTGAGGAAACACCTGGGTCCTTATTGTGCAGTGCTCTCTGATAGAAGTTCTGAAAGATGCATGTTCTCCTGCATCTGCTCCAACTGTGCGTACACCTGCACTGCCTTTGGAGATACAAGTCTGTAGGCCTGAGAATGTGCCATACATGCGTATGGTGTCGCACTCCTGCTGCGGTCTTGGACCCTGAAGGACAGCATTGCAGCGTGTGCTGATGTCCCTAAGAATGTCTTCCACGGAGGAGCCAGAGGCTACTGATTCGCGTTCCTCATCCAGTCTCTGCCTCTTACAAGGGCTTGTTGATTTGCTGGTGGTATCACTTGAAGGCAACACAGGTTCTGTTACATATGGCTCTTTGGCAGTCCTCATCAGCTTCTAAGAGGGGAAAGTAGAGAAAAGCTTAGGCAATGCATACATCGGTCATAGGTGTATGGAGTTTATGGAGTTTTTGGGTGAGAGAAAATTAATAAAAACATTCCCTCAGTCACAATCCAACAGGTCATGGCAACAGTGAGTGAATGAAACAAGATCTACGTTGTGAGCTGGTATACTGCCATCAACTATAACTCAGATTAAACCCTACTTACATCAAGTACTGAAGCCAAGTCTTTGGCCCGGCTGGCCAGTTCCCTGAGGTGAACATTCCTCTCCTGCAGTGAGTTGATCTCTTGCTTCCTTCTGCACACCGCCTCATGAAGCTGCAGAACAACACAGAACAGAAGCACATCTGTCAAATCATGCTGACACAGCATAGGTGAAATAGGGCTTTCTATATAGCCTTGATTTCCCAGTAATCAATCAAGCAAGCAAGCAAGCAATCAGTCAACCAACCAGTCAATCATTGCTGCATCCAGGCCAAGGCGAAATGCATTGTTTTTCAGGTCTGGTTATATACCTGGTTGTTGGTTTCCATGGTATCTTCCAGCATCCTTCCTTGATGCTGAGCTATGTCCTTCCATGGAGTGGCGTCTTGGACCTGGGGTTTATCTGCCACTGGTGGGTTGTGGAGACTGTGTTCTGAAGAGATGTCAGGTGGATGAGGGGTCAGGGGAGGTATGATGCAGCCCTGAAATGGCACCAGTCCAGCAGGAGACAGACTGCTCTCTAAGGTGGCAGGGGAATCTACCAATGGAATGATCAGGCAGTTTAGCTAAGCTCAAAGAATCGCCTAAAATTACTATAAATAACAACTATGATAATACGTGGTAACAATAAGCATCATCATCATCATCATCCTAACAAAAAGACTTTACCTGCAATGAAGTCCAATGCATATTCCCCAAAGTCTTGGTCATCTCCATCAGAATCATTTACCTATAATACAACAATAATCTGTTAAATAAAATGAAAATAGTAATAATAACAATATAATAACAATATGTTCCAGGAGATGCATCTTTACCAAATAATTGATCAGTTCTACCTGTAAATCCCTATAGAACCAAGCATAATTGTGTGAGTCCATTGAACAAGTCATTTTGGCAGGCTCCGTGTGCGGACGCGTAAAGGCACACGAATGCAGAGTTGATTCTAAAAGGCAGTCTGCCATGACTTCAGCATGTGAGGTCTCACCAATTATGGAAAAGCTTTATAGACTATAGGTAGCTCACGTGGCAAGAGCAAACTACATTGCCATTCGTGCAGAATTCCAACACACACTTCTCACCCTGTAAAACATTAACTTAGACTGACTGGCAGTGACGTCTCAATTACTCCATCGACAAAAAGAACAATGGCTTACTTTTCAAACATATTGATCTCTGTATTTATAGTGAGTATAGAAAATAGCACGCTGTATAAAAGGTCAATACTATTTTTTTGCGTTCCGTGGAAACGGGGTGTCTGAGTTGTCTCTCACCTGCGAGTCAAGCGAGTCACTCTCCCGTCTCATCACGGATGCGCAGTCGTCCAAATCATCCCACGCAATTGTTGCAAAGGCTGTAATAATAAAGAATACATTGTGTATTGTGAACTGTTTGAGTTTCTCAGCCATAACATACATAATTGTATTTAATAATTGTATTTTCCAATCCCATCACGATGCCAATCCACATGCATTACCCTGTTCAACGATGCAGGGCATCTTGTCGACATATTCCGCGATTGGGCTGCTGCTCCTTGGCATCGCCACTTTGCCCTGAAAAGAAAATAGTCATTTTATAATCACAAACGTATAACTACCTGACTATTAATATCCCATATGAGTGTAATATTGTAATGTTACCTTTTTGTTGGCCGTAGCTCTCAGTCTCATGCACCCATTTTGGCCCATTTTGTTGGGACAGATTGCACCAAATACTCTTCTGTCCCTCTGCATTTTTACGGAGGTCTGTCTGACGAAATGTGAAATGCAATATTTATATATAGAAAACATTCTCCCGGTTTAAGTCACTCCATGCCGCGGTCCAGTGCCCTTGGCCCAATCAAAAGCATGCATGCATGCATTTTGGTCTCCAGGGAGTTCCAGCGTCCTCGGAGATTAAATTGGTGTAGCTGTAACGGTTTTCTGATGCGAAGTGGATCAAGTGGTGGTACCGCGCATAACGGCGCCATAAAGCAAGCTCTTTGCGCCAAACGAGTCACTGAGTCACCAAGGGACCAGCTAGAGTCCTCGTGCCAAATTGCTGCGTGCACTCCTTTCTGTCTTTTTAATATTCTATGCGTTCCGAGTAATAGAGTATACATATATGTTGTTTTATTGCAATTAATTTGATATAGAAATAAAATCATTAATCATTGCATTTCCCCGATATTTATGACATATTACGCAACATCGTGCGTAATATGTCTAAAGGTCTAACAAGGCTCGGTCGTCTCCGACTCTCCCCATTTTAAAAGGAAATGGAATAGGAAAAGGGCAATTAAAGAAGACAGCACTGCAAACACTCATGACAAATGTTCTCTATTTGTAAACACACACGAGTGTGTATGCTTGGCCCTTAACGCTGAATGCACCTGTGTGGTCTGCAGCGTGTCAGCAGGTCAAACTGCCACGCGCGATGGATTATCAGCACGCACAGGGGCGTGAAAACAAGTGTTTACTTTAGTTTAAAGACAGGTCTACTATCATTATTTCAGTACATTTTCTGTTGGATAAAAACAAAACGTGTATAGTGCGTGTTTAATCTTTGCTATACTTTCATAAAAAGTAAAGTGTTCAAATATCTTTTAATCTCATTTTATTATAAACGAAACTTGTTTATATAGTAAAAACATGTTTAAACATGTTTATGCAACAGTGAGACAGCTCTGTAGCACAATTCTAAATAATTCAACCATATCCAATTCTGAGAAAACAAAAACATGTTCATGAAATCTACTCATGTAAAAATGGTCTATAGGCTCCAACCTGCATGTTCACTGTTGCAACCTCTGCTTACTCTGAGTGGATCTATGTCGGTTCTCTTCTCTTCTTTTCTCTTTTTGTAAAGTGTCTTGAGACAACTTGTTGCGATTTGACGCTCTAATAAAAATGAATTGAATTGAGTATATGGAAGCAGGGCTTGACACTAACACTTGCCTGCTTGCCCGGGGCAAGTAAAAAATAATGGTGGGGCAAGTGAAGACTGCTACCTGGTTGCCCGATCGGGCAAGTGTCTTTCCCTGCTTTCTAGCTATCCACAATTCCAGGCTGGATTTGGGAAACAAAACAGGCAAATTAACATACACATCAAAATGACCTAATCCTCTACATTCTCTAGTTGTGTATAGACCTGGGCTAATTAAGATGATTAATTTTAACTCTTGAGAGTGTAAAAATGAAACCAAATGGACCCACAAGGGTCCATTTGGTTTCATGTTTACGTTCTCAAGAGTTACATCTGGTTAACCAACTTAACTGGGGACCACCTGGAACCCTCTCAGGGACAACTGGTGGTCCCCGGACCACCTGGTTTAAAGCACCAAAGTAGGAAATAAACTTAAATGCAAAATTTACAATATATTTTTGGGGGGCAAGTGACCATGACCTGAGGGCAAGTAGAACCTGACTTGCACTTGCCCGATGGGCGAGTGCCTCAGAGACCTTAGTGTCAACCCCTGTGGAAGCCTATGCAGTCCTCTTTATGGGCAAGTTTATAGAATGAAAGTGCATTCATCACTCATTGAAAGACCATCAGACCATACATGTTCCTTAACCTTTGTTTTATTCATGTGCATATTTTTCATGACCTTTCTAATGTAAACATGTTACAACAGTAACTACCATCAGACATGTCAGAGAAGTCTGAGGCCAGTCCGTTCAGTGGATCATTTGATCATAGAACAAAGCTACACAGATCACATATGTATTGATGAGATACAAGAGAATGCTATAGGCATGCTCTTTGTGAAACACAAAATATCAATGAAAAAATCAGCTTTTGAAATCAACTTTGACTGTTTTATGAGGTAAATAATTGCACGTCTAGACTATAATGCATTGAACAGTATCAAATTGCTCTCCAGAGGGATACATACAGGTACTGTATATCTCAAAGATATACCTGTATGTATGTATAGATACAGTAAGAGGTAGATATACTTTCACCACCATCTCAAACAATGAAAGAACAAACATCAGAGCTGAATATTCTTTTCACAATCACATTTAAATACTTTAATTGCAGTTCCAAATTTGACTTGATATAGCAATCACGTCATTTCTATAACTTGCAGCATCTCCTGGTTGAGGGACACCAGCAGCTTCAAGTTCTCCCTGCATTCCTGAGCCAGACTGTGGCTATGGCCTGCATGGACCACAACCTGGGAGTGATGCTCCACGGACGCAGCATCAGAATCAATCTGCAGTCTTTGCCTATCAACTGCTTGTGGCCTAGCACTGGCCGTCAATGACAGCTCACTGCTGGAGAGTTCAACACAAAGATGGCCCTCCTCTTCTTTTGAGTGTTGAGCTGTTTCTGGTGGTTGACTCAGTATCTCCTCGGCCAGGCTCAGTGCACAGCTGGCAGTGAGGGATGGAGGGTACTTGTTGAAGGCGTAGTCTGCTAGAGTTAACTCGCATATGCTTTGCGCAAGGCTGCTGCGTTGCCATGGTCTCTTTGCATCCTGGTGCCTCCCCCACACTGATCCCTCCATGGTGGTGGTGTTGTTGGTGGTGGTGGTGGTGCTGTTGTTGGCAGCCATGCTGCAGTGGGTGTAGTAGTCCAGGAAGAAGGCGTGGGTGGGGGCAGCCAGTCGGTAGTTGAGGCGGAGGAGGACAAGGCACTCCAGGTTACAGAGCTGCTCCTTAGTGAAAGCATTGCAGCACATGGACAGCAGCTGGCTGATGCCCGGTGAAAACACCTCCACCTGCCAAAGAGAGAATAATTATTCAAAGGCAGACACATAACTGTCTCGTGTATAGATAAAATGACATATAGGTAATGTATGTTGTAGGGGCAGGTCATAATGCGATAATAATGACTGAATAACAACCCAAAAATCAGACAGTCAGTCAGTCCCGCACGGCCGCACGCATGCACACACGCACGCACGCGCACGCACGCACACACACACACACACACACACACACACACACACACACACACACACACACACACACACACACACACACACACACACACACACTATACCTGTTTACTAGCAAGAAGGAGTGCAGTGACACCCAGTAGCTGGAAGCAGTCGGAGGCAACAGGTGTAGATGCCAGAAACCTGTCCATGATGTTTACAGCCAGGCAGCAACACTCGAAGGACAGGCGAAAGTATTTGTGCACAGGGATGAGCCAGCTGACCAACTTGCATCGTGCCTCTGGTGTAACCTGCATGAGAAAACTGCAAAAATGAATAACTCACTCCCCCATCCACATCTTAAACGGGTGTTTCTCTTTGATGTATAGCCAATACTTTGTAAGCATACAGAATAAAGTTTAGTAAGAGGGGAATTCCACCCAGTTTTAAAATGTTCCTTTGTACACTCTTAGAAAAATAGCTCTTATCATAAACATGGTGGAATAAAACTTGATGAAACCCAACTTGACCTCATCAATTTGGTTTTCACCATGTTAATGATTTTTTTTCAGACCTCCATTTCTAGGAAACACTGAATGGGGGGGGGGTGTTACTGTATGTTATTATGTCCACACAACAAGTGGTATATTAATGACAAAGTACAATGTTGAAAATGGGGGAATTACCCTTTAATTGTTATTCCCGTCAAGTTTGTTATAAGCAATATCATGTTGCCTTCCATTCCACTGTGGTGGATTTCCTTACCTGTGGCTGGCGTGCTAAGCACTTAACAGAATGAAAGTGCGTCTCTTTTCCCTTCTGTATCTTGTACCCTATTTCTGCGTAGTGGTGATGCCAGTTTGCAAGGTCTCTCATGCAACAAGTCGAATGAATCAGTGGAGACACGGCGGCGCACGGAACTGGTGACGGAGACGGAGTTGAGGCAAAATCCTCCTCGAAACCGGAATCGCTCAGCCTAGACGCGATGTTTTGCTTTCTGTGCCTCGCCGCTGTTGTGTGCAGTGGTTGTGGAACCGCAGACGCGAGCACCTCCATCGCCGCGTCTCCTTCCATAATGCGCGATTGTTGTTCAACATTCGTCTGCGTTTGAAAACCCTGTATGCCCCACCGTCATTGTTTCGTCATTGACACCATGTAGATTCAGGCACATGCCGGCTCGACCTGTGTTGTGTTGTTGGCTATCACTGGTGGCAGTGGTACACCAGTTCTGTAGCAGTCACTCACTGCACGCTCATTTGTCATTGGGTGGTATATGGGAGTTCCGTGTTGTGCGTCACGGTCTGTTTTCCCGGGGACTTCCCCGCTCTTAGCCTCCCCACTGCGCCTCTAAGTACCCAAGTTGTATGATGCCTAATTGGCTGCCACGGTGACAAAATCATTCTTTATTCTAGACCAGGGGTTTTCAACCTTTTTGATGCCAGGGACCACCATTTATTCAGAATTTGAGCCACGCACCACCATTTGATGACATTTTAGCCCAATGAGACCCCAAAACTAAAGGTTTCTTTTGCTTTTGTCCACAATACCAGGCTGAATTTGGGAAACAAAACAGTCCAACATACAGATCAAAATGACCATTAATCTTCTACATTCTCTAGTTGTGTAGACTTGGGCTAATTAAGATGATGAATATTTTAACTCTTGAGAGTGTAAAAATGAAACCAAATGGACCCTTGCGGGTCCATTTGGTTTCATTTTTACACTCTCAAGAGTTACATATGGTTAACCAACTTTCCATCATTTAGCCTGGGGACCACCTGGAACCTTCTCAAGGACCACTGGTGGTCCCCGGACCACCTGTTGAAAACCCCTGTTCTAGACTGTGACTTCGACATAATAAATCAGGATCATCAATCAGTCAGTACATAAAGTCAGTAAATATTGTTTTGGACAATATCAGTCACCATAAAAAATATGGGCTGATTTCGAATATGGTAAAAGGTATTATGGTAAAATGGAGTAATGGGTTTGTATAGGAAGGAGGCGGATACACTAAAATGAACATCAAATATCTAAATATCGAATGGAGTAACATATAAACTGTCTGGGGTGTTCACATGAGCAGAGTAGACCAAAAAATTACCAAAAGGTTTTTTGGAAGTGAAGTGGAAGTGAAAAAAAGATCTTTCTGGTACATCTCTGGTTTATCACGAAAGATACACAGATTCCCCATTACTATTCATGATGAAACTATCAACCAGGTATATAAGCAATGAAGCATAGCGGTACAAATACCCCATTATTGTTGTAACAGGTCATCTGTCATGGAAAGATCAGATTGAATCGGTGTGTAAGAAAACAAAGCAAAAAACTATATGCCATCTAAGATCCTTTGGTGCTTGTATAATTTAGTAATGCCTAGTTTAGTTTCCACTGTTACATTCAAAGCTTTTAATGTATGTATGATTCATGCCGACCATGCTTTTCTTTTGTTTGTGCCTAATGTAAATCACTCTGATAAAGAGCATCTGCTAAATGCCTAATTTGTAAATTGAAAGTCTGTTTAGATGATGCATTTTGGGACTAGCATATGTGTGTGTCTTTTCAGCTCAGCAGTATACAGGTTGACAGAGGCCAATCTTGGAATCCATCTGCAAGTAAAAGAAAAACAGCACCCTTTGCTGTTTATTTCGTGAATTTCTGTAGATTTGGAGATTATATACTGGCAGTGTATTGGAATGGTCTGCTATAAATTAGAGGTCCTGACCCATGACCTCAACAAAATAGAACACTTAAGATAGATTAATCAAAAACACCCACCCTGGTGACTGATATTGTCCTCCTAAGGGTTGTGCTTTTTTATTTACTGTTTTCATTTATAAAACATTGTTTTAATGTTAGGAGGAAGATATCTTTCACCAGAAATAAAACATTAAGTGTTTTGACGAATCTATTAAAATGGAGTTTTAAGTTAGGCTATATTGGGTTTGAATGGGGAAGCGGGGCAGGGCCGCTAAAATGAATATCAAATGCCAAATACTGAATCATGCAACTAATAAACTGTCTGGGGTGTTCACCTTAGCCTGAGTAGACAACATGACCAAAAGTTTTTTTTCTTGAAAGTGAAATATCACTAAGTTGTGGGCACAGTGACAGACACAACTCTCACAAAACACACCCTAACCTCCCTCTCTCTCTCTCTCTCTCTCTCTCTCTCTCTCTCTCTCTCTCTCTCTCTCTCTCTCTCTCTCTCCCTCCCCCCCCCCCCCCCCTCTCTCTCTCTCTCTCTCTCTCTCTCTCTCTGTAAATGTAGCCTACTTTTAGGTCATGTTCACAACATGAATACAAACAGTTTAGGGGGAATTGGGGACAAGGAAGGGTTATTATTGGGGACAGAGAGACAGACTTGCAGCCTCAGCCAACAAGGGGGAATCGGGGACAGACAGACAGGTGTGTCAAGTCATGCAGAATAAGCTGAACAAAAGTACAGCTCTACTGGAAATGCGTTGATTCCGCTTAAAAGTAAAAGCTTGTTTTATCTGTTTTGTTTTTACTAGACGGAGAGGCTATACCAGTTAATAGCCTACTTGA
Organism: Benthosema pterotum; assembly: GCA_039105355.1. Taxonomy (NCBI): domain Eukaryota; kingdom Metazoa; phylum Chordata; class Actinopteri; order Myctophiformes; family Myctophidae; genus Benthosema; species Benthosema pterotum. The sequence continues at coordinate 22,513,348 of CM076972.1, forward strand.
AGGAGGCCTAGACCTACTTCAAATAACCACACAAATTATCCATTCACTGTTACGTCACCCTCACAGGGTGACGTAACACTAACAGTCACCCAGCAGTCACCCTGTTGGGGTGACTGCTCAGGTCACGTTACAGGGTGACGTGACCTGAGCTGGTGGAGACCTGGGGCACAGGTCTAGTTTTCTCCGGCTCTACTTTGATGTAGGCCCATCTGGAGTTTGAATGGACAGACATCAGTCAAAAGGGAGACATTGAAAAGGAAGGATGGATGGGGGAAGCATCAACATATGGAATGTCAGAACAGGCTGACTGGAGATCTAAGGGTTTGAGTCAGATGTAGATTAGCTTCGGTCCACCGGCTTACTCATCTGTGCTGTGAAAAGCCTGGGCACAACTAAAGCGTCATGTCTAGCAAAATTGTGAGATCAGGAATCCCCATATATGGTTTTAATTGCGACAGCATGATGTCACGTGATGTCACAACACCATGGGGACAAATAGAGACTGGCTGAAAACTGTCATTTTCATCATAGCTTAAGCCTACTAAATGCAACCTGTGGCTGCAAAAATAAAACTAACCCTAAAAGAAACCCTAACCCAGTGGTTTTCAATCAGTGGTCCGGGGACCACCAGTGGTCCTTGAGAGAGTTCCAGGTGCTCCCCGGCTAAATGATGGAAAGTTGGTTAACCAGAACTCTCGAGTGTAAAAATGAAACCAAATCGACTGTTGCTTGTCCATCTGGTTTCATGTTTACACTCTAGAGTTAAAATATTCATCATCTGAATTAGCACAAATCTACATAACTAGAGAATGTAGTCATTTTTGATCTGTATGTTTGCCTATGTTTCTAAAATCCAGCATGGTATTGTGGACAAAGGCAAAAGAGATCTTTAGTTTTGGGGTCTTTGGGGCTAAAATGTCCTCCTACGGTGATCCGTGGCAAAAATGCTGAATAAATAGTGGGCCCTGGTATCAAAAAGGTTGAAAACCACTGCCCTAATATAAACTTAAGGTATGTGGGGAACGTAGAACCCAGGGAACATAGGGTTGACCTTTTTATTCCTGATCTATTATTTATTATTTTAGTACTTAGAACTTTTACCTTTATTTTGAAGCGTGTTGCGGAAGTGCGGTTGCTAAATAATGTCCTACTTTACGCTTTTCGACCACAGCTTTGGGTGACGTCACTCACAGGCCTTAAAACAGAACAGTGGTCCCTCCTCCTAAACTCAAGCAACAAACATCACAGGGAAGCTGCAGGACAGGTTGCTGCTGGCGTTCCACTATGCAGTCCATATAAAGAAAGACGCGAGGTATTTCACTGTCGAAGATATTTGACTTCACATCAAAGCCATTTTTTCGGGTGGTCTCTTTTATGTGTATTCTGTTCACGTTTAGAGAAAAGCATATTTGATTTGTGTTGACGTTCGCTAACAAGCAGCTAGCTTGCTCGCTAAGCTGGCTAGCTGCCCATGGGCCTAACTTGCATTGTTGTCATAATAAAAACAAGTGAGCAATGCTAACGTTACTGTTATGTTCTGGTGTCGATGGCAGCCCTGCATCTATTAGCGATCACTGGGTAGTAAAATGACAGTGGCATTAAAAGTCACTTTACACTTTTAGCACGCTATGGTTGCATTGGTTGGTTGGTTGGTTAATTCATGACCCGTCCCACTTTATTATTTTTAGTAAATTCCATCCATATTACACTACGCATATGTTAAAGAAATGGCTTTAAAAGGAGTAAATGGATCTGCTGAGTTAATTACTTGACTCGCTTTCCAAGAGGAGAGAAATGATACAGGGATGTCGATTGACATTACTTCATACTGTTTAGGCTACGTAAACAATAGCCGATTGGTAGGTTTGCCATAGAACATCATGAGCATACAATCCCTTAGCCCTGAAACTTGACTGTCATTACGTCATGCGATGCATGGCTAACAACCCTTTGTCGTTATTGGGTGCCATGTCATTGTGGCACCAATTATGTTTTTATGACTGCCACCTAGCCACAGGCGTTTCGTTTTGCGCTCAACACCCCTGTTGTATTGGCAGACTTTGAGTCAACATTTATGACCAAAGAGGCAAGAGTTTTCCTTACTATGTACAACCCAGATTTGGCACAAACGAGGGACTTGATTCCTTCCACTCTAACGCCACCAAAATGTGGAACGCCCTACCAACAGTCATTAAGACATGTGAATCATTTGACTCCTTCAAAACTGCTTTCAAATGGTACCTACAGACGGCTGCAATTCGAAACTGGGCTCTGTAAAACAAAAAAATGTATATTTAACCCCCCCCACCAACCCCCTTTTTGTACATTTCTCTTTTACCTTTTTACCTCCACTATGATTTAACCTCCATGATTTGTTGCTTCTGACTTTACTCAAGTAATTATTTCATACGTATTGAATGTCTTAATGAAATTAAACATGTTGGCCACTATTGTAAGCAAGTGTGTTCTTCACTATTGTGTCCAATCAGTTTTTCAGGTTTGCTGTAGTTGTATTTGAATTGTACTGTAATTCTCCAAGCTGTTATCAGTTTTGTAGCAGTTTGTACTTTACTTGTACTGTAACTGTCATTTAGGTTAATATAATATTAATTCATTCCTATGTGTAAAATGATATTGCTGAGTAAATGGCCCATCTATAAGATTGTAACTGAACATGTTTACCACATCCCACAGTTTTAGTATAAGCCCACCATGGAAGAGTCAGGAAGGCCTCGCTATGCTAAGGTAGGAGGTCGGGCGAGGAGCATTATGGCAGATGAGACCGACAGCTGGAGAATCCACCATGACCAGGGACAGGGATTCAGCCCCAAAAACGAGGGAAGTCACCACACAAAGAGGAACCAGGGCAGGCCTTACCACGCCAGCCCCAAGAAGGGGGGCCTCGGCCCCCTGAGTAGCTCTCCTGGAGGGTTCAGGGGTGGACACAGTCCCCTGCAGAGGGATGGCTTCCAGCGGTTCCCTGCTGCTGAGAACAACCGAGAGGAGAACTGGAGAGAGCGTTCACAGCAGCAGCAGCAGCACTGGAAGAAGAACTCGCATGGAGAGGACCCGAGAGAGGACCGGGAACAGGGAAAGAGGGACTTCGCTGATGGCTCTGCTCACAGCTCAGGTGAGGGAGCCAGCTGTACTCGGACCTCATTGCTGAGCACTGGCATTTAATTGCGCAAATATTGTGTTGATGCACAAACTGCATGTTCATAACTTCGTTAACATAATGCATGCACCAAGACTGCATTTTAAAGGTTAATTTTCATCATCAGGGGACAAAACTTTCAACTTAACCTGCCTTCATCGGTGTTGCACTGAAGCCAGAGCGCAGTGTTCACACAAAGTTATTCATTTTTTAGAATGCCTCTTCTGCCATTAATACAGGCTCAACCAATCTTATTTGTTCTCCACCCTCCAGGAGGAAGACGAAGGAACAGAGACAGAAGGAGGCCTTTTGGGGATGATGACAGGGGTCCAGTGATTGACGAATCACAGCTCTCGCCCAAAGAACTATCGTCCCTGCGGCAGGCAGAGGAGCGGCTTATCAGAGATGAAATCTTTCGCCTGAAAAAGGTGAGGCCGCTCACTAGCCTCACTGGCGGTGGCAGTGGGCTTGCAATAAAGTGTCCCCAAGCTGTTTGGAACTGGCCCCTGATTTCTCTCTCGTATCACTTCAGCGTGCCCGCAGCAGACCCAGTGCTGTGTACACATGCTGTCTGTGTGACATGCTGCTGGACTCCATCCCTATCGCCCAGCGTCACTCCAAAGACAAGTGGCACAAGAGGAGGGCAAGGGTGAGTTTTTTATTTTATTATTATTACACTCAATAAAAAAACATCCTAGAATTTTATTCTACAAAAATGTATAGTCATAGCCTTTATACATAACAAACCTTTGTTCTTGTGTTTTCACTCTGTGTGTGTCACTAGGAGAGGCGAGAGCAAGTAATGCTGACTGAAATCCTGCCCCCTGGGCAGGAGCAGATAAGTGCAGTGAGTGCTACCTTAGAGACTGTCGCCAGGGAGCAAGGTCTGAGTGACCAGGACGTAGAGAAGAGACAGTGCATCGTCTCCACCATGCAAGAGCTCCTCCAAACTGTCATGCCCGGTAAGCTGCCATATTCGGCTACTAAGGACTTTGTCGTTTCAGGCATCCCTGCCACTTCATTCTAGAGCAAATATTTGGCGAAAAAGCTAGAACTACAAGCAGATGTACCACAATTTGTTGTAAGCTACACAAGGTACACCATGCATGAAAAATGTTGGTACAGGAGGAAAATGTATATGCATAGATTATAAAAGACCATTTTTACTCTATCCACATAGTGGATTACAGATGTATGCAATTATGTACTGTACATGCAGAGATTCACATATTGTAAGATATTACTGGCCTCTGAAGATAATGATTTTGCTGCCAAGAGCCTTCGATTGATGTATTCGCTATTTAATTTTGAATAGATATTCAGATTTTTACATTCTCTTGCTCTTCTCTCACACTTGTCCACTCACTTTCCATTGCTCTTTGCCATTTACAGAGATAAATCTCCGGCTCTATGGATCATCCTGCACCAAATTTGGTTTTAAAGATTCTGATGTCAACATTGACATTCAGTACCCCCTTCATGTGAGTATCACAGAGCCAGGTCATTAGGACTGCAACAGTAAATCCATCTTAAAAGTTTTATTTTGTGCCCATTGATTTATATAATTGTTTTTATCACATTCATAATACAGTAATTGATAAATTAATCATTAAAATGCTGCAATAGATCAATGGTATGTTAAATTATCTTTGACATTGCCTACATAGTTTCTTTATTTGTTATGATTCATACCACTTAATTAACATTCCTGGGCAGAGTTTGTATCTTTGTTTTGACTGAGACTGGTTGGTTAGTGTTTATTTGGGCCCACCACACTCATGCTTTGTGTTGCATTTATGTTGTAAGGTTTTGAAATGGAATGTATTCACAGATGCATCAGCCTGACGTCTTGTTGAAGGTCCAAGAGACACTCTCTCTGTGCCGTGAGTCACTCACTTTATCCAAAAATATAACTATTCAGTTGGCGAAATAGCAGTACCCCTCGTTGAGACGTGAACAAAATAACTACGCAATGAGCTAAGATTAAAGCTTGCATGTTTTATAAATGTCCTGTTTTTTTTTTTGTTTTGTAGCGGTCTATGTCGACCTTGAGGCAGATTTTCATGCAAGGGTGCCTGTGGTCATTTGTAAAGAGAAAAAGAGGTTTGTCTCCATTGATGGCTCTTGAATCTACATTTGCTAATTTCGTCACTGCCTGTGGCTTGACATGGCATCCATGGGAGAAGTTGGGAGACTGATTATATTGTTCCTACAGTGGACTAATCTGCAAAGTAAGCGCCGGAAATGACAACGCCTGTCACACCACTGCCTACTTGACTGCCTTAGCCAATCAGGAACCTATTCTCCTTCCACTGGTCCTGGGCTTCAGACACTGGGCGCGGGTGAGTTTCTAAAAGTGCTGTCATCCTGTGATCAGAACATGGCATTCTCCTGTCATTGGTTTGATTTTCACATGTGGTGTTGGTGGTTTGTAACTGTATTTAAATAGTTACTTAAACACATCACTATGCTTCTGCAGTACATGTGTAAAGCCTACTTCCTTCCATTATTAGCTAGTATCTGGTCTATAGCTTGCCTACTTAATTTCTACAAATGAGTAGATCCCATTAATGCATCTGCTAATTCTCTCTGGACCAGATACTGCATACAAACTGGTAAACAAACAAATTGTGTATGTTGTCTCAGCTCTGCCAGGTGGACCGAGCAGATGAAGGTGGTCTGCCAACATATGTCTTTGCCCTGATGGTCATCTACTTCTTGCAGCAGCGAAAAGAGCCACTCCTGCCCACATACTTGAACAATGAGGTTTGCAAGTTTTCTCCCATTTCTCTTGCATTGAATTAAACCCTAACATTATTCATGAGTTTAACAACAAACTATGCATCCCCTTTAGATAAAGGAGTTTTCACTTAGCAAGTTGTCTGAATTCAATCTCACAAACCTGGTGGATGGATATGTGCACTGGACTTACTTCCCCTCATCCAAAGAAAGTTTGCGGCCAATAGAGGATTCGTTTAAGAGCGGAAAGGTAATTCTTGTCTTGTCTGGTAGTTTAAGGGGTGAATGTACCATTAAACATTTGGGGTACTACCATCACTGTGTTTAGGCCACTGAAGTTACTTTGTTGATTTTGTTATATTCTTGGTGTAAGTATCACTATTTATTGTATACCCTATTGCCTTACAGGCTTCACTGGTGTTCCAAAGACCTTGCGCCTGTGTAGAGGTTGGCCTCCTGTGGGTGGAAATGCTTCGCTTCTTCTCATTAGAGTTCAACATGGCAGACAATGTGATAAGTGTGCGCACCAGTGTGGTTCTCTCACGTGAGGCAAAGGACTGGCCAAAGAAACGCATTGCTGTGGAAGGTAAAGAGCTTGCTAACTTGACAAAGCTGTCAACCCTGTATTGGGTTTCTGTGCATAATTGGTATCATACAATCACAAATTACATCGCTAATCTTTTACAAACTTGACTGTTACATTTAGAGACTGACCGATGGCATCAGTCATCATCGCATTGGGGGTCATATCGGGGGTCCTGACCAGTGTCAGTGAAATTGTCACTGACAGAATTTTTAAAAAGTGCACAGTGCACACTACTAGCTGCTACAGTGTTTTATGTTTATGTAGCAAAGCGATACCAATGGTGCTGGAGAGTTGGACTGGTATTTACTCTACTCCATTTTTTCCTTGACAGCCTGACTGAACAAGTTAAAAGAAAGGTCTTGAATAGAGACATTGGTTTAAGAAAGCAGTTTCCCTGTACTACTGTCAATGTGAATGTACCACTGCATAATCATATCGGCACAAAATCTTGCACAATTCACAAAGACAGAGAGTATTTTCATTCCAGCTAAAAACCTATATTGGCCGCAAATCCGTTATCGGCGGTTATATATCGTATCGGTTATCATATCATTTCCAAAATTCCATATCGGTCAGGCTTTAGTTAGGTTTGTAAAAAGCTTAATGTTTACAGGATTATCTTGGACTCTTTCCAATTTTGTCAACTTTTTTATAAAAAATCCTGTTTATTAATTTTAATGTTTATATATAGCTATTTAACATTTTATTACACACCCTTAAGGCCCAGCTAATCTTAAATGGGAAGTCCTGCATGTGTGTTGAATTCTCACTGACGTTGCTTTTATATTCATGTCTTTCTATGTTTAGACCCATTTGCCGTGAAGAGGAATGTGGCTCGCACAGTAAACAGCCAACAAACGTACGACTATCTCCTGCACTGCCTGAAAACCACGTACAAGTACTTTGCCCTGCCACACAACACGGCAGCTACCAACCACAAGGTTGGCTTAATGCAAAGGCCTGTCCAGGGGGTGCGGATGCTAAGACATTGAGAGAGGAGACCCTCCACCAAGCAGGCATGAACACGCCCACAATTAAACCTCTTGCTGAGGGAGAGGGCCCTCAAGACTCTGATTGTATTATTGAAGAGGAGGAGGTCAATGAAGAATGCGACTCAGACGATGAGGGGGAAAAAGAAAAGGCAGACTCTGGAAAAAACAGCCTCTCTGAAGATGATGATGAGGAGGTGGAGGAGGAAGAGGAGGAGGAAGGGGACGATGACGTTGAATTCTGCCGACAGCATCTAGACAGCCTCACCACGGAGGACGAGGAGATCTTTCTAGTGGACGAAGTCTCAGGAGAGGAGCTCCTCTCTGACGAAGAGTGTCCTGACTTGGAGATGCCCGCTTCCATGGACGAGGAGGAGGATCTAGCTCCCATCATTCTGTCACACCCACCTGTAGAGAGTGATGAGGGCTTTGAAGTCAAGAATGAAAAACAGGGTGGCCTGCACTATGAGTTTACTAGGCAAGCATTTACACGAGGCAAGGTAAATATGACTTGTGTTTACGTATAAACAAATTTTGAGAAACCCAGGAACATCCGACTTAATATTTTGATTTGAAGATACAGCTCAAATAATTAGAGGCAAGGCTTGCATGTACAGTGGAAGTAAATCTGACCTTTATTCCCTCCTAGTCCCACATGGTTGTGTGCAGCTTGTGTAAACATGATGGCCATCTGAAGAAGGACTGCCCAGAAGATTTCAAGAAAGTGGAGCTTGAACCTTTGCCTCCAATGACACCAAAGTTCTTGAAAACCCTCAACGCTGTGTGTGAGCAGTGCTACGGTAAGTGTGTGTGTCAGTCTTATCTGTATGCCTGCAGTCTCCGTATCCAGATCTGTCTGGAGAGCTTATCTGGCAAACCTCATTGACTGCCCAGACAAATGCTTCCAGCCACTGAGGCTGCTTTATGATGTCAGTCACAGTACTGTGTCATTGGAGATGAAATGGATCCCATTCATGGTTGACATTGGAAGTCAGTAGGTCTGTGTCATTGCCATCCATCTCATGGATGAACACCTGCCATGTTGATGAAATGATGTCCAGGACCAAACAATCACCATATCTACCATGGAGCTGAAGCATGCTGATGCATTATGGAAGCGTTTCCAAGGCATACAAGCAGTTGGGTCTGGCAATTGACAATTTAAAAAAACAAAACATGTACTCCTTTATGTAAATTGTGGACCACTTCACATATTTAGGCAGTCTTGTATCAGTCAAAATCAAAACTGTCATCCATAATAAGATACACCGCTGCCTCCCAAATACGATGTGCTGGACATCAAGTCGTATTATGTACTGCATTACATGATACGAAAACCTCGAACTTGTTCATCTATCAAAGGGGATTGGATATTATGAGCACAGGGATTCGGAAGACAAGCTGCTATTAAATTGAAAACGCACTGAAATCTCATTCGCATTTTTAAAACACTGGTTTGATTATTATAAACCAAACTGTGCCCTGCCTTTTTCCAGGCAAAGGATGCCAAAATGTCTTTGGTCCTTTCTCAATGTGGATCTTTGTGTTCCCTTAGAGGACTTTGCCCCTGACACCCTGGAAATAGAAGTGAGAGAGTATATCCTTCGTGACCTGGAGAACTTCGTCAGAAGACAATTTTCAGGTAAAGCCTTCATACCAATTGGAGCAGTCCTTGTTATGTCCACTCAAAGTGTGTAAACGTTTTCTAGCTCAACATCTTGGTGAAAGAGCATGATGGATCAAACAAAGTGTGAAATGAGTAGTATTAGAAAGTAGGCATGTAACGATATATCTTATCGATATTAATCCTGATGTATGGATAGAATAAAAAGATGTCTATATTGCATTTTGTTTATGGGGGCTTAACGGCTTGATTCATATTCCATCACATTCAAGTACTTGAATGTGATGGAGAAATGAGCAAGAGAAGTGAGACAGAATCCATGCATTGCAGTCACTTTCACTAGTAAAAGCCTTTAGAGTGGAGCTGTGTCTGAACACAGGTAATGGCTGTTGAGAGGCACATCAATTCCTCAGAAAAACGTTTCTGCACTGTCAAGTTTTTTTTTTTTTTTTTTTTTTTTTTTTTTTAACATGTTACAGTAACTCGAGCTAGGTTCTAGACCTCGATGTTTACAATTGTTGCACAGGAGGTAATTTTACATGAAAAGTAATTGCTACTTTTACAATGTGGTTAAATGGAAATGGTGGAAAAGGTTGGTCCCTGGAGGTTGTTTGGACATTTGATAACAAATCTTTTGTTAAAAATGTATTATGATCTACCACATTGAAGATCTCATTTACCGTCTACATCTGAAAAAGTAAGGGGTCAAGGATAGATATACATATTTCTTTTAATTGTGCACAGGTGCAAAGCTGCAGTTGTTTGGGTCATCTAAGAATGGCTTTGGCTTTAGACAGAGTGACTTGGACATCTGCATGGTGATGGAGGGGCAAGCCACCTCTGATGTAAGTATATATATTGATGTTCTTATATGTACAACTTGTAGTGACCCATGGGTCACTACAAGTTGTTTCTACAGTAGTTTCTGATTCTCATGTACACAACAATAACGCAATATAAAAGTTGCTTGATTAACAGTCTGGTTTTGTTGTGTTTCATCCATTGGCCATTGTTACAATTTAGCAAAGGCGTGTTTCCATTATGTTCCATTAAAAGCTGAATACAAATTGATATTTCTCATAATGGGTCGGCTTTGTAATCACAACATTTTCTATGTATTGTAGGTTTTTCAATATTGTGGAAAAAGGGTGAGAAAGACGTAAATTATAAACATCCCCACAGCTATTTGAACACATGTGGGACGCAAAAGTAATCAAGTGTAAAGAAAAAGTAATATCTGCACACAATATACTGTGATGGTGTCTGCCATAGGTATTTAGATGAAGATGGTGTAGTTTACTTTGAACAGCGGTTGTGTATGGTACTGGTAACAGACTACCTCGACTTAGAAGCAAATCTCGATTGGTTATTTACCTATCCTGTTGCTGGCTGAGCCAAATAACATTTAGAGTCGCCAAATTGACTTTAGTCAAACAGTGCTGCCCAAACAATGATTTAAATTTGATGGCTGTCGTGATTATTCAATAATTTCCAATAAAAGAGGGCAAATCTCAATTTATTTTACAGGGTCTGGATTGCATTGGAATAATTGAGAGCCTGGCGAGATTACTGAAGAAACACCCAGGTTACATATGCTGCCAAATGTTTTCTAATATTTCTGCCTGTGATGTTTGCTTCTGTGAATCTTTTAATATAATTATGTTCTGTCACCTTTAATTAAACAAATATCCAAAGATAAAAAGCCTGAATATTCTACCGTTTCCATCTCTACTCTCCTCAGGTTTGAGGAACATCCTGCCAATCACTACAGCAAAGGTGCCTATTGTGAAGTTCTTCCATGTCCACACAGGGCTGGAAGGAGACATCAGCCTCTACAACACCCTGGTAAGGACTTTAGAACAAACTCATGCCTTTAGTCTTTTGAAATTGCACACTATTAATTGACTCACTGGATGTGACATTTTGTGCTTTCAGGCCCTGCACAACACTCATCTGTTGGCATCTTATGCTGCCATCGACAAGAGGGTGAAGTTCCTCTGCTATGTCATGAAGGTGTTTGCCAAGGTGAGTGCCCCCCCCCCCAACAGCGGACATCCACGTACTACACCATGGCCCTCATGTACAGTTGAGACATCCATGGCACTTTGGCTGCCGTACTACGGCTATGTGGTTCATTAAGATGTGGGTTCCATGGTGACCTCTATGCAGCATGTGTCAAACAGGCATTGTGGACACTACGTTACAATTACAAACAATAGGCAGTCTTAATAGCGCTTACACAGGCAGAACACGCCCAGATACATTGCAGCAAGTACTGTGCTGCTATGACTGAAGAGCTGCTATCTGAGGTCCTGATTGCAAAGTTCATTCATTAGGAGCAAACTGCCATCTGCAACGACGACGGGTTACCATGGTGACGCGTCTATGCAGCATGTGTCAAACAGGCATTGTGGACACTACGTTCTGCCGTAATAGGAACGGCTGCTACGGCATGCAGGTTTATCCATTGAGCACGATCGAGTTCCGGTTGCCGTAGTAGTGACATCACCACTGTATGGCTTCAAATCCCTAATGATTCATAGTTAAGAGTTGAAGACATGCAAAGGTCCAGTTGGTTCCTGAGTACATTAAATGTGTGCACCAAAAAGTGGAGATCCGGACACATAAAATATAGAAAGGAAGAAACTTTATTAAACAGACATGTTTTGACTGTCTTCAACAGGACTGTATTCATCAATACAGATTTGTAGACAAAATCGTGTCCAAAAACAACAAACAATTTTAAATGTTGGGTTTGAAAGGCTAAATTACATCAAATGATGGACAGTGGCTCAACTCCTGAATACTTGATGAACCTTGATATGAAAGGGTTTAAAACCATTGGCCTAAAGGGCTTTACAGATGGGGAGTAATAAATCGTGCCTTCTAGTTCATTTTATATGGGACCAGTGTGTTGTGCTTGGAGAACACCACGCGTTAAGCAAGCATGTGGCACTGGGTGTTGTCGCATGGCGTCCAGAGTTGTTTGTTGCATGCGTGCTTATTTCGTGCACACGCCCGGAATTTATTTTACACCTTAATCCTGTGATTTCTTTTTTTTCCACTACGCAATTAGCGTCTGTCTGCACGGAGCACAGTGGAATCGCTGAGACACTGCGTATATTTCAGGCTCCCTGTTTATAATGCCCTTAATACATGTTGAAGTGAGGGTCATTGTTGATTTAACAATGTTAAGTATCACTAATGTATTGCATAAACAGTAAACACAGATCTGTAAACCTTTATTTTCCAATGTTATTTGTCCAGATGTGTGACATTGGAGATGCATCCCGTGGCAGCCTCTCATCCTATGCCTACACCCTCATGGTCCTGTTTTTCCTCCAGCAGAGGGAGCCACCGGTGATCCCTGTACTGCAGGAGGTAACAAGCCAAACCTGAGCATGTGATTCTTTAGGCTCTATTGATCCCATAACACTGGGGACATTTTCTTTTTCTATGAACTTGCCTTGTTTATTGCAGATTTATGACGGAAGCAAGAAACCAGAAGTTTTGGTCGATGGTTGGAACATCTATTTCTACCATGATTTGGAAGCACTGGTGCGTTTCTTTCCTTATTGTATGTCCCAACATGCAAACAAGTTGGCAGAAGTGTTTCTGATGAATGTAGATATGATAAAAATGGACTTAATTGGTGGCAACTGGTATACTTTGAAAACAACATGCTTGCACAGAAGCCATTTCTAATAGAATTTTGGAGAAACATGACAATATTCAACACAATGTGCAGCCACCTGCTGCAGATTGTGTTGCACAGTTTGAAAGTGTGTGTGTGTGTGTGTGTTTTTTTTTTTTTTTTTTTTCTTTTTTTTCCTATTTTGATGGTCCACCGTTTCTTATGCACTCTTCAGAACATGCTTGTAGATCAGGAATCTGCAACTAAGTTTGGGTCAGGCACATTTATTCTAAGCCATTACGTTGTGTGCCAATTGTATTAATGGTACCACAGACCGCTTTAGATCTACTTTTGTTCTAGTTGCAGAACATGGATCAAAATAAACTGTGTAATTGTATACGTGGTGGCATATTATACTACTTTAAATTGATGGTAACAGACAGACTGGAGTATTTTATTGACACAAGGGAAAACATGCACTGGAGGCATCATAGGCTACTTCAAAACATCAATTCGTCTGTATTTGGCGGTAGGCTGCCTGTGTATTGAACATTGTATTGTCTGATTTGTTACTGTCGTTGCCAAAAATAGCTGCTGTACAATGTCACCTGTTGGCTTGTTGTAATGACTCTGCAATACGATGGATTATTAATTTGGCCTTTTCCTGTTGTCTTATGCCTTCAGCCTAAACGGTGGCCAGAGTATGGAAAGAACACTGAATCTGTGGGGGAGCTTTGGCTTGGAATGCTTCGCTTCTACACTGAAGATTTTGACTTCAAGGAGCATGTTGTGTGCACCCGACAGAAAGCCTGTCTCACCACGTTTAATAAGCAGTGGACCTCCAAGTACATTGTCATTGAAGGTCGGCTTAGGTGTCTGCAGCACAACACTATATATTCCATTAATATTTACGCACGAATACCCAGGAATCAATGCAGTTTCTGGGCTGAAATCTAGTTCTATTCATTACATTTGTGAGTTGTCAACAAACGTCATGTAATACTTTTTCTCTCTCTGTATCCACTACAGATCCATTTGACCTGAATCACAATCTGGGAGCTGGCCTGTCGAGGAGAAGTATGATTTGTTTCTTCCTGCTATTCTGATATTTCATGAAGTTGGGATGTTAATAACACACTTTTGCTATTCATGTCGAGGGAATGTTGTATGGTATTCCGATCTGCAGGAAGATTCTGTTTAAATATTGTGGCCAAATAAGTTGCTTTACTGTAACCCCTGAACAATTCCATGCATGTTGCATAGTATTTGCTTTATACGCTGCTTTTCTTTCATCATTGTCATAGCAAATAATGGCCTGGGATCAATACCATTTTTATGGTTGCATGCCTCTCAAGACTACCGGTAAACATATTAATTTGCAATACGCAAAAAAAACGAAGCAATCCCAAAACCACCAAGTATTTTTATTATTTTTTCTTTTCTTCCAAACTGGATCACACAGGCCAGTTTGGAAGCAGACTAAAATGACGCTGTACTTGTCCATTTCTCCTTTTCAAGGCTGACAGCTCCAGCCAACATTGCAAAATGAAAGGTTTCATTACGTTATTGGCCCAAACCCTCAATGCATTTTATTGAACAGAACGACCATTACGACAAATGTGTTTAGCCCTCGGCAGTTTGTCGTTGACACATGTGAACTGATGGAATTTTTTTTCTTCCTCAAAACAGTGACCAACTTCATCATGAAGGCTTTCATCAATGGCAGAAGGGTATTTGGGACACCAGTCAAAGTCTATCCCCCTGAATACTCTCATCAAATGGTAGATATTTAATATAGAAACTAGTTCTTGATGTAGAGTGCCTCTCAAACAGCGATGTCACTGACATTTGTAAATATTCATCTTAGGAGTATTTCTTCGATCCTGAGGTTCTAACTGAAGGAGAGCTTGCCCCCAATGATCGCTGCTGCCGAATCTGTGGGAAGATCGGGCACTTTATGAAAGACTGCCCCATGCGTAAGAAGTAGGTACTAGTATTGGAGTGTATTTATGATTCTCAATAATTATGTAAGCAAAAGCATACCACACCAGCACTATTGTAGTCAGGTAAAATCTTTGTTTGGTGTAAACGTTGGCCTAGGTCCAGGCAGAGAAGGGACTTTGAAAACAATAGGCTGGAGTCTGCAGATGGAGCCAAAGACCAGACGATGCAGAAGGGCGATCGCTGGAGAAGAACGGATGAGAAGCGCTCCTGTTTCCTGTGTGGGTCTCAGGCTCACATTAAGAAGGACTGCGTGCAGTACAGAGGCCCTGCAGGTGAATTAAATTAACATCTTAATTTAATTATTTTTCTGGATTGGGGTCAAAACCATTATGTCCATCTAACACAACTTTATTCAAAGACAGCGGGGACTTTGAAGTTGTTGAGTCACCATCGCATCAAAGAAAGTATGGAGGGAAATATGTTGGTTTTAATTATGTATGTTCTGTCTGCTAGGAAATGTCAAAATGGATAACTCTTCATACTCGTCCTCTCCCAACTCCTCATCAAACCATCTGAAGAACATGAACATGAGAGAAAAAGAGAAACAGGTGTGATATGAAACGACATGAGTTATTGAAAATGGTGTTTCTTTTTCTTTTTTTTAATATACTGTATATATTGTTCATATAGCACAGATGGAGATGGACAAGAACTTGGGTATTGACTAAATGATCAGTGCATTCAGACATCCTTGCCTTGAGAAACTGTCCATGTCTTCAAATTAGTTGATACCACTGCAATTTCATTTTCACTGATTTTTTTTTAAGTAGATTCTCTGGTAATGTTTTAGGCACAAAAAGGTGTAGCAGTCGAAACATATCAGCCTGTAGATGGCATTACTGACACTATACCTGTATTTGGGGTGTCCTCTTGGAAATGTTGAAATGACCTCTAGGATTAGAATTGCCAAGTTTTTCTTATTTATACCAGCCAGACATGAAACTATTCTGTTTAGCAGCGAACATTAAATGTAATTCTGTATTTTCGTAATTATTTAGTAGGAAACATTATCAACCTTTTAATTATTTTTGATAGGGAGTACCTCTACAGGAGGACAAAAAGAAGCGAAAACAACCAGTGATTTTGGGTCCACAAGCAGGTGTGTAATTTTGTCTGTACTCATTCATTGTCTTTTAATTGATTTGGCAATATATCAACACCCAGATGATAAGTGAAGCTTATAAGCTGCTGTATCAATACGGCATGAATTATCTGGGTGACAGTGTTGGCAAATGTGCCTCTGTTTAACGTTAAAATGGCATCTCTTGCATGTTTCAATCATGCAATGCATTCACTTCCCAGACTCCTGTTAAGATGCTTAGACATTTTCATTTAGGCTCTGTGAGCCTGAGAGTGTTACTGTAACTAACTGTATGTTTTGTGCAACATCATCATTATTTGATAAATATATTGCATAGTGGCCTCTGTATCGTGACCAATATCCTGAGATTGCCAGCAATATCAACCAATAATTCTAGTGTGCTAAAGGATACCTGTCTTTGTGTTTTTCAGGCAGTCTAGCCAACAGACACTTGGGACGCCCCGGTCATAGGAAGAGCCCGGTGGAATAAACCGACATTCACAAGGTGGCATACTCACTTGCTTCATACTTGAGTTGGGGTTTCCCCACCCTTGAGCATGACGCTAGAGCAGAATGGCCACGGTGAAGAAATGATCAAACCACCTTGTTTGATCAGAAGGCTACTAAATACAACCAAATCTTTTACCCCAAAATCCAAAATATAAATTGGACTGCATGGCCAGCTGGAACCTACAAAAGCCAAATCAGGTTGCCAGTGGCTTGACTTGAAGCAAAGCAGGGCCTTTTAAGTTTTTCTTATTTTGTTTTTTTTTTGTTTTTTTTTAAACAGTTACTCCTCTTCAGAGGAGTCTTTTTAAGCTTTTTTTTATTTTAACAAGACAAGCCATGATGCATGCTCCTCATGTCTTTGTTTACGTACCAGTTTTGATGGCCAGGGTTTCTTTTTGTTTTTATCGAATTTCGTTTAAATGACATTTTAATTGTCCTGTGCACTGACATCTGTAAAACAATGTCTTTCATCCAGTCTGGAAAGCAGCTGTAGTTTGTGTTTCAGGGTACTACTCGCCCTGTATATAGTGTTTCAGGGTACTACTCACCCTGTATATAATGTACTTTCAGGGTTGTATTTTTATGTTTTTGAGATAATTGCAACCTAAAACTAGATTTTATAGATGCAGCCCCGTGTGCGTGTGTTTGT
Organism: Benthosema pterotum; assembly: GCA_039105355.1. Taxonomy (NCBI): domain Eukaryota; kingdom Metazoa; phylum Chordata; class Actinopteri; order Myctophiformes; family Myctophidae; genus Benthosema; species Benthosema pterotum. The sequence continues at coordinate 22,530,318 of CM076972.1, forward strand.
TTTTGCGTATACGTGTCCGTCCAAGAGTGGTGGACCTCCACTTTCCTCAGCACCCCACTTTCAAAAATCATTGTGTGTATAATTACGCTTAGAGCTGCTATAACTGACTCATACAAAAAGAACACAGCCATTTGAACTTGGGTCTTTTGTATTCTCTTCAAATTTACACACTCGATTAGTTTATTTAACAAAAGGAAAGAAAACGATGTATTAGACTATTTCATTTCTACTAAAGTATTCAATTTTGTGAAAAAAAAAAAGCTACAAACACTGCTAATTTGAGACTTATGATTTATTTTATGGAGATTTAAAAAATGGAACCCAGACTGCTTTGCTCCGTTCGGCAGATTTTTCTCTTCTCAGAAGAGGTGAAAAAAAAAACTTAAACTGAGCTAATTGGTGTGGATCCAATATGTATTTGGCAGGTGTTTTGTGGCCGCCACGGTGCCTCAGATCAGTTGCTGCACAGTGAGGCTCTGTTCAACTATACTGAATGTTTTGCTGCTAGTAATCTGTCTGAAAGACCTGCTCATCAATTAAATTTTAAAAAGAACACTTGTTTTTTGTCTTGATTCAGTAGTGTTTCATCTTTAGGGTTGAATCTGTATTTTCTATTCAAACTATTATAATTGTATTTGCGGGGCATATGAAGGGAACCTTTATAATTTATTATTATTATTATTTTTACCACAATCTGAAAGTGGAACCAACATTTTTAGCAGACATTTCTAGTGGGAATCATATGGGCGATGCAGGGCCAGGCGCGATGAACGCGAACCTTAGCGCGAACGTCCTGTTCGTGCTGTTTACATTAACGATTACGCAACTGTACTGAGTAAACTCATTGGCTGTAACATCCGTCATTCAAACTGTACACCTATCCACACGGCTGGCCCAGTGCTAGGGTATTAACAGTTGCGCAAATTCCATTCACTTCATGGGGCCAGACCAGACCAATGGCTGCTCGTCGACGTGGATTTCTATTGAGAATGTAGTCAACAAATGGGGACAAGCCATATGCAGAAATGCATGGACCCAGGCAAACGTCCATTAAATCAATTTATTTTAGAACGTTTTATAGCAATACGGTAGCCCTGATACAAGACGGTCGACCGTCATGTATCAGGGCTAGCAATACGGTAGTTTTATACGAACAGTATAGAGACTTAGGTTGACGCTGTACAATACTTTAATTTATTCAAAATAGTTGCCATGTTGTGTTGCGCGCACATGCCTAATATAGTTCCTATTTGCGCTGCCCTCAGTTTCTGACCCCTCAATGTCGCAACTCTTCTAGATAAGTATGGGCTGGCCATCATCCTGTGCCCTTGCGCAGTGCACTGTTTTGCTAATGTTAGCCTGTTGGCTAAAGTGATATAAGGACTCAACATGTCCGCCTCAATGGTGCGAGCGACCGTTCGAGCGGTCAGTAAAAGGAAGATACTACCAACAAGAGCTGCATTAACCCTGGTAAGTTATTTTACCATCTACGGTGCACTTTCGGATGTCTGTCGAATACTGTCAATGTGGCCCGGCAGAGGTACACAACTGTTGAGGCGTTGACGTCTACACTCAGCACTCAACCCTCAGTCACATAACAGTGCTAGCAAATGCAGTGAAGTGTTTCAGCTTGTCATACTTTTATAAATCATACTTTGCCAAGTCGCCCGTATACCCTTCACAAGGCAGTGTAACTGTAACCAGCATCAAACATCTTTATTGCCCAAAGCACGTGCCATAAATACAATAAAAACAGTTAAAATGGGGAAAGTCATGCGGTTGGAAGGGCTACAGCATTTCGTTAACGGAGTTATGTCACGTCGCTTCGTTTTATAACGGGTGTAGTGCGTTTTATTTTTTTATTTTTTACATGTTTTACTATTTACACGGATAAGGCCCAGATCAGATAGACATCGTATGGTACCTTATCAATAAAGTGGTGGTGGTGCTGAATTTTAGATTTCATCATGTGTCTTGTCTGTGAGTCAGGTTTTTCAGTTTCCCAATATATGTCCAAACCCCATGCGGTACACAATTCAGACTTGTGATTTTTAACATTGACACACTTCACCTCTCAATCTCCCAAATATCTGTTAATCTTACGGTAATCTGTTTCTTTTATGCATTATATAAATCTAACACCAAGAACAGGAGTCAGACTATGCATAAGTGTATCTGTTTTTAACTGACATCACTTGACTAATGAGTAATGATGTCTTACCAGCTATAACAGCTTTTAGTACAGGACTTCATTCACAACTCCAACATACAGCCCCCTGTCCTTGCTAAATGGAGATGCTGTCATTGTCTCAGCATGTGTTACCAGGAAATATTCCTCTGGCTGTTGCACAATCACCAAGTTAAATCTACAGCATGGAAGAAAGCTGCAGAATCCCTGTATGATGACAGATTGTGGCATGGTCTGATTGTCATAACCTAACCAACAACCACCCTATCCTAAACTACTGATTTCTATCTTGCCCAATAAGTGAATGATAAAACAACAATGACTTGTTCCAGCTAAGGGAAATGTGTGACCATGGGAGTAAAGAATAAACTGAATTAGTTTCTAATAGTTTTCTTGAGTCTTGAATGTTTCTGAAGAGAGCTACAGTTTATAGATTAATAGATTTGTCGTACAGTTATAATTGTACACAGGTATAGGTGATTTTGCTGCTTTATGATTATGACTAATTCATGTAGAACACGTTCTGTGATGCGTACTAGCCTAGATATTAGTAGAGTAAATTTCAGTTGCACAATTTCTACTTACCGTATTCTTTTATTTTAATTTAAACACTGTTAATCATCTTCAGTCTTACTATTTTGTGCATGCCATTATAGGCAAACAAAAATCAGCATTATGCTTATTTCCTATTGTTGAACTTATTTATAACTACTGTATATGTATAACATGAGTATCTTTGTAGAGGTTAAGTGGTTAAACATTTTCTTGCTTCTTTGTCAGACTCCATCTGCTGTTACCAAGATCAAGTCACTGCTGGAGAATAAGCCTGAATATGTGAGTGAAATGAAGATTTCAATGGTGTGGTTTGTTCATCACACTGGACTAATCATTTTTATGTGGAGAAACCTCTTCGTTATTGTGGCCAAAGAAGATGACACTTTCATGGGAGCCAAAATCTGCCGTCTAAAAATTGCGACATAGAGGAAGTGACGTTTGTGTCTCAACCTGCCTACGTCAAAAAACCTTGATTACGGCTGTATCCTTGCCTGGGTCCCTGTTCACCATTTACTTCACACAGTTATATTTCTCTATGTGCAGTCCCATAAAGAAGTCTCTTCTGTAACTGAAGCTAAGGAGCTGCTTCATAGTACCACTGTCAAAACTTATTTGATCCTTGGATAAAAATGTCTTGTATTGGTGTATCTATGACAGATCATGGCGAAACCAATCTGCTTATTTTCAACCAATACCAGTTAAAACATCTATTCTTAGTAATAAACGGACCTCGGTTATAACTGTCCTTGTCTGATCTACAAGCTCAAAACATGCTGCTATTTTTGACGTTCCTCCTAGAGTACCCATGGCTATGGAGGGTTTAAGTAGACTGAATTGTTAGCGTGGACTAAATTGACTCTGTTTCCAGATCGGTCTGAAGGTGGGGGTGAGAACACGAGGCTGCAATGGACTGACCTACACACTGGACTACACCAAAGAGAAGGAAAAATCTGATGAGGAAGTGCTGCAGGATGGTGAGAGACATTTTGTACCCACAAGTGCCAATTTTATTGCATTAAAACTGAAAGCGTATGTGTGTGTGTGTGTGTGTGTGTAGATTAACTCACTTTAGATTAATGACGGCACTTGCTGGACCCCCTCGAAAACGAGATGGTACATCTCAACAGGGCTATCCATCTCTCAATAAAGGTTATATACTAACTGTGGCGACTGTCCCACAGGTGTGAGAGTGTTCATTGAGAAGAAGGCCCAGCTGACCCTGCTGGGAACTGAAATGGACTATGTGAACACAAAGCTCTCCAGTGAATTTGTCTTCAACAATCCCAACATAAAGGGAACGTGTGGCTGCGGCGAAAGCTTCAATATCTGAGAGTGACTGATAATGATGAAGCCTCAGTCCCTCCCAAGTCCCTCCGCAGCAACACTCCTTGCTCCTGGATGAGTTAAAGATTTGAGTGTTTATGACATTGTTGAACCCGTCGAATTATCTGGGATGTGGATGGTCTCTCAAGACAGATTACAGCCACTGCTGGAAGTGGAAAACAGAAACAAACTGGATTGTGTTTGTCATATCTGTTTCCATTTCTGTAAAAGGCAATCTAGATAAGGTTTGACCACTTTTATATACAGCATGATTTGCAACAAAACGGAGCAGGGCTACAGTCTGCTTTTCCACTACTGCTCTTCCCTTGCAGACCAGACACACACACACACACACACACACACACACACACACACACACACACACACACACACACACACACACACACACACACACACACACACACACACAATGCCTGAGTGCCACCTGTCACATTGAAAAATACCCCTTGCATTAAATGACCGTACCAGTCTAATTTCAACTAGAGCCAGACCAATATATTTATATATTCATGGCTAAAATACTGGCCATTATTTGACTTGGCTCTAGCAGAAATGTTACAATGATATTTAACATTGGTATAGCACTTTTAATTGCAGCTTCTGAAACAATCTTTTAGAAGCTTACAGATCGATAACTACATTTGAACGAGGGCATTTTGAACGAGATGGGTGCGAGGGACCTGATTTTTTCTTTATTGCCTACCATTTCACATGTAAAGGGTGAGTTTGTTTTTGTTTGTTTTTTTACACAGTGTTGCAACCCTCACATAGAAATTTGAACAAGCTACTGTATGAAGTACTTTGAATTGATGGCCCTCAAGTACAATTGTGGTAAGCCAAAATAATAGTGGAATTGGCTATTGATTATTTGGATCTAAAATCCAAATAATTTTATAGACTTCACAGTAAACAAAATGGGAGAATCGGTATAATGCACTTGCTGTATGCAAAAGTGGAAGGGTTGGTTCGAGTTTGTAATTTATTGAATTGTTTGAAAAGAGCATATATTTAAGTATGTATATAAAGGAGGTAAATGACACTTAATCCGCAAGATAACGCACAAAAAAACATCCCTCATGCGAGGTTTGTTTTTGTATTTTTTGCTCTGTCAAAGCCAGAACTGTGTTTATGTAAACTATTGCAATGTATGTACAGTTGATGTGACTTATAGAATAAATGGCTTAATAAAGCGAGTTGTGTAAAAGTAAACTGGCTGCAGTTTTCTACCATGTAGTGTTATATACTGTATTTCTTTGAGAGGTGACTCCCAACATAGAAGATATAACAACGTATGCCATAGGTTACACCAGGTTTAACCATAGAACACCTGACTAAAACATCAGCGAAACCCAAATACAATAACTACCCCAAATAAAATCAATGAGGGAAAAAAAACCCTTTATAATACATAAACTAAAACCAGGACATTAACAAAATGGTTTTAAGAAACCTTTCAGAAGGCAAGATTACCACTGAATAACACACACACACACACACAGGTATTTGGCACTCCCCTTGGTATCTCCCCTTCCTCCTGGGGCTGTGATGGTCTGTAGCAGAGCTTTGATCTGAGACCTGAAGAGAGACTGCGTAGAGAGCTGGCCGGGCAGACTAGTTGGCTGCTACACAATGTACAGTATATCGCTTAACTAAACAGAAACGGACCAAAGAAAAGAATGGATACTTAAAACATTTGAAGGTAAAGTAATGTTTTTTTATGTATTAGACTATTTATTCTTTTTTGGGGGGATAAGATCAAATGCAGTACTGATTTGTTTAATTGTGTAACCTGGAGAAGTTTAATGTTCCGATAATCTAATAGAAACACTAAAAAAAACTAAAATAATGTACTGCACAAAATTATATGTTCATGTCAGAATGAATTTTCTTGGTATAACAGCTGTCCCATTTCATTACTAGTTTGTAATTGTATAGTTATTAATCTATGTAGTCTAGATAGAATGTACTAAATGTATGCAGGCTTTGACATCGATTTGGAATGACAAACTGTTTTTACAGAACTAACGGAGCAGATGGATGATTTGTCATGATGGCAGAGGATTTAAAAGCCAGTGGAATTCATGACTGTGATGCTGTAGCCAATGGTTCAGTATGCCATGAATCTGCAACCGTGATGGGTGAAGGACCACCCCTGCTGGTTGATGCCTGGCTGGTGCCCGCTTTTTTTGGGGTCATCATGCTGGTTGGCCTTGTAGGCAACTCCCTGGTCATTCATGTTGTCACCAAACAACAACAGATGAAGACTGTCACCAACTTTTATATTGGTAACTGTATTCCATCCTGCACCCATGCAATGCAACCATCAATTTAACCATGCACATGCATGCTAATCTGCAGTTGTTCAAATGTATAAGCAATTTACAAGATATCTTCATCAACACCTCTGAAAATTGAGTATACAGTGAAGTTCTAATGCATTTGTCTGCCTCAAAACGGCTTCTGTTCTCTTGTAGTGAACCTGGCTACAACAGATATCTTGTTTCTGGTGTGTTGTGTGCCCTTCACAGCCACACTATATCCACTGCCCAGCTGGGTCTTTGGAGACTTCATGTGTCGACTGGTGAACTATTTGCAACAAGTAAGACACAAGCATGGTTGTGCAAACATATGCACAATCCATATACCTGTACTAGTAAGAATTACATTGTGTGTGTGTGTGTGTGTGTGTGTGTGTGTGTGTGTGTGTGTGTGTGTGTGTGTGTGTGTGTGTGTGTGTGTGTGTGTGTGTGTGTGTGTGTGTGTGTGTGTGTGTGTGTGTGTGTGTGTGTGTGTGCACGTATGACAATCTAGGTGACAGCCCAGGCAACTTGCATCACTCTGTCTGCCATGAGTGTGGATCGCTGCTATGTTACAGTATACCCTCTGCAATCTCTCCGACACCGCACCCCACGCATGGCTGTGACCATTTCCTTATCTATTTGGATTGGTACAGTACTGTACAAATATACATCTCTGTGATCAGCATTTGAATGTTTAAATTGTATCACTCTTTGGATATAGTTAGTCTGTGTGCATTCAATGCATGTGAAAAAAAATGGTTTAATTTGTATGTATGGTGGTTGATAGATAAGGATCTTGAGGCTCAGGGTGATTGATTATAACTTATTAAGACTGTAAATGAAACAATGTCAAAGTGAAGTGATGACATCTCAATCAATCATGATGACTACGACTATGGTTGGACCACCATAGTCAGACTGCTACAAACCATGCAGTGATCTGAGGCAGCTAAGTGACACTGTTGTGCAGTTATGGATTAGGACGGTTTCAGATGTACAGTACATGCTAATCAGATGACTGTCCACTTTAGGCTCTTTACTTCTGTCAATCCCTGTGGCCCGGTACCAGCGTCTGGAGACTGGTTACTGGTTTGGGCCCCAGACATACTGCAGCGAGGCCTTCCCTTCGCTCCATCTCCAGAGAGCCTTCATCCTCTACAGTTTTGTGGCAGTTTATCTCCTGCCCTTAATCACCATCACAGCCTGCTATGCCTTCATGCTGAAGCGCATGGGCCAGACTGGTATACAGCCCACGGACAGTGACTACCAGGTACGAGATTGAGACTGAGAGAAGTCAGAATCACAAATAATGTATTTGCATAAAGGTGACAAACTAGTAAAATTTGATACGAATATGAAGGTTGAGAGTTCATGACTCATTTGCAATTTACAATTCATGCAAAGAAAACAATTTAGTGCTAAAAAAGGCACAATGATTGGCCTACCAGGTAAACAACAAACCTAGCATCTGTCTAACACATGTTGTGTAATAATGTTGCCCAACAATATTATGATTTGAATTGATTTTTTTGTAATAAGTAATAAGTATATATTTTTTGTGTTTTGTGCTCCTTCCCAGTTGGCTCTCTTAGCACCCCCTACTGTCCAATTTGGGGGTTGCGTCCAACCAAAATAATGTGTTTTGGTGTTCAAAACAGTGTTCCACTGTAAAATAGCAGATCTACAAGCTCACAGTGCATCCCACTACTTCTGTTGTGAGATTGTAGATCAGCTATTTTAAGGCCTGCAAAAGTATAAGCCAAGATTAATCCCTAACGACCCCCTGCTCCGTTCCTTGTGCTAGGTGACAGCTCAGGTAGAGCGGACAGCAGCAGTGCGGGCGCGGGTCTCTCGCATGGTGGTGGTGATGGTGGCCCTGTTCCTCATCTGCTGGGGCCCCATCCAGGTCTGCATCCTCTTGCAAGCCTTTGGCCTCCGCAGCTATGTTCTCTATAAGGTGACTCTAGTACACCACTCTACTACCTTTCGACAGTTTTAACTACAGTAGTTTTGACTAGTTTGAAGGGGTCTGGACAAGTCTTTGCAGGCTAGGCCTTCATATGAATGGGAAAGAGTCTCTCTTTGTGTAGTAGTGTAGCTGCCGGTAGCCTAGTATGGCCTAGGGGGGGGTTCCATTTTCAGCAGAGAAGTAGATGTTTGGTTTTGCAGGCGGTTGAATCAACATTGAATTACATTTGCTCTGCTGGTGATAGAGGCAAGGCTCGTTGTACATGGCACAGTCATTTGTCTGTGTTTCTTACTTAGGCCTATTGGTACTATTCTGTAGTTGGCAGTCATTTAGGTTTGTTTTTGCACACTGTGGCCCTAGATTTAGATCATTTGGACTGCTACCGAATACACAAATTCTGCTTCATGGGAAATTGGCATACATGACATTTTATGCCAGGCAGCAACACTGACATAAGTCAAAATAAATAACTATAACAAAAAGTTCATCTGCAGTGCTAACACAGTAACATTCATCATGCATCATGAATTAGAAGGTTGATCAAGCCTGTAGCAACATTGACACGTTCTGTTTGTATATTTTGTTCACAGTTGAAGATTTGGGGCCATTGCATGTCTTACTCTAACTCCTCTGTCAACCCGCTGGTTTATGCTTTCATGGGTAACAACTTCAGAAAAGCTTTCAAGCACACCTTCCCTGCTGTCTTCTCCTGGCGCGCTCCAGCAAGAGCCAGGGTGGCGAACAGAGAGAATGAGTGGCAGGCCCCCAAGAGGCATACAGAGATGAACTTTCTTTCATCTGGGACCTAAAGGTTATTTGGACAGAGGACACTTGTTATTTATTTATATGTGCGCTGTAGATGAGAGTACTATACCCCCCCCCCCCCCCCACACACACACACACACACACTTAATGTATGCTGTAGGGGTGGGTGTTATATCAATAGGATGCAGAGGTGACACACACAGACGGATGGAGGGACAGAGTCCCCACGCCTTCTGCCTGGTGAAGACTGGACAACAAATGACTATGAATCTAATCGAAAGATGTGCAGTGTTGGATCAGAGACATGTGGCTACAACAACCTCAATCAATCAATCAACCAATCAATCAATCAATCAATCTACTCTATCTCCCCCTCTCCCTCCCTCTCTCTCTCTCTCTCTCTCTCACACACACACACACACACACACACACACACACACACACACACACACACACACACACACACACACACACACACACACACACACTCTCTCTCTCTCTCTCTCTCTCTCTCTCTCTCTCTCTCTCTCTCTCTCTCTCTCTCTCTCTCTCCCCCTCTCTCCCTCCCTCTCATCGCATTATGGCTTGTGCCAATCATAGCCGTCCTACACCAATGAACAATGTAAACAGACTATCTTGACGCTGGAGACATTAGCCAATCAGATGCGAAAGGCTGAGAAATGGGGTTCCTCCTCAATGGTGTCGTCGGCTCCCTCCACACACACACCACATCGAATCTAAGAAATCTGGGTCATTCGCACCACGAAAGCAGTCGACCAGCAACAGTAACCGATCATTTCTTTAACTGAAAACTATAGAAAACAAACCCGTTGTCATCATGGAGCAGAAACAAACCATCAACTTTGGCGCCGGGCCTGCAAAACTCCCGCAATCCGTAAGCTCCAAACTTTATGGTGAATAGTAGTTGGATGGATGGAGGAAAGCCTAACTACAAAATAATGTTCCACATGATGGGGACGTTTTCAGACAGGTCTAGGTTCATCTATGTGTATTTCCGTACGCAGTGATGAAACTAGATCTTCGTTGTTGAAAGACTACGATTATTTTCTGCAGATCTGTCCTTGTGATTTGATATTTATCATGCTTTGTTTGCATTTCGTACAATAAAACAAAAGTGAGTGACGTTGAATTAAGGTTCACCTAAAGAGTATGCCATCATATCGATTGTTGACTTCTACACGTGTATAGGCTTTGCAACTTTATTTGTTGTGGTTTTATTTCTGTGCGTGACATGCAAAAGCAAATCGCTAGTGTCAGCTTTGCTACCCCAGATTTGCTGAAACAGTGTGTTGAGTTGCATCAGCCTCATTCATTCATGTGGAAAATGTGCTTTTATGCTTGATGCACCCTCTAGATGGCAGGATAAGACCCTTTCAACTATATGGCTGTCAATATATCCAGTAGAAACTCATCTATACTTAAAAGTGGGCTACTAAAGTATCAGTGCAAACGTGTGAACTTGTAGAATTTTTCGAACATTATCCAACATTAAATTAACAACTGTTAAACAAACAAAAATATATCTAAATATATGAACATCATTTAGTACGAGTAGGCTCTCCAGTCTGGTAGACACTGTGATGTAGTGGTGGTGCTACAGTATGGCAGTATTTTTGGAGTTTTCCCTGTGTTGGTACCAGGTATTTACCCAAAGCCCCAGTGTGAGCTGTTGCAACATGATGTATTTAATATAGATTGACATTTTTTATGTATACGGGCATTTGTAGTACCGGTAATTGTGTTGGTAACCAGAAGACTGGCCAGCAATTGGCTGCTATACCATGAACATATCAGGCATATATCATATTGACATATCTAATATTATCTACAATGTCTGAAGGGTAAGTGTATATCTGATCGTGATGCCATGCATTTTCAAATCTATACTTTAAATTACTTCAGACCATTTTCCCAATTCTGTCTTTTACTTTTCTGAAAAATGTTGCATTGAAGTGCGCCCTCTTCCTGTATTGTCCTGTTCCTTGTAAGAAATTCATACAATCCACTTAATTAATCGAAGTATAGAATGTTACTAAACAAGTAAAACGCATTATGGCCAGAAGCGACTGCAGGTTGGTGACTTGTCATTCAACAAAAGTTGCCAACCCTGTTTTTAAGTGATACTTCAAAAGGGATTTTTAATAGAGTAAATTGTGTAACTGTAACATCCTAATTAACTAAAAGTTGACAGGCCCATGTAATTGCAGGTGCTGCTACAAGCGCAGAAGGAACTCATCAACTACAGTGGAATTGGGATTAGTGTTCTTGGTAATTATCTTCTACTGTATATACATGTTCAGGACAAGTACTGTTGTTGTTTATTGATTAGCAATCAGTTTATCAGTTCATGCAATGTATTGTAATGTGCAGTTTGAAAAATGCCTTACATTAAATATCTCAAAAGCTTGTGTTGGGCTTGTCCAGAGATATCTTTATTCCACTGTTGAGACAAGAAATGTTGTCAGTGAGATTGGATAAAATACTACTACTAATAAAAAACATCATAGTATATACTTCATTAAATGTGAGATCCGGGTTGTTAAAGGGGAGATTAACCCGTACTTTAAATTAAAATGAAATGTCATACATTTTGTACAATACAGAGATGAGTCACAGATCTTCGGACTTCAACAAAATTCTTAACACAACAGAGAAACTTATGAGAGAGTTGCTGTAAGTATATGTATATTTTACAACATTAATAACATGACAATAGTGTATTTTCGATCCAATGCACATTAACCACTTGTGTTGCCAGTCTGCCCACATTCCAGACTAATTACTCATGTGACTGTGTACCAACATGTTGGCATTTTTGATCTAATCTCGGCTAAAGCCAGATGATCAGTGTCTAAATTCAATGTAGAGTCTAAAGCGGGGAATAATTGGGAGTTAGAAACAAACACCTGAACCAATGCAAAGACTTCAGGGCTGTCCTTCATATTGGGACAGTGGTATTTGTTTTCAAAGCAGTGGGTATAGCTGGCTGGCCATTCTAGCCACAATATTTTTCAATTTTAAGATTTTTAAGATCTTTGGTCATCTGGCCATGCAAGATGAGCCTTTGTCTTGCATGGTTGACCTCGGGTTCATAGACGGCCACGCTCCTAAAACTGATACTTTTGGTTTATCAGTGTTTATTATAGTAACATGCTGCACAATCATGTTTTATGCACACAGGAACATCCCAGACAACTATAAGGTACTGTTTTTGCAAGGAGGTGGATCTGCACAGTTCAGTGCTGTTCCCTTCAACCTGATTGGCCTGAAGGAGGACAAGTGTGCTGATTACATTGTGACCGGCATATGGTCATCCAAAGCGGCAAAAGAAGCTGAGAAATATGGCAAAATTAACATAGTCCACCCCAAACAGGACAGCTACACCAGTAAGTCTATGTATGATGTATCTGTGTTTCTATACCGTACTATAAATCAGTGTCCGTCAATCCATGCATACTGCATGCCTAGAGATCAATGCAGTTTAATGTTACAAGCAGCTTTTTGGAATTTGTTTATCACCGACTGCTGTTGCCAGCTTACAGTTGAGGTAAATGTATCTATTGTGGTGACCTACTTCCAAGAGTGGTATCTTTGCACTTGGACTTCCGTGAGACAAGACTTTGAAAGCATGACTTACCTAATAACTTTCAGGCAGTCTCTAATTGAAACGAAATGGCATCCACGAGCAGCCCATTGGTGTCCTTAATCTACAGGACATCTGTTTTGAGTTTTATGAATATTTAACAAATACTAAAGCATTAAAATGAATGAAGTTGAACCTTTACATAAACAGACCATTAGGACCTCATCAGATCATCATTTTATAAACAGAAAATATCTTTAGTTCTGTAAGTAAGGGACTTTTTGTGATTATCATCACTCCAGAAATGTTAGCAGGGATATGGGATACATGTAAAATATGACATCAGACCATTGTGATGTTGTTCTCTCAGAGATCCCTGACCCAAGCAGTTGGACACTGAACCCCGCTGCCTCCTATGTGTACTACTGCTGTAATGAAACTGTCCATGGGGTGGAATACAACTTCGTCCCTGATACAAAAGGAGTTGTTCTAGTCAGCGACATGTCCTCCAACTTCCTTTCCCGGCCAGTGGATGTGTCGAAGGTGAGCTCAGGTTTGAATAACAGTGAACATATAGCTGAGGGAAAGCTGTCTGTAAAGATGTTTATTTGTAAATGCTGCTTTTATATAGTGCCTTTTATCCAAGGTGCTTTATATGTAGTGCATACAGTACATTGACCCATTCACACACATCCAACACCGAACTTACTGATCATTGGGTGACCTGCTCTACCTGCTGAGCTTTATTGCCTCAAAGAGGTAAACTTTTAGTTCAAAATGTCATAATGAAAGGCAAGATTATTTTTCTTTATTTTATTTTACTTGGCCACAATGTACTTTCCATTACCGGTACATTATGGGGCAAAACTAATGCTGTCCTTTTACACCTGAGGTTACAGGTTAGCTGGTCTGTGCTTTTGTTGTTTGAAATCTACAATGGGTATAATTGAAAATTTTATTAACCCATAACATTCTTATATACAGTAAGCGTATATAATGATCCTTCATTGTTAATGATTAAGGTACATGTGGTTACATTCTTTTATAGTATGGGCTGATTTTTGCTGGTGCTCAGAAGAATGTGGGCTGTGCTGGTGTAACTGTGGTCATCGTAAGAGAAGATTTGTTAGGCCATTCCCTGAAAGAGTGTCCCATTGTGCTGGACTACAAGGTGCAAGCTGAGACCAACTCACTGTACAACACACCCCCTTGTTTCAGGTACCCATGGACTGATATTTATTTGTTTATCCATCTTTACAGTAATTTGCATCTTCACATTAATTGACATTGAAGCATATATTTTGATTTACATTTGTTTATTGTTGGAAAATAATTTACCCAATGCATTTACCCCAAAGTATGTTTAGTAAATTTAACAAACTAAATCTATATATGGTAAAATAATTAACGGTAACACATGGTTTTACTTATGGTTGTTGTGTGTGTTTGTTGGTGGTGGATATTGCTTGCAATGTCATGATAGATAAGTATCACAAATACAGTGGCCACTTTACGATAGTCTTAGATAGATTATATGACAATGTTCATTCAAAAATAATGATCATGCTGCACAAATACAATAAAACTACTCCTAGCCTCACAGAGATCGTTAAATTAAAATACAATGTCTAAACATCCTAACAAGGGTTTTTTTGGAAGGGAGTGTATTGCAATGTGCAAGAGGGACTTGCACATTGCAATACACTGATACACTGATACTGATCTCCAAATAATTCATGATGTTTATTTCGATATAGCAGCCTCTCGATTAATGTAGACTAGAGTATCTATTGCCCATGCATTCAATATATTGTGATGGATATCTATTGAATACATCACTACTGTTTGAATTTTATACTTTTTGATGATGACATGCTGTATGTTTGTTGATCAGTATCTACATCATGGGCCTTGTCCTGGAGTGGATCAAGAACAATGGAGGAACAGCTGCCATGGAGGCCCTGAACAAGCAGAAGTCCTCTTTGATCTACGACATCATCAATGCTTCCAATGGATTCTATGTGTAAATATCAGATGCCGTCCTTAATAACAGCTCTATATTATTTGTAGATACATCACTGTGCTAGTGATGGGTCAAAGAAAGCTAGCAACCTTCATGAAATGTGAAACATGAGTTTGTTGCTTTTTATTTTTTTATTATTTAGGTGTCCAGTTGACATTGCATGTCAGAGCCGCATGAATGTTCCTTTTCGTGTTGGGAAGAAAGATGGCGACGACGCTTTGGAAAAAAAGTTCCTGGATGGGGCGTCCAAGCGTGGCATGATCTCTTTAAAAGGACACAGGTGAGGGTTGCACACAGGAAAAGTTGCATGCCTGTCCTACTACAGTCCAGGTGTTGGACAAATGACAGATAAGCGATTAAACAAGAATAAAGTCAACATGCCCCAGTTGTTTAATATTCATTCAACATTTCAATCTTCATAAGGAAATTCCATTTATACACAGTCTATAAGGAGAGTGGTTTCCAAACACTGTAGCCTGTGAACCAAAAGAGAAATTAGGTGTTTGCTCTGGACCTAAAACAGTGGAAAAATAGACCTACAACCTCACATCAGCTCTTTCCATTACTTAACCCATTTCAACCTGACATTTCTACAAAATGTCTTCTAAATCCTAAAGGTTTTCTGAATGTTTCTTTGTCAGGGAAGCTCAAAATATTTCATGCCAAGCACCTCAAGAATTATCTGTTTTTGGCTGCAGACCCACAGTTGTGTCCTTGGGACATATCTGAGTCCCAGGGATCTTCCAGAAGCAAAGATTTGAGTTAATAACGTTTGATCTGAAATGACACATTCAAAGATTTGCACCGTGTTCTCAAGATTTTCCAAAAATAGCATATCTACAAACTTGTAGTCAGTAAATCTGCTATTTTACCATAGTTAAAGCTAATGCTGATGCTTTCAATAGCTAAAGCTAATTTAGCTAAGGTTCCCTGACAGAATGAGTAAAAGATTTGTTTTCTAATTGAGCAGTTGAGATGAATAACAGTCTACGTCCATATACTGTAGATATAGGGGTCAGATATTTTTCCATATATCTGACCCCTCCCTGAAAAGGCTTAGATGTCCTGACCCCATATCCTATCCAGCGTTTATACATTATGGATCATTAGTGTGGACAGTTTTTTGTCTCAACTTCTCAATTCATGGAATTTCTTAAATTATTATTTTATTTAATAATGATATTACTTTTTTGGGTAGTGGGAAATTTTATTTTATAATATTAATTGAAACAACATTTAAAGAGAAAAAAATTGACGGACCCATCAAAAATGGATCTGTGGTCCACAAATGGTACTGGAACCAGTAGTTTTTTAGGGAACCATCTGAAACATGATTGGCACACAACCTCATGTCTGACAATTATGCTTATTTTCTTCCAGCAATGTCAAGCATTTAAAGTTATAGGAAAAGTCTTGTAATGTTACAGTACACAATATGCACAGTATGCTTAGAGTTGACTTAATTTAAGTGTTATTGCAGGTTTGTGTAAGTTTCTTACACTAAATCTCTTAAAATTTTAACTAGTCCATTTGAGTTTTCTGTTTTGCATTCATCAGCTGGCTTTGGTGTTTTGTTTATAGTGACTACTGTTGAATACAAATGTGTTTCGCATTGTTTTGTTATAAAGCAGTCCCGTCTCCACCTACAGGTCGTGTGGGGGAATTCGTGCATCTCTGTACAATGCAGTTACATTGGATGATGCTCGAGCCTTGGCCACATACATGAAGGAATTCCTTGAGGAACACCAGTAAACCAGTCTTTTTTTTTTTTCGCAGCACCTGAAGTGTCCTATAAAACTGTGTCTACTTGTGCCTATCACTACGACAGTGTAGTTTCAAGTAGTTTTTGGTTTGTCTAGTTTAGGATCCATGTTGGATCTACTACTAAGATGTTTACACTTTGTTCAATCATTTTTCTACAAAATAATTAACCACTACATGATCATTCATACTTTGATGTAGAAGGAAGTGGATTTGTTGACTAATGCCACTTTAATGTACATAGATGGTTGTACTGGATTAAAGTATCTTTACATTCCAATAAAATGTAACTTAGTAGTACATTGCGCACTTATGTCTCACTCTCAATTGAGCTTCGAATGGAATGTCAAGATGTTGTAATGAGGCTGTGTGCATATAATGTACAGCATACAGTATGTGCCTCAACATTATATTATCATTATATCACTATATATATATATATATATATATATATATATATATATATATATATATATATATATATATATATATATATATATATATATATATATATATATATATATATATATATATATATATATATATGATTATTTGATTTATATTACAATTTAGTGATCAAAGGTTAATACCAAGACTTAAAATGATGCATTTTCTAGTGCTGATGCATTCTAACCTAGGGTTTATTGAAAATGGTGATCCTCTATCCCTTTTTCCTGTAGGTGGCAATGTTGGTCAAGAATTAGTTTTGTTTTTTAAGTGGGGGGATTGGGGGTACTATGTTTGCAATAGCAAGTTACTTGTTTTTTCCACTGTGGGTTTCAGTGCAGCCATGTGAATGCACACATGCCATACAGTACACCACACACATCTGCTTGTGCACACAACATTTTCTTGCTGATTACTCCTTGCCACAGTTGGTGTTAACTAATAGGTGCTGTCCTCTGATCTGCTCCCTTATTCTAGCAACAGAATTCATGCAAAGATTCATTCGTTGTTAATTAAGCTGTTCTGCAGTGAAGCAGCTGTTCTGCAGCGAAAGACATGTGAACAGTACGTTCACATGTCTTTCGCTGTCTTATTCAAGACCTCAAAAGTATTTAGTATTTATTACAGCAATAGCAAGGAAAGGAATTGCTTGATACACATGACAGTGTCAAAGTCTAAAAGGACACCACCAAAAAAGTCATTGCAGTCTTACTTGCATGAGAGAAGCAGGCGCAAGTTAAGAAATCGGTGCGCGGTGGTGCGTGGTTGGCGGTCGTCGTCCCTTGGGGCACTCGCAGACCTTTATAAGTCATGAGTATTAGCCCGCTCCGCTCAGGCACAAGCAGGCCACGGCCCACTTATGCACAGTGCACAAGTATGCACTCTACCTAGTGCTGATCTAGTTTCCATTCAGTATTCAATTTATAATCGTGACATGAAAAAATGACATTAAATTCAAATAATCAATAATTCTGTGCATGTACGTGTGCGCGTGTGTGCGTGTGTGCGTGTGTGCGTGTGTGTGTGTGTGTGTGTGTGTGTGTGTGTGTGTGTGTGTGTGTGTGTGTGTGTGTGTGTGTGTGTGAGAGAGAGAATGAATTCAAAGGTCCTTGCATTACTCATTATAGTGGCATCTATTCATGGCCAACCAGTAGGGGTCAGCAGTGAACTGGGGTGAAATTCGTATATTTATGTAAATTAACAAAGCAAAAATCAGCTTACAAAACCATTATTTAATCAAAAGGTTCATCATTGCTTAACTAAGTTCCTTCATATAGTAGATAATTATTTTATTTTAAATGTCATTTTGACAGAATATATTTATTTTTGAGGGGCTCTAGCTCCTCCGGTACTGTGTGTTTGTGTGTGTGGGGGGGGGGGGGGGGGTGGCACAGTATATCAGTGGTCGTCAGTAATGTAAGAATAATGCAAAGTTATACTAAAATAAATGGGAATGCATGATTCCATGATGACTGACTAGAATTAAATAGCTTTCTAACTGAGTTCCAAAAAAAAAAAAAAGAAAAGAAAAGCATTGGCCAGACTCAGTGAACACAGCTTTGCAACTATACCAAGACATCAGAGACACATACTTCCCACGAATTACATACACTCAACTTGACCAATGATGAAAAACTCCCACACTTGATGGGAGAAATACATGAATGTGCATATACAGGAACAAGTGAACTGTTGTGACATAAGAAGATTGGCCAATGGAATACAACCACCCTAAGGACTACGGTCTGCACTATCTAGATGTGCCCCTGTAAACAGCTGCTACATTTAAACATGTTAAATCTGTTTTTTCTCTTTCTTGAGGAAAAATATGCCATATGTCCTGAAGAGGCATTAATTGAACCTGTTTGTTTCAACAACAAAAAAGAAACGAAAACGAAAAGCCCTGTTATAAAATAATGCAATGCGACATAACCATTTACAAAACTCTGTACCTCCTCCAACTGTACCGTATTTTCCGGACTATAAGACGCACTTAAAAGCCTTTAATTTTCTCAAAAATCCACAGTGAGCCTTATAATCCAGTGCGCCTTATATATGTATTGGTTGACTGCAGTAGCTTCTATTCTATGTTAACTGTAGTAGCTTCTATTCGCTGCGCCTTATAATCCAGTGCGCCTTATATATGAAATCAGTTTTAAAAGGTGCGCCTTATAATCCGGTGCGCCTTATAATCCGGTGCGCCTTATAGTGCGGAAAATACGGTGTGTGTGTGTGTGTATGTATATATATATATATATATATATATATATATATATATATATATATATATATATATATCTTCCCCCATTTTAAATCGTTTTTATTGTATTGTGATTGTGACAATTGATTTGGCAATGTAAACGTTAGTTTTCTAAAGCCCCTTTGAATTGAATTGAATTGAATTTCTTTTCATGGTGTATCACTCATGTCTCCATATGGGATTCTTTGTAAGCATTCTCACCCACCTACCGGTACAGTATATGACAGCCACTATTGTTGCGAGGTCACATTGGTTTTAGGGCAGTGGAAGTCTTTATCCTGTCTTCAGCAGTAATTCATAGGTAAACACTCTTACACCTACTACTTAACCATGAACTTTGGCTCCCTCCAACAGGGATATATCTTCCACAGTTATTTCTCACTCTCTGTCTGGCCGATCTCATTACACTCCATCACGAAATGTAGCCTTGTCTAGTTCATTTTTTAGATACCTTTACCCAAGATGGAACAAAACACATACATGTGTTTTTCTTGTCTTCAAGGTCTGCCATTACTTAAACATTGTTTTGTTTCTTATTTTCACTGAAAGGAAAGCCAAATTAGCTCAGTCCAAATAGGGGAAAGCAAAAGTCCATAACTTGAGATTAATGCTCACTCGTATATTCAGCAAATAAGAGTGGGAATTATCTCTTCTAAAGGAGTAATGAAATACAGGTATAGTATGTACTTATATATGTATGTACTGACAGAAAAAGAGGACTTCTTTACCTTCTCATTTACAATATTCTTGTAAAAATGTGCTGTTACTATGTTGCCTAGGATGGTATTAAAAATTAGTTGAATAGATTTGTTTATTTCAAATGCATTTTCCTATATACACATTTTGGCTGGGAAATCAGTTTTGTTCTGAATGGGCTTTATAGTGATGAAATAATTAGTAATCACTCATAAGTTCATGACTTAAGGACCTATCATCACTTTTGAGAAAGGGAAAGACCAGGGGTGTATTAAATCACACAACTAAATCCATTTAAATGATGATTTAAAATTAAAACAGCAATAAATATTTTCTATCAATTACTGTACAAACCCCAGACACAAGGCTGTGGATTCATGGAGACATTTTGTTTTTCTCACATTCCTGAGCCAGGTATAGTGGGCTCAAAGAGTCAATAGACTATTGGAGTCCTGTTCACCTATGACCAATCATCAATTATTGAAGCTTAAATGTAACAAAATCAAAGACATTTTGATTCTGAATTCAATGCTTAATGGGGTGTGTAATAGTCATTTTGGGGTGAAGACAAAAGTACTTTCAATTCAGACCACCTATTGCTTTCTAGCATTGTACTTGTAAATAATATTCTATCAGCAGTGAATAAAAATTTTAAAGAGTATCCTATTGCCAATGGATATACAGTATATTCAACCATGAATACTACAGATATATCTTGTACAGTGTCAGCCGTCCTTTAACAGTTAATAATGCAATTTAATCCAAATAATATTTGACAATAATAAAATGCTTTTTTTAATGTAGTGGTTACCATTTAAATGTGGAAGTTGGTCCATCGTGCTTTAGCTCTTCAGTCGAGCAAGCTATGGAACATTGATGCAACCACAAAGTATAACAAGGATGAGCCTGTAAGTTCTCTACATGATGAATAAATACAACTCTTCTTCTGACAGACGGCTGTGGGGAGCAAACAGGTTAAACACTCACATTTTTCAGTCCTAGCTAGAATAATTGCCCTATTGAAGGAAGGAGAAGGTGGAGAAAATGTAGGTGAAAGAAATGGGCAAGGGGCTTTGGCACGTTAGTAAGGTTGGTGCAGAGATGGGAGGCTGTGACAGGATTGTGAGGTGATCCTCATCCTGTCAAGCCCACTAATGTCAAGGTAATGCCACCAGCAGACCGTGGTAAGACGGCGATAATGAAAAACACCGGGGAAGACAATATCAAATGGCTCCTCTACATCCTACAGTGGAGATTAGTCGACACAAAAGTAGGGTGACAGAGGCAGAGGGAGCTGAGGCGGGCTTTAGTGCAGCTGATTGAGTCTTGTCAAGAGACAGATCTCACAGAGATGCACAATCTCTCCCTTGCCTACAGTATGTCATTATTCTGTGAGCTCATGTAATTGAATGTCCTTTGCAAATGTCTCATTTATATTGGCTGAAAGTGAGTCATGCATAAAATAGAAAAGAATGGTTTCTGTTTGCATCCAGTGCAGGAATTCTGTATTCTAATCTCTCGGCCCACGTATTTCTCTATGTTCTGTCAGTTCACTCACTGTAAAACATATGTTTACCTGCTTACTTCACTTCTCATGCTTAATTTGTTCTACTGGCTCCATTTCTCCATATTTTGGCTGAACCACAAGAGTGGGGCCAGCTCTAGAAACACAAATGAGTTACTGATGAAGTTACAATGTTGGCTGGTTGGGAGAGACAGTGCGATCAATTTGCAACCACTACATAATTGCGACTGTTGGCCACCTGTCGTGATGGGCGGTAAAACGGCCATGACCTTATACATTTGTCTCGACCGGTCAACTGATATTTTGGCCGTCACGACCATTTGTGGTCACAATCCTTAGCTACTAAACCTAACTCTAACCCCTACCCCTAAACATACAGTAACTTCAGTAAAAACCTATACCTAAACCTATCCTTAACGACCATTAGGCCAACAGTTGTGAACTTGTGACCGTTATGCCAATGGTCGGAACCGTTATGAAACAGTCCTTACTATTATGTAAAACGGTGGTGACATACGTATGCTGTGGTCGCAAAATGATCTTATGGAAGTTGAAAAATAAAATAAATTTGTTGCGACCGTTTTGGCCATATGTCGTGACCGTTGGCCACCCATATGTCACGGTTGCAAATTGATTTTGCCCCTCCTGGAGGTTGGTCCAACAACATAGTAGCCATTTGCAGATCCTTTCAGGCAATGAGAAGTGCTCTAAAGACAGACTGGACAAATTCTGATTCTCATTCATTCCATCCATGTGTCTCTCACTTATGTCATTTCCTCGCATCATTGGCCCTTCTGCAACAATGAGATGTGACGATGGAGAACTCAATCTGGTTCAATTTGAAGAATGGTAACATCCTTGCACAGTGAAGCATTAACTTCTTGTCGAAAAGGTCATGAGTTGCGTAATTTTTGTTTTGTACTAGGATTTTTTTTCCTGCCTGTAAAAAATGTTTCAACCAAACCAATTGTGTTTCTATTTCGAGCATGTTTGGCCCAGCATGGTATAAACGTGGGGTGTGGGGTTGGAGTGCTACATCGAGCCGCTTCGACCGCTATCGATTCAATAGAGCATTATCACGAGTGATAACAGGATCGAATACGAGTAGAGCGTCTACTCAGATACCCGTAGATATTTTGTATCACGTGAGAACGGCTACTACGAGTAGGTCGAAACATAGTTTTACTGAGATAGTAAAACTATCAGTAAAACTAGTACTAGCCGTTATCACCCGATGCAATGAATACAAAATAGCTACGGGTATCTGAGTAGGCTAGATGTCTACTCGTTGTATTCGATCCTGTTATCACTCGTGATAATGCTCTATTGAATCGAAGGATAGCGGTCGAAGCGGGTGGCTATATCACATCATCAGGCTGCCCACATGGAAAGGTTGACTCCCACTTCTAGGCCACTATGGCTAAAGATTTAATCCAGGCTTTCCCTTTTTGCTCAACGTGGACGAAAATGAAAGCCTGGGTGTCAAGGCTATTGTTACTGTAATTCCTCACATTTTCTTCTGTCACTAAACAAGCATTGCAATTGGAAGCAAGCAATGACTGAATCTAATTAAATGAAAAATCCAGGAGAGGATCATGTACACAAGTATTCTGGTTTCCTCATCATGGCGCATTTTGTATGGACCTGTGTCCATTTGAATGCACCATTCTAGAAACTGTGAATACATTATCAATCAATCAACAATTCACCACCCGTTTAAGTATCCTCCCTGGAGACTGCTGCCCATAATACCGACATTCATCACTCCAACTATGTAGGTTCTCCTCCCAAGGTCAAGGTTATTACTCATTTGGGGTCGAAAGGATTCAGCATAATACATCCATCTTCCCTCATCTCATTCTCATCCACACTTCTTGCCTTTCTCTCAATGCATTGCTCTCTATCAACCCCCTCTCCCTCTCTCCTAAACTCATGGCTCCGCAAGGCTAATCTTGTTAGCACCAAATGTGCCGTGTTCCACCAGCTCGTCTTAATTGCTGTTATGTTATTAATGACTACGGAGTGGGGAGAATCACTCTTAATTAGCTCATCTCATCCGGCAGGCATCTCGAGTGCAGCAGCAGCGCACTGCCGCCACACGAGCACAAACAAGCAGGGGATAATTAAAGCCCTTCACTTGTCTGAGTATTTATCTAAACCAAAGAGCAACAAGCCGTTTCCACAATTAGCCGTGTCATTCATTAGCGGCAGAGTGCCATTGATTTGAGTGCTCTGTTGTCATTTTGCTACAGCTGCCGCTCATTGCAGAGCCTGTGAGGAATCACTGTCAAAGAGGGTAGCTGAAGTGTAAACCTTCGTGGCCATGACAGGTATAGGTAGGATATATCAAATAGGCCACAGTCCACATGGCTTAGCTACATGGCAGTAATTGTTGCTAAGGTGTGCAAAACCTACAAGTGCAACCGCGTTATTTGAATATTATGACTAAGCGATTGAGTGTGCAGATTTCACATGTGCAAGTTCTCCCATAGGCATTTGCCCGCTAGCCTGGCATGGCCTCTGTATTGAGGTTTTTAAGTGCAAGTTACAAACTCAGCGAGAAGGTTTCACTTGGAAATGTGGGCTCTGATTGGTCACCCACAACTCTTGGGTGAGGCCCAAATTGAGCAGTGCCAGACCAATCTCCCCAGCGATTTATTTTCTTTCCCGTGGAAGATTGGGCTGGTTTCCACTCCAGGCTACAAATGATATGACCTCTTCATATTTGTGATGACGGAGGGAGTGTTTTTCGTCCAAAAATAATGATTGCAATGGATGAACCAGCCAATGAGCCAGGCAATAAATTGTCTGTGAGTGTATTACAAATGCTTCTGTGATCACGCCTGTGGAGCGTTCTCCCATAAGCAAGAGAGTATTGAGTATTGAGAGTATTGAGAGTAATATGAAACATAGGACAGGTTACATAGGCAGTGCAGTAATGAAACATAAAACACACCCTTGACTCAAGTCTGATATTTGTGCTTGATTTTACAACAGCTATCCTTAAAAACAAGTTCACTCCATTTCATTTTTCATTTTCTTAATGACAGATGTAGCCACTACAACCCATCGTTTCAACCAATCAGATTGCTTCCTCAAAATGACCTATTGAGTATAACTCTATATTGAGTATAACTTTATATATATAAAAAAAGATAAAATCAACTGTACAGCACTAAATAGCCTAAGCAATTAACTTGTGTGATCTATGGTCCCATTTGTATTCCATGTCTAGACAGTGTCCTCACAAAGAAGGATATTCTTTTGACATTAATAATAATACCCAGAGTTAGAGAACGGCACTTCTAAAGACAGATGAAATGTCAGTGCTGAACAGAGACAAGGTCTCAAATTATATACTTTCACAATAAGAATGAATTCACCATGTGTGCAATGATTTGCCAATCTCTGTGTGAGGGTGACAGGCTCTTGAATGAAGAGAGACCAGCCACAGTGCATTAAGACAAATTCAATTTGCACCTATAATTAAGTGTGACGAAGAGGCAAACCGTGATGGGGCAAGACTAATTGTTGCCTGAAGGTGTGAAGTGTATGTGCGTCTGTGTGCACACGCTTGTGTGCATGGGCGTGCGAATGCACATGGGCGTGCGAATGCACATGTATACGCGTGTGTGTTACAACACATGGAATGTATACTCCACAGATGCCTGTGCATGCATTCACATTCATATGAAGGTGTAACAGCCAGGAGCTGGATAGGGACTAGAGAGCTTAGTTCTGGCCTGGGTGATAATGGTTATCGCCAGGTATCGTGACATCATGTGACATGCCTGATGATGTGACATGATGTCATAGTAACATGTTCTCGCTATTAACCCCATGGAGATCCCTGAGGTCACCAGTATTGGCCAGTAACTCTACATATGACCCCAAACACTTACAGTATATCCACATATGAATATATCCCCATCCATCCTCCCTCTTCGATGTCTCCCTTTCGAGTTTTGAGTGATGTCCATTCAAACAGACCCATTTTGATGTTTGAACACTGTCACTTCCCCCAAAAAAAGCATATACTGTAGACACTATTGCATATCCCGTATCCAAATCCTCCCTTTAGATAAAAGGTCTAAATGGAGGATTTGGATATGGGACATGCAATAGTGTGATTTAATGAGCACAGCTTCACCAGTATGTATGTAGCCATAATACCCTAACCCTACTATGTTATGCCATCTATTCATCTACAACTGTTTATCCATAGTTGGGTTATGAGGGTAACAGCTCCACCAGAGAGTTCGAGCCTTCCCTCTCCATGCTATGTTATACATCTACAGTAGATCATGATGTAAGAAAGATGTGCATGTTCATGTGCAGCAGCTACCGGAATTACATTAATGGAGGGGGGTATGAATGAGAGTATCTTTCAGTCACCTTATGATATTAAAGATGGAGTGCCATGACTTTTTTCTACCCTAAAACATGATCATCAGGTATTGATGTTATATGAAAAGTATTTTCTTTCCCCCCCCAAAAAGTGTACAATGTTTGTTAAACCGTCAGTTCATTAAGTATGCCTGGTTTGCCTGGTGGGTGGTGATGGGTGGAGATCCAGCTGAACTGAAGCCACGCCAACAACTTTAGTTGCATGATAAAGGGGGAGGAGTTAGGGGAGGAGCTGAGCACGTGATATTATCACTATATTGAAGTTTTTTTCATTGGCACGTTTGAATGGAAAGGTTCAGCCCACAGGAAGAAAACCCTAAATACAAAGGGAAGACATCATTGCACATAAAAAACACACCAAGGGGTCTATTTACATACTGTCACCTCTTAAACATGTACAAAATACAAATACGAAATACGAAAAAATACAAAAATCACAGCACCCCTTCTTTAAAATCTTTTGTTCTGTCTAATCTAAGTAGTGTTGCCGTGTTTTTGTGCTGATCCACAAGTGCACAATATGTCTAACAGTGATGCATTGTGATTTTTTTACATCAATATTTCCAGTGCACAACACCATCGCACAACCAAATATAAATCACATTTTGCCTTTAAGCCTTTCATAAAGTTTAATAATAAACCTCTGCTGTGTCTGTGTGGCTCGGGGGATCTGGTATTAGCAATGAGAGCCACTATGCTCCTGCTCTGGCAAATCACATCATCATAATGAGACACTGTATTGTGGGAGTTGGACACCTCCCTTGCCACCTAGACACCCATATAACCCTCCCCCGGTTGTTTTCTTTATCTTTTCCCTTTTTCACTTTTCATACAATAAGATGTCTTCACTTGACAACACCCAACCCACCACCACCACCTCCACCTCCCCTCCTGGGAATTTCAGGGATTGCGTTGTTTAAATGTGCTGGCCAAGGTGGACAATCTAGGGTTATTTCTCATTTAGTAAAGATCACAAGACGCTGTGAACGCTCTGGCGGCATGCCGTGAATGCCAACAGCGTCATGATTGGCAGCTCGGCGGTGGCGGCAGCATTTGCATGGCATTTAGCTGGGCGGGTGACGGTCACCCCTAACACCAAGACGGGTAAATAGGATGACTCCTCTGTTCACATAAGACACATGCGCCCACATGTACACTCTCACACGCATGCATGTACACACACACACATGCACGCCCACACACACCGCACATGCGCACACCACACACACACACACACACACACACACACACACACACACACACACACACACACACACACACACACACACACACACACACATGCACTCTTCAAGAACTCCAGCAATCTTGCCTTGCCAACCTGGGAACCACTCATAATTGTGTGGCATTTAGCCAGTCTAAAGGCACGTAAGATCTGCAAAAGAGGTAATCACTGAAAAGTCATTAGCCCCAATCTCTCATTAGTAGCCTATATTTTCAGCATTGTGAGTTAAATCAAAGTACTTTGCACTGCAGACCTAACTATTGGCTGTCCATGAAGTTGTTCTGCTGCTTTAATATTTTCCTTCATTAACATCTATAGAGGAACATAACTAACAATAAAAATGGTGTGCAGTGGAGTCATCCTTAGTGACCTGTAGATACCTGGACCACCTCAATAGTTGCTTTCTACAAAAAGGAGCAATGATCTCACAGACTCACGCAGCAACTTCAACAGCTACACACTGATGAGAGCTCGAGGTCCCAGACAATCTATCAGAACTATATATTTTGCAAATAGTGATGCAAGCTGTCCTCAACGCACAGAAAGGGAGTACATGGATGAATATGTATAATAAAATTAAGGAGTTGTCTGTCCGAATGTCTGAAACACAAATATCTCCGCGACGGCTCCAGCCATCGCTGTAAGTTTTCACACAGCGTTCACCATAATGTCATGAAGACTGACGGAGCCCTTTTGCCAAATTAACACACCGTTGATTTATAATGAATTTATTTGTGCGTCCCATTAGCTTTATATGCGGGAAGCGACCCGCCCCCTATCACACACGTCACACCGACCAACATGGAATTATCATTGCGCATGGAGACGAGTGAGACGCGAGCACAACGACTACAACGAATCGCCGACCCTCCCTCAACGCCTTGCATTGCCTGCTCTGCTGCTCCCGTCAATGAAGAAAATAAAACATAACCTCAACTCGCGGCGTGTCGGCTGCTTTAGCCTACTCGACACGGTGTTTTCTATGGAGCAGCAGGACGCTGCTAGCAGCCAAAGCTACCATCATCCACTTAGCCACATCCAGCCTCTGCCGCTGCTGCCCAATGTCCATGTTACACCCTGCTAGCAGTCAAAGCTACCATCATCCACTTAGAAACATCCAGCCTCTGCCGCTGCTGCCCAAATGTCCATATTCCAACACTACCCACTGCAAAGTGCAAACACGATCGTATTTCACTCTTTTTCGAACAATGCCTATCACACAGTGTTGTGTTGTGTTGTCTAATAATAAACTGTATGTTCGACTACGCGTCTGTCCCTATTCAGGCTGCCACGAACAGCGCTCGAGCGCTCAGTTTCTGACCCCGCAATGTCGCACGTATTACTACATGCCATTGATGTCGCAACGTTGACTCTGCATGACCTTGAACAGCCAGAGTGTTACAGACAGTAGACAGAGTTGCGACAACTCCATAGACATGTACAGGCAGTTCGCCATCATGGCCATCATCGTTTCCTTTTTTCTATGCGTGTGTGTGTGCGTGTGTGTGTGTGGTGTGTGTGTGCGCGCGCAGCACGTGTCGACTCTACACTAAACACCGTGGTTTTCAACCAGTGATCTAGGGACCACCAGTGGTCCCTGAGAGGATTCCAAAAGGTCCCCAGGCTAAATGATGGAAAGTTGGTTAACCAGATGTACTGTAACTCACATCGCACATCATGCCACAAAGAAGTTAAAGGGGTACTCCACCTTCAAAAAAACTTTTGGTCATTTTTATGGTCTACTCAGCCTCATGTGAACACACCAGACAGTTTATAACGTTACTCCTTCAGTATTTAGATATTTGATGTTCATTAGTCTGTCGACCCAAACCCATTATAACTTAAAACTCCCATTTTAACCAGGACAGATTATTCCAAAACAACCCATCTTTTTTCTGGTGACTGATATTGCACACACAACCCACGCTTCGCATGATTTGGACTTCACATATTAAACGGGTAAGGTCCTAGTGTATAAAATTTGGGAATTTATGTACACTAGTATTCCATGTACCAGCACATCGGTGTCCATGCAGGACTTTATATACTGACAAACAAACAGTGATTGTCAGTCACAGTATTCCTCAGTGACAGACATGGTCTTAAGTTCTTGTACAGGGTCAAACATGGTTGTGGAACCTTATGGCTATTGGCACCAAAGGACCGCATTTATTTTGTTGTTTTTTACAAAACTTGCTCTGCACAATAAAGTAGCAGCTTAATTCCTCCTGGCACATTATATCAATCTGTTGCTACAGGATTAAGAGTGTATTTAGCGCTTTTAGAATTAGTTTATGGTAGCTTGTACTATAATGTATTTTGTCTCAAAATCTCACCTTGATCATATAGAGCAAATTCATAGTTTCTAAACTTTTAGCATCTAGGTCCTTATACAAACGCCCTTGAACTTTTATTCACTTCTAAATAATTCTGAATTATGTTACCAGCAACAGCAGGGGCAATATCAAAAGCACGAAAACTTCTTTGGAAAAACAATAAATCAAATAAATCACCCCCCAACTCCTTGACACCTGAAGCTCATTAAACGCAGCCTAACATCAACTTAGGCTGGAAGTGTACACAGACGCCTGCCTTTTCGCAGCCTATCACAAGACAAGAAGCTGAGAAGCCCTGATATATTGTATATACTAGAAATAAATATGATTGTCC
>CM076972.1:22560574-22673074 GCA_039105355.1 Benthosema pterotum
CACACACACACCACACACACACACACACACACACACACACACACAGTGTGTAGTGTGTGTGTGTGTGTGTGGTGTGTGTGGTGCACGCGCACGTGTGCATGGGTAGAGAAACATCATGTACCAATGCTTGATGGAAGTTCCACTTGCGGGTCTGCAGCAGTCCACACCATTCTGCAACACACCATTCTGTTCAGCATGAGATTTCTGTCCTTTTTTCTAAATGGTACAGGGGTGTTACACACAATAAATTACTAAAAAGCATGTGCCACACATATGGGCCTGCAGTAAAATCTTTGGAGTTAACTGCGATAGGTCTTATCCATGGACAAATTAAC
The DNA here is from genome assembly GCA_039105355.1 of Benthosema pterotum. NCBI lineage: Eukaryota > Metazoa > Chordata > Actinopteri > Myctophiformes > Myctophidae > Benthosema > Benthosema pterotum. Next base: position 22,560,910 of record CM076972.1, read on the forward strand.
ATTCAGGACTAAATGATAAATACGTTCTGATCTATAGGCTACAATATAATAATCTTAGTTTTGGTTATTATAAGAAGGTGGTGTGATGTACGTGGTAAAAAGCTTTCTCTGTGAAATCAACAAGAGAAGGCCTTCCCTAACCCATGCATTTGTGTTTAGTAGTCCCTCTCTTTTCATTTAAAATCAAATACATATGAACTAAATGTAAAGGTTGGCTGATTTGCAGTTTAATTTGGTATCTTTACCAACCTGTTCTCTAGACGTCCCTGTTTCAGTTAGGCTTCTGGTGATGCAGGATGGACTGTTGGTTCGTGCAACATTGTCTCCAGCCTCTAGCAGTGTTTCTGAGGTGCCAGAATGTCATGCCTGTTATAATCTGAACACATGAAATCTATCAAAGTGTACAGTTTGATTGTGTATTTTTCTGTTATTAACTGGAAAATGTATGATCAAATTAATAATAAAAATATTAATGAATTATTAATTAATAGTTATTGAGAGAGAGAGAGAGAGAGAGAGAGAGAGAGAGAGAGAGAGAGAGAGAGAGAGAGAGAGAGAGAGAGAGAGAGGAGAGAGAGAGAGAGAGAGAGAGAGAGAGAGAGAGATGTGAAGATGCCTGAATGCTTGCGCGCTGATACCTTGCAGTGCATTTCGATGTTGGAGCGCCCTCTGGTGGCGAATCTAGCGCCAGCCGCTGACATACAGCGTCATATTCAATTCGGCGGAAATGCTGCCGCTCAGTGGCCAGTGGGGTACTTGCAACGGGCCACTGTCTACTGCTGTTGAGCCCTCTGCGCACGATGCGACTCTTGAAGCGCCTGTACGATGTCTGAGGCGTGTCAATATAATATGCCTGAGAAAGATTACGAGAACATTAGATGTCAGTGGACTTAAAGTGTTGAGAGCTTGAGCTATGAGTGTTCTATAACATTTGCAGTAGGCTACAAATAATAACTGTCTGTTGTGAAATTTGACCCTGGGCCGAGAGGTTGCGACATTGAGGACTCAGAAACTGAGCTTTCGAGGCAGCAGGGGTAGGCATGGGCATGGGGGGTCTGCCCTACCAAACACGATGGCATTCAAAACAACCCGATATTTTAAATTCAAGGTGCTTTAAAATGATTTGAAACTACTGCTACTAACTACAGTTGTGGCACCACTAAACCAACAGCATTTCATCATTGAAACAGAAAACTATCTGAGTCAGACCTTTAGCTTAGCCCCCCATACCATTTTCCCTGTCCCCCAATGTTTTATCCGCCCCTGTTCAGGCAGTCTGAAAGGCTGTTGGAAACACATTGTTTTCAACGATGGCGGCGCAAATAAGAACTGTTTAGACATGTGTGCAAAGTGCCATGTGTTTTTAAAGTAGTGTCGTAAAGCAACAGTATAAGTCGCTGCAATGTTTATGTTGTATGGCCCACTATTGCTAAAAAACGATCTATAATAGGGATTTAAGATAATTAAATCGGGGTTGTTGCCTTCCGGTTCAGGACTTGTCCCTATTTGTTGTCCCTCCCCATTCTCAATAAAGTCCATGTAGAAGAGCCGCCATTGGACTGGCCCCATGAAGTGAACGGAGTTTGCTTAAGACCATGCTCTGATCTGATGATCCGCCCATCACTTGAGCCCGTCCCCCAAAAGAGAGCTCCAAAAGTGCCAAGGAAAACCTTCATTCTTCCCCCTCCAAGATGGAGGCTTTAGGGGGTTATCCCACCAAGCCCTCGAAACGAAAAGAAAAGGTGTTCACGGTTCTTTTGAGTATGACAGTGGGCATGGGTTGTTTGTTTCTTCTGCACACACAGCTCTTTAAGCCAAAAAAGCAAAAGGATTTTTATTCATTTGAGGTGAAAGACGCAAAGGGGAGAACTGTTTCCTTGGAGAGGTACCGCGGCAAAGTAAGTAGGCTACACATCATCAGCAACTTCATGTGAGATTTTAGCACAAACTATCCTTTTAACATCTTCATGAATCCTGACAATAACCACGTGTATCTGCGCATATGCACAGTCTGATTATTTTTCTGCTGTATTTATTCTGCTATAGATAATGATGATGTGTTTTCCCCTCACACAGGCGTCTTTGGTTGTAAACGTGGCGAGTTACAGCGAGCATTCAGAGACGAACTACCGCTCTCTGCAGGAGCTGCACAGGGAGTTGGGAACGTCTCACTTCAATGTCCTGGCGTTTCCCTGCGGCCAGTTTGGAGACACCGAACCAGGGAGCAGCCCTCACATCGAAGCGTTCGCCAAGTCCACGTATGGCACCACGTTCCCCTTCTTCAGCAAGATCAAAATAATGGGCTCTGAAGCTGACCCTGCCTTTAAATTCCTCACAGGTCAGTTGTTGTCATCCATCCCCCAATTCTTCTTGTCTCAGACATGAGTATCTCATATGAGTGTTAATTGACCTATAAACTATTTGTTCTATTTTGTGCACACTGTTAAACAGTGGGTTTGTGTAGCCTTAGTTGTTTAACTCAAGATGACTATAGAGGCCAGTGTGACACTTGAACAGTAAACACCACACAGTTAGGCCTAATATTTCATATTCAGTATTGTACATTTTTCCAAAAATGTCAAAACTATTTGCAAATAGTTAAGTTATTAGTTCATGCTTATAACTAATAATTAATAACTGTGGTTATTGTAACACATTACAGCCTACATGACAGCTATGTAGGACTAAAAACTGTCACTCCAGATAAATTCCTTGCCTCCAGTGACCCTACACCCTTAGCCCAGATAAGTCCAATAAACTTAAACATTTTATGGAAACTGGTTGCACTGATATTTGTTTAGTTCCATAATTAAAATACTTGAGTGATGTTAACTCAACATTAGAAATTCCTAAATAGAAGCATTTAAGTTAAATGTACTTGAATACTTTGTGATGTTAACTTAGAAATACTAATTCCAAAATTGAAGAATTCAAGTTAAATAGACTTAAAATCCTTTCTTCTAAAATTAAGAATCCTACGTTCATTGCACTTATGTTGCAAGGTTGATTTGACTTAAATTATGTAAATTATTTCACTTCAGCATATTCATATTACTTTCTTTGTAAATTTATTCAACAATTTCATAATTTCAGAGTCACAAATATTTGTCCCTCCAACATCCAAGCTTGATCACAATTTAGCATTACTTATGTTAAAGATGCAAGCTATACTGCACATTCCAGAGAGTTCTTTGCAAGCATATTAGAACAACTTTGTGAAATCTGTCGAATTAGCGAATTATGCACAACAGAGTAAAGGCTATATTGAAGAGATATTAAACAAATACACATGTCCACCTAAACACACAACACACAATCAGGAAGAAGAAACACTTCATGTTTACTAGTCTATAATGATTCAAAAGCCGTCTTCTCTTGGCACAGTTATTTACATGTGTATATTAAGGTGAGAAAAGTACAGCTATTTTCACGTAATTAATCTTTTTGGACGAGGCCGGTTTGTTAAATTACAAAGTTCACTAGCCTCAGAGTCTGCGTTCACCTCTTCAAAGATAACCATATCATCTGTACTTTAGGCAAGATACTTTTCAGAATTGTAAAAGAAAAAAGTAGTAGCAGCTTCTCTACTTTCACATATAGGGTGACCAGATGTCCCTCTTTGTGTGGGGCAGTCCCAAGACCGTTTAAAGCCATATTTAGGCCATATTAAAAAAAGAGCTGATCTACAAGCTCAAAATGTCTCACAGTGCGGCACGTGTTGAGCTTATAGACAACCTAGGTTTTGCTATATTTGAATTGAAATCCTGAATTATTTTGGAATATTGACATCAAGATGATGATAATAATTTAACACATTTTGTTTCCCCACTCGACTTATCCCACACATGCAAAACTTCTGTCCCTTAAATGAACAGTTTGGATCTGGTCACCCTACATTCACACAAAAAGGCAAGCACTTTTCCCCCCAATTGTAGTGTCATTTTTTTCCCGATTGTAGTGTCATTGTGTGTGTGTGTGTGTGTGTGTGTGTGTGTGTGTGTGTGTGTGTGTGTGTGTGTGTGTGTGTGTGTGTGTGTGTGTGTGTGTGGTGTGTGTGTGTGTGTGTGTGTGTGTGAGAGAGAGAGAGAGAGAGAGAGAGACTCATCATCTCATCATTACAGACATGTTTTAGAATTCCAGCTGATCCTTCAAACGTTGAACCTTGCGTGGCAGACATTCAGCATTACCTGTTGAATGAAGTTGCATGTATTTTTGCATGCATGTTGGGTAGTCCATGTGCAGGGCATAAATCAGTCCAAATAAAACACAGACGGTGTGAGGCAGGTCAGCCACCTCCGTCAACACAGTCCTTTCCAAGACAATCCCCATCTTGGATGGGCTGGCTGAGAACTTTCCCCCTCCATGTTGAGGATTCCCACTGGCATCTTGATGTATTGGGAAGAATCACGTACATCCTAATAGCAACAGAACAAGAACAGAACATAACCATATTTAGTACTGAAATACTAAATAGATCTACATTGCAGAATATAAACGGCACAATTATTAAAATAACTATAATAAATGTACTTTTTCCTGAAATAAAAATGTTTCTAGGAACGTGTCATCCAAGATAAAACTGATATTTCTCTTCTGTTAAAAATAATGACATCTGCAACGTTTATAAGAAATTAAGTTACTCACGGAGCAAGACTTGAAGGCGGCGGCCGGATGGTCCCCCAAGATGAGTGGCAGTCCATGAAGACGAAGAGTTCTCACAGCTGTTGGCTCTGTGGTCTGGAAGGCAGGCAGTAGGGCAGGAAGGACATGGTAGGGCAGGCAGTAGGACAGGGCAGGCAGGACGTGGTAAGACACAGCAGCCAGGCAGTCAGGGAGACAGGAATTTCAGTTAAGTCACATAAGTGAATAAAACTACATAAACCTGAGCAAATCCTTTGAGTAACTGAGTTACAGTACTAAAAAATTAGGCTTTTTGCCAGGCCTAAGTTACAAGACCAATGTGACTAAATGCCACACTATGGTGCCATTAAGTGCTTATAGTTTTAAAGTGACAACGATAATATAAATAAGTGGACATTATAAACATAATATATGAAAATATCTTGCATGAGAAGTTTGCAAATGGAAAAAGGAACGCAGAGATCAAGGGAAGTAGACTGTAGACAACTCACCTTGGTCTGTAGTAGAAGCTCAGTCAGATGCTCTCCAGCGATGCCTCTCTTCATCCTGAAGGTCAATCAGCTTTGAGGACAGCTGGTCCAGTGCACTGAAGAAGTGGTCTCTCAGATTTGTCCCACCAAATCTGAAACACAAAACATGGCCAGAGAGCCAGAAACACAAATCATGACCCATGAAGAATTTAATTAAATAGGACAGATCACTATGATATTTATACCTGACAGCAAAAAAGAAAATAATAATTAACATAAATCTATTTTGTGCTATTCATAAATGCATATTGAACAAGTTCAAAAACACAGGGCCACATAGTCCTATTTTGTAAATAGTCAAAAACCTACCTGGCTTTCTGTAAAGGGTGCTGGCCATCGTTGTAAAACCTTGCTGGCATCAGCCTTCTTCTGACGATTTATTTTCTCCTAAAAACAAATGTGGCATTTTAATGTTTTTTTCTTTAGTTCTCCTTTCCTTGCCTTCATGAAGCCATCATAATGACCATCATCACCATCACCATCATTTGACTGTTCTTGTTCAAAACCTCCACCATTGTAAGAATTATGTCTGGATGAAACATCTTCCAGTTATCTATCTGTTCTGTTATTTTTACTTTTGTGTGCTTTGAATGAAACTGTAGACACTGCCTTCATAGTCACAAGTTTTATAAGGGCTCCTGACTTCATGGTTTACTTTTAAGTGTATATTATAAAAAGGTGAGAAAAGTATTCTGTTACTGAACAGGTACATTTACACATAATGGTTGCTATCTGGTTTGGTGTGAATGCGGGATAAGGGTATTTTAGTGCATTCAATGATCTACAAAAGTGGCTTTCAACCTTTTTGATACCAGGGCCTACTATTTATTCAGAATTTGAGCCACGGACCACCATTTGATGCCATTTTAGCCCCACAGACCCCCAAACTAAAGGTTTAAACTAAAGGTTTATTTTGCTTTTGCCCACAATACCAGGCTGGATTTAGGAAACAAAACAGTCAAACATACAGATCAAAATGGCAGGGCTTGACACTAACACTTGCCCGCTTGCCCGGGGCAAGTAAAAAAAATGGGTGGGCAAGTGAAGACTGCTACCTGGTTGCCCGATCGGGCAAGTGTGCAACTTAGTGCACTATAACACAACACAAGATACTGTAAATTTGTCTTGAAGGCAGTCATTGCACTCTGCCTCTGTGTCTTTCCCTGCTTTCTAGCGATCTCTACCTATCTCTCTCCCAGGTCCATTTGGTTCCAAACTATCATTTTGCTGGGGTCAGGGACCACTGGGTCTGTGACCACTATGGGCTAATTAAGATGATGAATTTTAACTCTTGAGAGCGTAAAATGTTCTCAAGAGTTACATCTGGTTAACCAACTTAGCTGGGGACCACCTGGAACCCTCTCAGGGACCACTGGTGGTCCCCGGACCGCCTGTTAAAAACCCCTGGTTTAAAGCACTCAAGTAGGAAGTAAACTTAAATGCAAAATTTACAATATATTTTTGGGGAGCAAGTGACCATGACCTGAGGGCAAGTAGAACCTGACTTGCACTTGCCCGATGGGCAAGTGCCTCGGAGACCTTAGTGTCAACTCCTGAAATGGCCATTAATCTCCTACATTCTCTAGTTGTGTAGACTTGGGCTAATTCACATGATGAATATTTTAACTGTGTAAACATGAAACAAGTGGACCCGCAAGGGTCCATTTGGTTTCATTTTTACGACTCTCAAAGAGCTACTACATCTGGTTAACCAACTCTCCATCCTTTAGCCTGGGGACCACCTGGAATCCTCTCAGGGACCTGTTGAAAACCCCTGATCTATAAGGATTCAAAAGCTGAATTCTTGGTACAGTTAAAAGGGCAATACTTACAGCTCTAAATCCTGTCCATCTCCGATACAATGGTCTGCAATGAAACACAGGGGGGGGGGGGGGTCAAATTAATTGCATGCAATGTGTGTCCGTGTATTTATATTCTAAATCTTTTCGATTAAATGATATGGCGAATGCATACATCCATCTGTTAAATATACATTCAGAGTGGGGTATGAATAAGGTTAAACCAAATAGGTGGTAAATATATCACCAGAATGAGTCACTACCGCACCGCATGCACTTCAATACGGCTCGTGGCATGCTGCTCGTCCACTAAACAGTGTGATTGACTGGGTCTCGGGTCGCGTTACCCGGCCCGCTGAAACAGCGGCTCGCGGCGTGCTGCCTGGCCGCTATAGTGTGGTGAAATGCGGCGCGGGACGCGCTACCGACCCGCTGAAAACAACGTGGTGAACAGCGGTTCGCGGCGTCCTGCTTGCCCGGTATAGTGTGGTTAAATGCGGCGCGGGACGCTCTACCGACCCGCTGAAAACAACGTGGTGAACAGCGGTTCGCGGCGTCCTGCTTGCCCGGTATAGTGTGGTGAAATGCGGCGCGAGACGCGCTGAAACAGCGTGGTTAACTATAACCTACAAGCACCGCACCTCCCTGACTCCCTCGAGCTAAAGGAAAGCTCCACAAAAATGAAATGAAAACTAAAACGAACTGTTGCGTTGTCAAATGTCCCGGTTTCCAACATCTCACCTGCACCATCCCTGCATTGCATCCAAGTCGTAGGCTAATGCTGGTTACCATGCGCCCCACTGACCACAAGTTACCACCTCCACCACTTAACACAATACATGCCAAACAAAATCTCAAAAACATTAATTATTTCTTACCAATGCAATGAATGTGTTGTGCTAATGGCGAACTTCCAGCCACTTGTCTTGTCTTCTGGTCCTCTCTCCTTGTCCAGCTTCTTCTCCCCACAATGCATTTCAGTTTTGAATCTTGAACTTGAAAATCTTTTGTTCTTTTCAATTTAAACTAAAATAAGTTAAACTAATTAAACTAAACCTTTTCTATCCATCCCATTACAATACAATTCTAAGTACAATACGATCCACTTTTTTAGTTATGCAATAAAACTTAAATGATGTATTTGTATTGTACTGTTTTTACTTTAGTTGATATGACAAAATACAAAATATGGTCTTACAGTGTAGCATCAGAAACTATCCTTCTCTGCCTAATGCCTTTACAATGCAAATTGCTCCAGGCAGGTTGTTTGGCAACACAAGGCTACCACATTCCAGATTCCTACTAGGAATTCCTACTACCATTAGCATTTTGGTAAAAAAAAAAACGTGGTGGGGGAGGATCTTTAATAACATCACAACTATAAGGTGCAGTGGAGAACTGTATGTATTTAATACTGTGTACAGATCCCAGTGTAGCAGAGTGGCTCACAACCTCAGACTGATGGCCTAAAAGTCTAATATCTCCCCTGAGTTATAGGGCTATCCCTTGGCTTAGTGGTTAAGATGTTGTCTTTCTATGGGAAGAGACCTGCAGGAGATCTACTGCCTGGTGTTACACTGGTGCCGTGCCTCGGATTGGGTTTCCCTGTGGGGTGAGGTAAAAAGTGTGAGTGTAGCTGAGCGGCTCACAACCTCAGGCTGATGGCCTAAAAGTCTAATATCGAGTCCAAGTCAAGCATATCCACTTGGGCTTTGGCTTGTGAAGTTGGCTTTCCAAGTGAGAGACCAGGGTTATATTCCTGTTACATTAGTTGCAGGTTTGTTGCAGGTTGGTAGCAGGTCGTAGGCTTGTAGTTGAATCTGCTGATTCAATTACAGTTTGACAGCTCTCCACCAACATCGATTGTAATATTATTGAATGCATTGATGTCTGCAGTAAGTTTGACCGGACTCCACATTTTAGTTGCAATGTTTTGAGTATTTCAAATAAAATAAAAACAAGTCTTCAAATTCAGATTGTGAGCTTGTCAATCAACTATTTTAGGCTAAGAGTGTGGGGGAGAAACAAAGTCTAGAGCCGAGAAACATAGATTTTATAAAATAAAATTGTTTACATCACGCATCAGGTTTCATCAGAAACTTAGCAAATGTTTGGTGAAGTTGGTAGTAGGACTACAAGTTTCTAAAATATAGAAATTATTTTGCCCCTGGTAAATTAAGTGTAATGAATAAAGACTGAATGAATGTCCTGTGTTGCCACTGTTTTGCAGATTCTGTGCGGAAAATCCCAAAGTGGAACTTCTGGAAGTTTCTAGTTAATCCGGAGGGTAAAGTGGTAAAGTTCTGGCGAGGTGACGAACCAATTGATAGTGTTCGTCAGGAATCCTCGAGGCTCGTCCGCGAAATCATTTTAAAGAAGAGAGGGGAGGAATTTTGATGCATGTCGTCCCTGATGTGGAGCTATTTGGAAGGATTGGACACATCTCCGTTTACATTATGGAGTTTATAGAAAATTTGAACTGGGCTATACTGTGAGATGTTTCCTTCTCTGAATTCTGTGGTAAAGACTATCAGTTGGCTTATGACCAAGAAGGAGAGAGTGTGTGTGTGTGTGTGTGTGTGTGTGTGTGTGTGTGTGTGTGTGTGTGTGTGTGTGTGTGTGTGTGTGTGTGTGTGTGTGTGTGTGTGTGTGTGTGTTTGTTCTGACTGTCCTATGTATAAGATGGAAGTAGAAAGGTTGTGGTATACTAGAGTCTGCCCACTGGATCATGCTCCCATATTTTTCACTGAGGGATATGAATAACCCTAACCAGGTGACATTTTGAGCGTTTTAGCTCTGAGCTGAGGAAGAGTTAAGACACTAAATCGTAAAAGAATAAATAAAAAATGGAAGCATGAGTCAGTGGACAGACTCTATTTTTCTGTTTTAACATACTTCTGTCCAGCACCTGAGATTTTAACTTTTGGATATACATGCTTAGGGTACGCTCACCAAACTATATGACTGGCTGGTTGATAAATGCGGCCACCTGTTTTATATAGCCCGAGCAGCCAAAAACAATGGTTTTCTTTCTTGACATTGACAGGCTGGTCCGTCTTTGACTCATCTGTTTGCACAGAATGTGAAAGCAGTAACTAGTTTTGAGTTTTTCTACTTTAAATAGACTGTTTTTCATTCAAGACACCCTGTATTTTCTGCCACACAAACACCAGGTGTGCACAATACACAGAAAGATATGTGACCTCAAACAAAAAGAATCAGGTTTGATGTGACCCTACCCTTAGTTGTAAAAAAAAATGTCAAAAGGATAAATGTGGTTGTAATGACCACTGTGAAGTATTATTTAGTCTTTGAATTCCACATGTTTTGGATTGGAAAAAAAGAGACTGCCCAAACCTGTGTTTCCACAACCAATGTTTACATTTAATAACATGTCACATACTGTACCATGCATTTTGATACAGTAACCCTCATGAGGAGAATCATTATACAATAGTTGATTTGATCTCAGAGTTTTAAACAACTATTCTGTAATAAAAGTGTTTTTCAAATAAATTATTATTAGTATTACCGTAGTATTATTACCCTAATTATTATTACTCACAGTTTACTCACTCCTCAAATGTAAAAGAATCTTACAAAATGTCAGATCAGATGCCTTGATATGGAAGTATGTTGCTAGCTGCTGAACTAGTAATAACAGCCAGCTAACACAGTACTGCCTCATCATGACAGCTGGATATGATTGCTGAGGATAGCCAAGATATGCTGTATATTTTTTAAAGTGAACGTTTGACGTGGACTTATGAACAGCTGGAGGAGCAGCAGCAGGTAAGCTGGTAAAAAAACAAACCACCAGCTAACGAGACACTGCCTTCCAGCCACCCAAGAGAAAAGGTTGATATTAGGTGAAGTGCCATACAGTATTTTCTATATACCAGGTATTCAAAGGAAACTTTTTTTTTTTTTTTAACTAACCATTTCATGGTAGACTGCCGCTGCATCAATATAACAGCCTTCTGTTTGGACATCACCAGCGAAGGGAAGCCTCTTCTCAAAGATTTTGAAGCTGGGTCTGAAACATACAGGTTGCATTGCATTGGGTACCATGTGCCATGTGGACCTGTTTCCACTTACAGTAGTGTGAGCCACCTCATACTAGCATCTGGACATGATTCTCGTATAGGACTTAACGTTCAGCCATGCATACTAATTGCCAAGCATGGAGGTGTTGGGTACCATCTTTAAACTTTGGTAGGCCTGTCTCAGGCAGGAATTGAACCTCACAGTCTTAGGGCAGGCACTAACCAGTAACCACATAGCCGCTGCATTGTGACAAATCTGAACCATATGATCATTATATGTTACTTTGCCCTCTGGAAGTACATGGGTGTGAGTTCTGGCTGTGAGAAAATATGTCTTGTGTGTATGTACGAATACAGGGTGAAGGCTTCAGATAGGCAACTAGTTAGGCTGCAGATCAATGCGAGCTGGCAAGTGGTGAGGTGACGCCAGCTAACATTACACTGCCTCCCAAACAGTCACAAGTGTATGGGTGTTTTATTTATTGACACAATGCACCTACCTGACTCTTCAAAGATGATATTGACAGTCTTGACGTGGAATAAAAACAATGACTGGCAGCAACTTTGGCGCCTGAAGCAAACAGAAAGCAGCAGTGAGAAGTGTAGCTGACAGCTGTCAGTCATGATCACACAGCCAGCGGCGGTACACTGCCACACTGTCACCATCAATTTGGAATGTATAACCCAATGTAATAAGCAGTTTAATGTAAACTTTTTCATGTCAAGACCACCCCATTTGAGGGACACTACTAGCCCCTCCAATGCTTGGCTTTTTTATTGTCATGTGGCAATCATGTCTATGCATGCATGGCAGTCAAGAATAAGGACTTTAATGTTTGCCTATGGACTGTTGAAGCACTATTACCAAGCATCCCCACCCCCTTTTTATATTTCCATACAATACTGCAGTTGCTAATTAGTTTGGACTGTATTGAATATTTTAAAATAACCATTTGGAGTTAATGTGGTTAAACTTATGTTGACTATGCCATGACCCTCTGGAACCCCATGGACCCAGCCTGGCCCCAAGGACCCAGAACAACTTACCTTATGCCCTGAAGATTTCACTGAGTTGCGCCCTCTGAGCATTATCCTGGACTGGTCACCGAACAGGCTTTCCAATTCTCACTGAAAACAGACTATTTCGACTGTAATGAATGAATCTCCAATATTTTCTTCACTTTCATATTTTAGTAAGAGGTCACCAAATCTTTTCTAGCTCAAATGCTGATGAAACGCTGAACCCATGCCTTTCGCACCTGCCACGTCCTGACTGCTCTCTCCTCCAGGAGCCCGTGGTCCTAAATATAGTCCCATGGCGGAGGCTGGGGCGGGAAGCGTGTGCGGATGGTTAGGGATTCCCTTCGCGTTGTGGGTTCCCCTAGAAACACATGAAAACAAACGGACTGTAGAGGTGACGACGCGGCAATGTGGCGGCAGGCAGCACAGGTCTTATCAGTTTAGAAGCAAGGGCATGTCACATAATGGCATTGTCATGGAAAGGATCTATTGCGCCTGGCTGATGCGTCATTCATTATGGCATGAAGGAATGAACAATTATTTAGGCCAGGTCTAAACTGTATGCCTATAGGCTGTAGCCTATATGGCTATAGCGTGAATAGAGGAATAATTCGCATGGTATTTGGTGATGTTGAGTTTATATATAATAGCCTATACTAAAACCATCTGCATATTGTCATCCAATAAAGGAGAAAACATACATTATTTCTAAATTCGAAATAGGCCTAATAGGCTACACATGTCTGTAAAGTGTTGGACCCCAAATGGTACGTTTTAAATACATAAAAATATATAATATATTATTAATAATTAATTAATAATCATAATCATTATGCCTATAGCCCATGGAAATATGCTTCATTGTTGCGCTTAATTTTAATTGACGCTAAAAGCGTCCTTATTTGCCCCCTTTCGACACGTCACAGTGTGTGGCTACATTGTGGGCCCAGTATGCACATGCACCACACAAGACTAACCTAATATTAACACCGGCTGCTCAGCCATCTAATGAGCTGCATGGCGCTATTAGAGAGCTGAAGGGCGCGAGAGGGAGAGGAGAGGAGCTGCTCCCACTCTCTCCAGACCACCTGCCACTTCCATATGCGCTCCATCCACACACCCTGAGCCATGCCCTGAGCCATAGAGCCATAGCTCTCTACGACAGGTGCTCTGACAGTTCCGTTCCATGAACGCTGGTTGCTCTGACTTCTCTCAATGACAATGACTCAACAGATGCTCGTGCGCAATAGAGGACTAAGTATGAGTAAGTTGTTTGTAGGCCTGTAAGTCAAACTGATTACTGATGTCGAAGGACCTCTAAATGCCTAGGCCTATTTAGCCGCAGACTCATCGGAATATACATTTTCACATTGGCGTATTTATAAGCACACGATAGCATAGGCCTATACACGCGCGCCTGCGTCTGTCGCCAAACTGACACATCTTGGAACAGGGGTGAACTTTTTGTGACGACCCAATTAATATTCCCCTTTTGACCCTGGCCGGAAGAAAAGGCTACATTGAGAAACCACAAGTGTCACTTTATCTTCAAAATGTCATTTGGGTAGCAACCCATTCAGCCTGTATAATAAAGACTTGATTGTCAACATGCAGAATAAGCTATACAAATAAAAAAAGATTTACCTAGACGTGCGCACTGTTGTCTTTACCGCAAAGCAGGCCACGTGGAAAATTCGTTTTTTTTTATTTTAGTTACCTTAGAAACGTATTGTTTCAATGTTTTCCTTTCCTTCCCGCATTCACCCCTGCGGTTTGGCGGTAGCTTGACCGGTCAAATGTGGCAGGAGCACACACGATGCTTAAACAAAGCGTTACCCCACCAGACCAACTCTGATTAGTCAATGCTGGGCAATGATGACAAACGGATTTGTTTGCAGCAAAAGTCGCTAAAGGCGAGCCAAGAGGCCGACGCGAGGTTCCGTTATGGGTTGTGTTTTATAGGCTACTTAATCGGTTGGCAACAAAATCTAAACGGTTGTAAAACGGTGAGAGTCTGTACGTAGTCTTAAATAGGCTGTGACAGTTTTTAGCGTGACAATATTTCAAAGGTTATCCACGGATATCAGTTCCTTATATCTTAATTTACAAAATTAATTGGAAGTCTGTGCTGGAACAGATAGCTCGCTTTATGCAAAAAATATTTATCATAAGATTCATCAAGAATATGGAAAACAAAAGTAATTGGACCCCCCTCTCTCGCTCTCGCTCTCACACACACACGCACACGCACACGCACACGCACACGCACACACACACACACACACACACACACACACACACACACACACACACACACACACACACACACACACACACACACACACACATTATTTGCAAGTGCAAGCTCTCATGTGGTTACAGTTGTAATAGGGAATGAAGAATTCATCAAATAAAAGGATCCATATGACGAATAGGCCAAAAAACATTATACTTGCCCACTATAACTAAAAAATAAAAGAAAAGAAAATAACATTTCGAAAAGGGGCACCCCTTTTCGAAAAGGAGCGCCCGTTTTCGAAAAGGGGCACCCCTTTTCACAAACGGGCCCTCCCTCCATCCCTCCCTCCCTCCTTTCCTCCCTCCCTCCTTCCCTCCCTCCCTCCATCCCTCATTTCCTCCCTCCCTCCTTCCCTCCCTCCCCCTTGTTAATATGTTAGTTATTAATTATTACCTTCATTTCAAAGCAATATATTATATTACAATATTACTGTCTGAGCAAGTGTAATATATTAATATTACTATTACATATTACTTATTATTATTATTGTTATTTTTACAAAATATATAATTAAATATTTAGGGTCACTATTAATCAAATATTACATAGGCCAGTGGCATGCCTATAATAAAGCAAGCACACTTGGCTTTCTGGCCAAATCCATATGAAATCAACTTGAAAAAAAAAATCACTCCTGAATAAATAAATTGATGACAAATTATAGAAGATAAGTAATTATTTAACTTCTGCAGTTGTCAAGATAATAGGGCGCCCGTTTTGAAAAAGGGGCGCCCGTTTTGAAAAAGGGGCGCCCCTTTTCAAAAAGGGCAGGTCGGGGGCGCAGATTGATTTCGTTGGCTCTCTTTAACTGTTTATGTTTAAGTTCAGTGCACCAAATATTACCATCATTCGTCAATTCAATGAATAGAAGTTCGCCTATCCCAACTTGGTACAGAGTTGTCTGTGATGTTTCACTGGACTGTGTGCATTAAAGGACCCCCGTTGGGGTGCCATTATTTTGCCGTGTCCGTAGGAAACGAGCTGTACGCCTTCCATGGTTCCCCTGGCGCCCGCAGCAGTCTGAGTGTCTTCAACCCGGTGTCTTTGCGGTGGAGGGATCTGTGTCTGCCGACCACCAGTTCCCCTCCGGCCTTTGACCCCAACATCACAGCGGTGCTCATAGAAGAAACTGTCTATGTCTGGGGGGGTCATTCAGGCGGGTTCTTCAACAGAGACGTTTACACCTTCCACATCCACACTCACCAGTGGCTTTGTCCCCGCGTCGTCGGGAGACCCCCGCCTGGGGTGATGGAGCACTGGTCCTGCGCCATCCCGGGCTCTAAGGTCATGTGCATTTGTTGTCGCTCTTACTTGTACAAACTGGACACCGCCTCCATGGTCTGGTCTTTGATGGGCCCCACTTGGCCTCCAATAGGAGCCCGGTGCTTCTACAATCCCACTGTTGTTGGGACCAAGATGTTCATGTTGGATGACTTTACGCACACCCCCAACGAGCCAGTGGTCAGAGTGTTCAACGTGGACACCGAGTGCTGGGTGAGCTGCAGCCAGCCATCTGAGAAGGGACGTTATTTTTCGTCTTTTTCCTACAACAACAAGGTCTACGTATTTTGCCACAAGATCGAGAAAAGATCGGAAAACATATTATCGGGTGAAGGATTTTATGATCCCGGAAGCGAGGTATACTTCGGCGAACTGTTGAAACTGGACATGCAAACCCTCTCCTGGAAGAAGGTCCAGCTTAGAGGGGAAGACCCCGGCTACTGGAGGAAAAGGCTCCACAGTTGCGTGCTGGGTGACCGCGTCATTTTCTTTGGAGAAGGATTTTACCGGCGTGGTGAGAAGCTTTTTATCCTAGATTTGAGTCCAAGTCTGAAGACTCTGTGCAAGACGGCGGTCATTCAGTACAATCTAGAGCACTCCAAACTCCCACACAACGTCAGGTGGGAACTGGAGGGCATGACAGGAACACGGCTACAATGAAAACAAGACGTATCTGGAATACGAGAGAGTAGCGACACTCCCCGTTGACACCAATGCTATGGCTGAAAGGAGGCGGCTATTGGCTGAAAAGCACACGTGACCACCTAGTAAGGACGGATTTAAGTTCTAAATCTAAACAAACCACTCTGGCCATCCAGGTCAGTTGACAGCAGCACATTCACAGTTATACTGTATATCTTTTTTAGCCGCGACCATTTTGTGACCACGACCACTGGTTGCGACCGTTGGCCCATTGGCCCAACAGTCGAAGGTTACGGCTAGGTGTAGGCATAGGTTTTACTGAGGTTATTTTTAAGTAGGGATGTCCCGATACTAATACCCAAGTATCGGATCGGCTCTTTTTGTCCCCACCATATCGGTATCGGCAAATACTGTATGGGTATCGGAAAAGTATCAGTATTGGCCCTTATTTGTCATTATCGGGTCACATATTGGCAAATATCCCTGTCTATCCAGTGATTGGAACACAGGGGTAAGGGGTTGACACCATGGCAGTTAAGTAAAATGTTAGGTCATGTGGAGTTTACTTGTGTTTACATGTGCACATTTGAGAGAGGAGTATGTCATTCCCTGTTGGTGACTTCATATAAAGGTATTTTTCTTTTGTATGTTATTATATATATTCTTCTCTGGTATCTTTATTTGGTATCACTATCGGCTAACACAGAAATTGTGGTATTGGGATCGGATCGGAAATGAAAAAGTGGCATCGGGACATCCCTATTTTATATTCAAGACCAGATGATCACAGCCCATATGAGGATGATCTTTACATAATTTCCCAGGACGTCTTCACCAGTTGAAATAATAATAAAAGTTATTCAGGGGATATTCTGGGCCAGATCTGAGTAGTCTTGGTTTGACTTGATCAGGCTCCAATCTAGACCAATCCAGAAGGTCCATGCTTGCTGGGTTCTTTTCATCATTTTATTCACAAAATAGCCTATTACATTGAGATGCCCAGATGTTTATACACTGTCAGAGTTATGGGAGACAGCAAACAAGAATTGCTAACAATCAATTAAATGGTGGCTGCTGTATTATTTCTCCAGAATTTTTGTTTGAAATGTAAATACATCTGTCAGAGTTGGCACATTTTTATGAATACAATACACCTGTGCACGCACGTGAAATGCACATGCTCGCGCTTTGCCCAGGGCCCCAGATATGGCCCCTTTTTTTTTTACATTGGGCTACACATGTTATATAGAACATTTACATTGAATTAATTGAGAACTTTTATACAGTTTTACTGTTACGATTTACAAATCTCTGTGTCTCATGTTGAAGCTAAAGCCTTAGCCATATGAACCTCCTATAAATAGAATTCTTAGGTCATTGTGCCCCTATATTGACCACAAGCTGTGATAATATTCAGACCATGAGTAAATTCCCAATTATAGCTGTTTTTAAGTCAGATTTAAAAGTAAAACAACAATGGTATTTGTCAACTAGGTCCTGCCTGGGCTTTACATGAGCTGTATTTGAGGGTGAAAATTGCCACATGAAACTGCCTTGCTTCATTGTTCAGACTGATTATAGTCTTGCATTACATATAAGTGTAAATGTCAAACTAGTCTATATGTCCAGTGACTTTATGACTGCGCATACATCAATGATCATGTTGCCTAATAGAAATAAGAACAACATGGATGTAAACAATTTACATTTAATCTAATTTTCAGTTAAATATGAAATTGAAAATTAGATTGAAATATGAATTGAGATTTCATTAATGTTGCCAAAATCAGAATCAGGAAAAAACAACTTTATTGTCGTCATATGAATATGCAAGTTACAGGTGTAAAATAGTGGTTGAAATTATTTGCAAGTGCAAGCTCTCATGTGGTTAGAGTTGTAATAGTGAATGAATAATAATTAAAATGATCCATATGACGAATAGGCCTTAAAACATTATACTTGCCCGCTATAAAAAAAAAAAAAAAAAAGTATATATATATATATATATATATATATATATATATATATATATATATATATATATATATATATATATATATATATATATATATATATATATATATATATATATATATATATACAGTATATATTCGTATTTTATTTCTTTCATAAATAGAGATTCTTTCACTATAGGGACTGCTACTGTTGCGAGTTGATGATGTCATATGTCCACTTGTGGTCTAGCCCTATGGAATTATGGAATGCACATGACAATATACGGTATATGAAAAATATTTCTTTGAAGCATTAACTTAGTATGTTAGTAAGTTTTAATTTTAAGTTTTAATTAGCATATCAATTCCACAATTTCATAGGGCTACATATATATGGACGTATGACATCATCAATTTGTGACAGGAGCATGCAGTCCTGATTGAGTGAAAGGTATTTATGAAAGAGATGAAATATTTACATTGTTTTTATCTTGTAATTTTAGTTGCAGAGGGCAACTATAATGTTTTGAGGAATATTGTCTTATTAACCATGAGGATTATCTAGCATCTACCTTGGGCTACAAGTTGTTTCCATGACAGTGCTGTGTAAATGCACTCATTATCAGTGTGATCTTATCTCCATTGGTTGTTAAATCCTCCTCAAACTAACAGAATCATCAATCACGACAGCAGCTCTGTAAAACTGTATTTGACTGGTGTGTTGCCGTAAGTAACCAAATGGACCCAATTCCATTTGCAGAGTTAAATGAACACTGCAGGATACAGTGGAGGCAAACAGAACAAGAGATTTGATGTTCACCTTTGCTCAGTCTGCCTCGTCACATGAACCCATTCTTTACAGCCAAAGCCCAAAGCAATGATGGAAGGAGGAGGTTAGGTCATAGGGTTATGGCATAGGTCAAAAGGGTCAGAGGGTCATTGCCTGACATATTCACCTCACCTTACTATGCCCTATTTAGTCAGAAAAACATGATTTTGTTATAAAAATGGAAATTGCAAATTAACGTATTCCCAATGCAGTTTGCCTCCAACTTTAATTTAGTGTAAATGAATAGACCAAATTGTTACCAAGGGGTTTTAAAGACGCACAGCACCTCTATGGGAGATTGTTTTCCCATTGAGATATTGTGGGCACCAATATTAGGAAATGACAACTAAGATGCTGAATTGATCTACTTCAAGTCCCCTCCAACCTGCAGACACTCAGACAGACAATATACTTCAGAAGGTTAGTTGGTTAAATTTGTTTTGCTGTTCAAACAGGGAAGCTTATCTGTTCTGCATTGGAATAGATATCATATCACTTAAAACACCATCAAGACACCAAATCACTCTTAGCCATTCAGGCAAACTAACAGATAACCGCTTTTTATTGCATGAAAATGTTTTAAACAGAAAAACATGGAAACCATTGTGATTTGTGAAAGTAAACATGACATTGCTGCATATTCGGGTCCTCAGGCCATGTAAACAGGAACACAATGTAAACAAAACTGTAGGCACTATTATTTACTTTGCTATAAGCAATCAGCTCTGGCTGATTAGCTTAGCATGCTACCTGAGGAAGACTGTTCAATAATTTACAGAAAAAAACTGTAGGGTATCAGTGAAGCAACAATAGTAGTTGCCCACCCACAGTATTTTCAAACCTCCTGTGTAGCTATACTCTGGTGTCTCCAAATTGTGCATTTGGACATATTCAAATATCTGCCAGAGGTTCTATTGCTGGCAGGTTGAGATGATAGCTTAAAATTTGCTGGCTACTTAATCTGTCCTGTTTCAGCTGTCGTTGGGCACCCAGCGGAAACTGTACCCTCCATGTTGAGTCCTTGAGGTAAAGGCATGTCCCTGAGGAAACACCTGGGTCCTTATTGTGCAGTGCTCTCTGATAGAAGTTCTGAAAGATGCATGTTCTCCTGCATCTGCTCCAACTGTGCGTACACCTGCACTGCCTTTGGAGATACAAGTCTGTAGGCCTGAGAATGTGCCATACATGCGTATGGTGTCGTACTCCTGCTGCGGTCTTGGACCCTGAAGGACAGCATTGCAGCGTGTGCTGATGTCCCTAAGAATGTCTTCGACGGAGGAGCCAGAGGCTACTGATTCGCGTTCCTCATCCAGTCTCTGCCTCTTACAAGGGCTTGTTGATTTGCTGGTGGTATCACTTGAAGGCAACACAGGTTCTGTTACATATGGCTCTTTGGCAGTCCTCATCAGCTTCTAAGAGGGAAAAGTAGAGAAAAGCTTAGGCAATGCATACATCGGTCATAGGTGTATGGAGTTTATGGAGTTTTTGGGTGAGAGAAAATTAATAAAAACATTCCCTCAGTCACAATCCAACAGGTCATGGCAACAGTGAGTGAATGAAACAAGATCTACGTTGTGAGCTGGTATACTGCCATCAACTATAACTCAGATTAAACCCTACTTACATCTAGTACTGAAGCCAAGTCTTTGGCCCGGCTGGCCAGTTCCCTGAGGTGAACATTCCTCTCCTGCAGTGAGTTGATCTCTTGCTTCCTTCTGCACACCGCCTCATGAAGCTGCAGAACAACACAGAACAGAAGCACATCTGTCAAATCATGCTGACACAGCATAGGTGAAATAGGGCTTTCTATATAGCCTTGATTTCCCAGTGATCAATCAAGCAAGCAAGCAAGCAAGCAATCAGTCAACCAATCAGTCAATCATTGCTGCATCCAGGCCAAGGCGAAATGCATTGTTTTTCAGGTCTGGTTATATACCTGGTTGTTGGTTTCCATGGTATCTTCCAGCATCCTTCCTTGATGCTGAGCTATGTCCTTCCATGGAGTGGCGTCTTGGACCTGGGGTTTATCTGCCACTGGTGGGTTGTGGAGACTGTGTTCTGAAGTGATGTCAGGTGGATGAGGGGTCAGGGGAGGTATGATGCAGCCCTGAAATGGCACCAGTCCAGCAGGAGACAGACTGCTCTCTAAGGTGGCAGGGGAATCTACCAATGGAATGATCGGGCAGTTTAGCTATAGCTCAAAGAATCGCCTAAAATTACTATAAATAACAACTATGATAATACGTTGTAACAATAAGCATCATCATCATCATCCTAACAAAAAGACTTTACCTGCAATGAAGTCCAATGCATATTCCCCAAAGTCTTGGTCATCTCCATCAGAATCATTTACCTATAATACAACAATAATCTGTTAAATAAAATGAAAATAGTAATAATAACAATATAATAACAATATGTTCCAGGAGATGCATCTTTACCAAATAATTGATCAGTTCTACCTGTAAATCCCTATAGAACCAAGCATAATTGTGTGAGTCCATTGAACAAAGTGTTGTCATTTTGGCAGGCTCCGTGTGCGGACGCGTAAAGGCACACGAATGCAGAGTTGATTCTAAAAGGCAGTCTGCCATGACTTCAGCATGTGAGGTCTCACCAATTATGGAAAAGCTTTATAGACTATAGGTAGCTCACGTGGCAAGAGCAAACTACATTGCCATTCGTGCAGAATTCCAACACACACTTCTCACCCTGTAAAACATTAACTTAGACTGACTGGCAGTGACGTCTCAATTACTCCATCGACAAAAAGAACAATGGCTTACTTTTCAAACATATTGATCTCTGTATTTATAGTGAGTATAGAAAATAGCACGCCGTATAAAAGGTCAATACTATTTTTTTTGCGTCCCGTGGAAACGGGGTGTCTGAGTTGTCTCTCACTGCGAGTCAAGCGAGTCACTCTCCCGTCTCATCACGGGATGCGCAGTCGTCCAATCATCCCACGCAATTGTTGCAAAGGCTGTAATAATAAAGAATACATTGTGTATTGTGAACTGTTTGAGTTTCTCAGCCATAACATACATAATTGTATTTAATAATTGTATTTTCCAATCCCATCACGATGCCAATCCACATGCATTACCCTGTTCAACGATGCAGGGCATCTTGTCGACATATTCCGCGATTGGGCTGCTGCTCCTTGGCATCGCCACTTTGCCCTGAAAAGAAAATAGTCATTTTATAATCACAAACGTATAACTACCTGACTATTATATCCCATATGAGTGTAATATTGTAATGTTACCTTTTTGTTGGCCGTAGCTCTCAGTCTCATGCACCCATTTTGGCCCATTTTGTTGGGACAGATTGCACCAAATACTCTTCTGTCCCTCTGCATTTTTACGGAGGTCTGTCTGACGAAATGTGAAATGCAATATTTATATATAGAAAACATTCTCCCGGTTTAAGTCACTCCATGCCGCGGTTCCAGTGCCCTTGGCCCAATCAAAAGCATGCATGCATGCATTTTGGTCTCCAGGGAGTTCCAGCGTCCTCGGAGATTAAATTGGTGTAGCTGTAACGGTTTTCTGATGCGAAGTGGATCAAGTGGTGGTACCGCGCATAACGGCGCCATAAAGCAAGCTCTTTGCGCCAGACGAGTCACTGAGTCACCAAGGGGCCAGCTAGAGTCCTCGTGCCAAATTGCTGCGTGCACTCCTTTCTGTCTTTTTAATATTCTATGCGTTCCGAGTAATAGAGTATAGCCTACATATATGTTGTTTTATTGCAATTAATTTGATATAGAAATAAAATCATTAATCATTGCATTTCCCCGATATTTATGACATATTACGCAACATCGTGCGTAATATGTCTAAAGGTCTAACAAGACTCGATCGTCTCCGACTCTCCCCATTTTAAAAGGAAATGGAATAGGAAAAGGGCAATTAAAGGAGACAGCACTGCAAACACTCATGACAAATGTTCTCTATTTGTAAACACACACGAGTGTGTATGCTTGGCCCTTAACGCTGAATGCACCTGTGTGGTCTGCAGCGTGTCAGCAGGTCAAACTGCCACGCGCGATGGATTATCAGCACGCACAGGGGCGTGAAAACAAGTGTTTACTTTAGTTTAAAGACAGGTCTACTATCATTATTTCAGTACATTTTCTGTTGGATAAAAACAAAACGTGTATAGTGCGTGTTTAATCTTTGCTACTTCCATAAAAAAGTAAAGTGTTCAAATATCTATCTATTTTAATCTCATTTTATTATAAACGAAACTTGTTTATATAGTAAAAACATGTTTAAACATGTTTATGCAACAGTGAGACAGCTCCGTAGCACAATTCTAAATAATTCAACCATATCCAATTCTGAGAAAACAAAAACATGTTCATGAAATCTACTCATGTAAAAATGGTCTATAGGCTCCAACCTGCATGTTCACTGTTGCAACCTCTGCTTACTCTGAGTGGATCTATGTCGGTTCTCTTCTCTTCTTTTCTCTTTTTGTAAAGTGTCTTGAGACAACTTGTTGCGATTTGACGCTCTAATAAAATGAATTGAATTGAGTATATGGAAGCAGGGCTTGACACTAACACTTGCCTGCTTGCCGGGGCAAGTAAAAAATAATGGTGGGGCAAGTGAAGACTGCTATCTGGTTGCCCGATCGGGCAAGTGTCTTTCCCTGCTTTCTAGCTATCCACATTTCCAGCTGGATTTGGGAAACAAAACAGGCAAATTAACATACACATCAAAATGACCTAATCCTCTACATTTCTCTAGTTGTGTAGACTTGGGTAATTAAGATGATTAATTTTAACTCTTGAGAGTGTTAAAATGAAACGTTGAATTTTGGTTATATAACAAAATTCAACATTGAATCAATGCATTTTGCTATCTGGGAAGGGTCCATTTGGTTTCATGTTTACGTTCTCAAGAGTTACATCTGGTTAACCAACTTAACTGGGACCACCTGGAACCCTCTCAGGGACAAACTGGTGGTCCCGGACCACCTGGTTTAAAGCACCAAAGTAGGAAGTAAACTTAAATGCAAAATTTACAATATTTTTTGGGGGGCAAGTGACCATGACCTGAGGGCAAGTAGAACCTGACTTGCACTTGCCCGATGGGCGAGTGCCTCAGAGACCTTAGTGTCAACCCCTGTGGAAGCCTATGCAGCCCTCTTTATAGGCAAGTTTATAGAATGAAAGTGCATTCATCACTCATTGAAAGACCATCAGACCATACATGTTCCTTAACCTTTGTTTTATTCATGTGCATATTTTTCATGACCTTTCTAATGTAAAATGTTACAACAGTAACTACCATCAGACATGTCAGAGAAGTCCAGGCCAGTCCGTTCAGTGGATCATTTGATCATAGAACAAAGTACAGAGATCACATATGTATTGATGAGATACAAGAGAATGCTATAGGATGCTCTTTGTGAAACACAAAATAACAATGAAAATCAGTGTTGAAATCAACTTTGACTGTTTTATGAGGTAAATAATTGCAGTCTATAGTCTATAAAGCATTGAACTGTATCAAATTGCTCTCCAGAGGGATACATACAGGTACTGTATATCTCAAAGATATACCTGTATTTATGTATAGTTACAGTAAGAGTAGATATACTTCACCACCATCTCAAACAATGAAAGAACAAACATCAGGAGCTGAATATTCTTTTCACAATCACATTTAAATAATTTAATTGCAGTTCAATTTGACTTGATATAGCAATCAGTCATTTCTATACTTGCAGCATCTCCTGGTTGAGGGGAAACCAGAGCTTCAAGTTCTAACTGCATTCCTGAGCCAGACTGTGGCTATGGCATGCATGGAAAACATACCCTGGAGGGAGATGTAATACAAGTGAGACGTGATTGAGTAGGTCTGAATGAATAAGATATGCACCGAAGTATGTATAAGTGAAAGGTAGACTTTAGGCCAAGTGGAAAGTACTGGTGGTTAGATAGTTAATGAAGTGTAAAGACTATAGTTTATCAGTAATAATGACATGATGGAGAGATGATTGACTGTGGAAGTATGCAGACTTAGTAAATAGTATGTTGATATAGTGAGTTGAATGAGTGGTATTAAAGATCACATCATGATGAAATCATTATAATGTTAGTTCATATGTAAGTGATCAGACAGTAAGTAGTCAAGTCAGTCAGAGAGAGGAGTGATTGAACTGATGAACAAAGTGAGTGATATAGTGTTGATAGATAAAGAGTGCTATAGCATGTCTTTGTGAAACACAAAAATTGAAAAAATCAGTAGAACTTGACTTTGAGAGTTGTAATAAGATATGACTAAAAGTTAAGTGATAGATGACTGAGTGCAGTACTGCAATCTCCATGTGATGAGTATAGATGAGTAAGAGTAGATGTTACTTTCACACCATCTCAAACAATGAAGGTGAGTGAATATTCAATCAATTTACACTAATATTGAGTTAAGTGATTGACAGTAAATCACGTCATAAGCTGGTTCCTGGTTGAGGGAAGCCCAAGTTCTCCCTGCATTGCAGTAGTGGCTAGACTGCATGGAACACACTGGAGTGATGCTCCACGGACGCAGCATCAGAATCAATCTGCAGTCTTTGCCTATCAACTGCTTGTGGCCTAGCACTGGCCGTCAATGACAGCTCACTGCTGGAGAGTTCAACACAAAGATGGCCCTCCTCTTCTTTTGAGTGTTGAGCTGTTTCTGGTGGTTGACTCAGTATCTCCTCGGCCAGGCTCAGTGCACAGCTGGCAGTGAGGGATGGAGGGTACTTGTTGAAGGCGTAGTCTGCTAGAGTTAACTCGCATATGCTTTGCGCAAGGCTGCTGCGTTGCCATGGTCTCTTTGCATCCTGGTGCCTCCCCCACACTGATCCCTCCATGGTGGTGGTGGTGGTGCTGTTGTTGGCAGCCATGCTGCAGTGGGTGTAGTAGTCCAGGAAGAAGGCGTGGGTGGGGGCAGCCAGTCGGTAGTTGAGGCGGAGGAGGACAAGGCACTCCAGGTTACAGAGCTGCTCCTTAGTGAAAGCATTGCAGCACATGGACAGCAGCTGGCTGATGCCCGGTGAAAACACCTCCACCTGCCAAAGAGAGAATAATTATTCAAAGGCAGACACATAACTGTCTCGTGTATAGATAAAATGACATATAGGTAAAAGGACATAGTGTGTGTGTGCATATAAGTAACGCGCGCGCACACACACACACACACACACACACACACACACACACACACACACACACACACACACACACACACACACACACACACACACACACCACACACACACTATACCTGTTTACTAGCAAGAAGGAGTGCAGTGACACCCAGTAGCTGGAAGCAGTCGGAGGCAACAGGTGTAGATGCCAGAAACCTGTCCATGATGTTTACAGCCAGGCAGCAACACTCGAAGGACAGGCGAAAGTATTTGTGCACAGGGATGAGCCAGCTGACCAACTTGCATCGTGCCTCTGGCGTAACCTGCATGAGAAAACTGCAAAAATGAATAACTCACTCCCCCATCCACATCTTAAACGGGTGTTTCTCTTTGATGTATAGCCAATACTTTGTAACCATACAGAATAAAGTTTAGTAAGAGGGGAATTCCACCCAGTTTTAAAATGTTCCTGAGAGTGCACAAATCCATTTGTACACTCTCAGAAAAATAGCTCTTATCATAAACATGGTGGAATAAAACTTGATGAAACCCAACTTGACCTCATCAATTTGGTTTTCACCATGTTAATGATTTTTTTTTCAGACCTCCAACAAGTAAGGTATATTAATGACAAAGTACAATGTTGAAAATGGGGGAATTACCCTTTAATTGTTATTCCCGTCAAGTTTGTTATAAGCAATATCATGTTGCCTTCCATTCCACTGTGGTGGATTTCCTTACCTGTGGCTGGCGTGCTAAGCACTTAACAGAATGAAAGTGCGTCTCTTTTCCCTTCTGTATCTTGTACCCTATTTCTGCGTAGTGGTGATGCCAGTTTGCAAGGTCTCTCATGCAACAAGTCGAATGAATCAGTGGAGACACGGCGGCGCACGGAACTGGTGACGGAGACGGAGTTGAGTTGAGGCAAAATCCTCCTCGAAACCGGAATCGCTCAGCCTAGACGCGATGTTTTGCTTTCTGTGCCTCGCCGCTGTCGTGTGCAGTGGTTGTGGAACGCGCAGACGCGAGCACCTCCATCGCCGCGTCTCCTTCCATAATGCGCGATTGTTGTTCAACATTCGTCTGCGTTTGAAAACCCTGTATGCCCCACCGTCATTGTTTCGTCATTGACACCATGTAGATTCAGGCACATGCCGGCTCGACCTGTGTTGTGTTGTTGGCTATCACTGGTGGCAGTGGTACACAGGTTCTGTAGCAGTCACTCACTGCACGCTCATTTGTCATTGGGTGGTATATGGGAGTCTCCTGTTTGTGCGTCACGGTCTGTTTCCCGGACTTCCCGCTCTTAGCCTCCCCACTGCCCCTAAGTACCCAAGTGTTATGATGCCTAATTGCCTGCCACGGTGACAAAATCATTATTTATTCTAGACCAGGGGTTTTAACCTTTTTGATGCCAGGGACCACCATTTTTTCAGATTTGAGCCCACGCACCACCATTTATGACTTTTAGCCCAATGAGACCCCAAAAACTAAAGGTTCTTTTTGTTTTTGTCCACAATACCAGGCTCTTTGGGAAACAAAACAGTCCAACATACAGATCAAAATGACCATTTCTACTACATTCTCTAGTTGTGTAGACTTGGGCTATTAATGATGAATATTTTAACTCTTGAGAGTAAAAATGAAACCAAATGGACCCTTGCGGTCCATTTGGTTTCATTTTTACACTCTCAAGAGTTACATATGGTTAACCACTACTTCATCATTTAGCCTGGGGACCACCTGGAACCTTCTCAAGGACCACTAGTGGTCCCCAGACCACCTGTTGAAAACCCCTGTTCTAGACTGTGACACTCGACATTAAATCAGAATCATCAATCACCAGTACATAAAGTCAGTAAATATTGTTTTGACAAATCAGTCACCATAAAAAATATGGCTGATTTCGAATATGGTAAAAGGTATTATGGTAAAAATGGAGTAATGGGTTTGTATAGGAAGGAGGCGGATACACTAAAATGAACATCAAATATCTAAATATCGAATGGAGTATCATATAAACTGTCTGGTGTTTCACATGAGCAGAGTAGACCAAAAAATTACCAAAAGGTTTTTTGGAAGTGAAAAAAAATCTTTCTGGTACTCGATCTCTGTTTATCACGAAAGATACACAGATTCCCCATTACTATTCATGATAAAACTATCAACCAGGTATATAAGCAATGAAGCATAGCGGTACAAATACCTTGATAACAGTCATCTGTCATGGAAAGATCAGATTGAATCGTGTGTAAGAAAACAAAGCAAAAAACTATATGCCATCTAAGATCCTTTGGTGCTTGTATAATTTAGTAATGCCTAGTTTAGTTTCCACTGTTACATTCAAAGCTTTTAATGTATGTATGATTCATGCCGACCATGCTTTTCTTTTGTTTGTGCCTAATGTAAATCACTCTGATAAAGAGCATCTGCTAAATGCCTAATTTGTAAATTGAAAGTCTGTTTAGATGATGCATTTTGGGACTAGCATGTATGTGTGTGTCTTTTCAGCTCAGCAGTATACAGGTTGACAGAGGCCAATCTTGGAATCCATCTGCAAGTAAAAGAAAAACAGCACCCTTTGCTGTTTATTTCGTGAATTTCTGTAGATTTGGAGATTATATACTGGCAGTGCATTGGAATGGTCTGCTATAAATTAGAGGTCCTGACCCATGACCTCAACAAAATAGAACACTTAAGATAGATTAATCAAAAACACCCACCCTGGTGACTGATATTGTCCTCCTAAGGGTTGTGCTTTTTTATTTACTGTTTTCATTTATAAAACATTGTTTTAATGTTAGGAGGAAGATATCTTTCACCAGAAATAAAACATTAAGTGTTTTGACGAATCTATTAAAATGGAGTTTTAAGTTATATTGGGTTTGAATGGGGAAGCGGGGGCAGGGCCGCTAAAATGAATATCAAATGCCAAATACTGAATCATGCAACTAATAAACTGTCTGGGTGTTCACCTTAGCCTGAGTAGACAACATGACCAAAAGTTTTTTTTCTTGAAAGTGAAATATCACTAAGTTGTGGCACAGTGACAGACACAACTCTCACAAAACACACCCTAACCTCCCTCTCTCTTTCTCTCTCTCTCTCTCTCTCTCTCTCTCTCTCTCTCTCTCTCTCTCCTCTCTCTCCCTCTCCCCCTCCCCCCCCCCCTCTCTCTCTCTCTCTCTCTCTCTCTCTGTAAATGTAGCCTACTTTTAGGTCATGTTCACAACATGAATACAACTGCTCAAACAGTTTAGGGGGAATTGGGGACAAGGAAGGGTTATTATTGGGGACAGAGAGACAGACTTGGAGCCTCAGCCAACAAGGGGGAATCGGGGACAGACAGACAGGTGTGTCAAGTCATGCAGAATAAGCTGAACAAAAGTACAGCTCTACTGGAAATGCGTTGATTCCGCTTAAAAGTAAAAGCTTGTTTTATCTGTTTTTGTTTTTACCACGGAGAGGCTATACAGTTAATAGCCTACTTGAAGGAGGCCTAGACCTACTTCAAATAACCACACAAATTATCCATTCACTGTTACGTCACCCTCACAGGGTGTGTAACACTAACAGTCACCCAGCAGTCACCCTGTTGGGGTGACTGCTCAGGTCACGTTACAGGGTGACGTGACCTGAGCTGGTGGAGACCTGGGGCACAGGTCTAGTTTTCTCTGGCTCTACTTTGATGTAAGCCCATCTGGAGTTTGAATGGACAGACATCAGTCAAAAGGGAGACATTTGAAAAGGAAGGATGGATGGGGGAAGCATCAACATATGGAATGTCAGAACAGGCTGACTGGAGATCTAAGTTTGAGTCATGAGATAGCTCGTCCACCGCTACTCATCTGTGCTGGGACAAAGCCTGGGCACAACTAAAGCGTCATGTCTAGCAAAATTGTGAGATCAGGAATCCCCATATATGGTTTTAATTGCGACAGCATGATGTCACGTGATGTCACAACACACCATGGGGACAAATAGAGACTGGCTGAAAACTGTCATTTTCATCATAGCTTAAGCCTACTAAATGCAACCTGTGGCTGCAAAAATAAAACTAACCCTAAAAGAAACCCTAACCCAGTGGTTTTCAATCAGTGGTCCGGGGACCACCAGTGGTCCTTGAGAGAGTTCCAGGTGCTCCCCGGCTAAATGATGGAAAGTTGGTTAACCAGAACTCTCGAGTGTAAAAATGAAACCAAATCGACTGTTGCTTGTCCATCTGGTTTCATGTTTACACTCTAGAGTTAAAATATTCATCATCTGAATTAGCACAAATCTACATAACTAGAGAATGTAGTCATTTTTGATCTGTATGTTTGCCTATGTTTTCTAAAATCCAGCATGGTATTGTGGACAAAGGCAAAGAGATCTTTAGTTTTGGGGTCTTTGGGGCTAAAATGTCCTCCTACGGTGTCCGTGGCAAAAATGCTGAATAAATAGTGGGCCCCTGGTATCAAAAAGGTTGGAAACCACTGCCTAATATAAACTTAAGGTATGTGGGAACGTAGAAGTTAGAACCATAGGGTTGACCTTTTTTATTTCTGATCTATTATTTATTATTTTAGTACTTAGAACTTTTACCTTTATTTTGAAGCGTGTTGCGGAAGTGTGGTTGCTAAATAATGTCCTACTTTACGCTTTTCGACCACAGCTTTGGGTGACGTCACTCACAGGCCTTAAAACAGAACAGTGGTCCCTCCTCCTAAACTCAAGCAACAAACATCACAGGGAAGCTGCAGGACAGGTTGCTGCTGGCGTTCCACTATGCAGTCCATATAAAGAAAGACGCGAGGTATTTCACTGTCGACGATATTTGACTTCACATCAAAGCCATTTTTTCGGGTGGTCTCTTTTATGTGTATTCTGTTCACGTTTAGAGAAAAGCATATTTGATTTGTGTTGACGTTCGCTAACAAGCAGCTAGCTTGCTCGCTAAGCTGGCTAGCTGCCCATGGGCCTAACTTGCATTGTTGTCATAATAAAAACAAGTGAGCAATGCTAACGTTACTGTTATGTTCTGGTGTCGATGGCAGCCCTGCATCTATTAGCGATCACTGGGTAGTAAAATGACAGTGGCATTAAAAGTCACTTTACACTTTTAGCACGCTATGATTGCATTGGTTGGTTGGTTGGTTAATTCATGACCCGTCCCACTTTATTATTTTTAGTAAATTCCATCCATATTACACTACGCATATGTTAAAGAAATGGCTTTAAAAGGAGTAAATGGATCTGCTGAGTTAATTACTTGACTCGCTTTCCAAGAGGAGAGAAATGATACAGGGATGTCGATTGACATTACTTCATACTGTTTAGGCTACGTAAACAATAGCCGATTGGTAGGTTTGCCATAGAACATCATGAGCATACAATCCCTTAGCCCTGAAACTTGACTGTCATTACGTCATGCGATGCATGGCTAACAACCCTTTGTCGTTATTGGGTGCCATGTCATTGTGGCACCAATTATGTTTTTATGACTGCCACCTAGCCACAGGCGTTTCGTTTTGCGCTCAACACCCCTGTGGTATTGGCAGACTTTGAGTCAACATTTATGACCAAAGAGGCAAGAGTTTTTCTTACTATGTACAATCCAGATTTGGCACAAACGAGGGACTTGATTCCTTCCACTCTAACGCCACCAAAATGTGGAACGCCCTACCAACAGTCATTAAGACATGTGAATCATTTGACTCCTTCAAAACTGCTTTCAAATGGTACCTACAGACGGCTGCAATTCGAAACTGGGCTCTGTAAAACAAAAAAATGTATATTTAACCCCCCCCCACCAACCCCCTTTTTGTACATTTCTCTTTTACCTTTTTACCTCCACTATGATTTAACCTCCATGATTTGTTGCTTCTGACTTTACTCAAGTAATTATTTCATACGTATTGAATGTCTTAATGAAATTAAACATGTTGGCCACTATTGTAAGCAAGTGTGTTCTTCACTATTGTGTCCAATCAGTTTTTCAGGTTTGCTGTAGTTGTATTTGAATTGTACTGTAATTCTCCAAGCTGTTATCAGTTTTGTAGCAGTTTGTACTTTACTTGTACTGTAACTGTCATTTAGGTTAATATAATATTAATTCATTCCTATGTGTAAAATGATATTGCTGAGTAAATGGCCCATCTATAAGATTGTAACTGAACATGTTTACCACATCCCACAGTTTTAGTATAAGCCCACCATGGAAGAGTCAGGAAGGCCTCGCTATGCTAAGGTAGGAGGTCGGGCGAGGAGCATTATGGCAGATGAGACCGACAGCTGGAGAATCCACCATGACCAGGGACAGGGATTCAGCCCCAAAAACGAGGGAAGTCACCACACAAAGAGGAACCAGGGCAGGCCTTACCACGCCAGCCCCAAGAAGGGGGCCTCGGCCCCCTGAGTAGCTCTCCTGGAGGGTTCAGGGGTGGACACAGTCCCCTGCAGAGGGATGGCTTCCAGCGGTTCCCTGCTGCTGAGAACAACCGAGAGGAGAACTGGAGAGAGCGTTCACAGCAGCAGCAGCAGCACTGGAAGAAGAACTCGCATGGAGAGGACCCGAGAGAGGACCGGGAACAGGGAAAGAGGGACTTCGCTGATGGCTCTGCTCACAGCTCAGGTGAGGGAGCCAGCTGTACTCGGACCTCATTGCTGAGCACTGGCATTTAATTGCGCAAATATTGTGTTGATGCACAAACTGCATGTTCATAACTTCGTTAACATAATGCATGCACCAAGACTGCATTTTAAAGGTTAATTTTCATCATCAGGGGACAAAACTTTCAACTTAACCTGCCTTCATCGGTGTTGCACTGAAGCCAGAGCGCAGTGTTCACACAAAGTTATTCATTTTTTAGAATGCCTCTTCTGCCATTAATACAGGCTCAACCAATCTTATTTCTCCACCCTCCAGGAGAAGACGAAGGAACAGAGACAGAAGGAGGCCTTTTGGGGATGATGACAGGGGTCCAGTGATTGACGAATCACAGCTCTCGCCCAAAGAACTATCGTCCCTGCGGCAGGCAGAGGAGCGGCTTATCAGAGATGAAATCTTTCGCCTGAAAAAGGTGAGGCCGCTCACTAGCCTCACTGGCGGTGGCAGTGGGCTTGCAATAAAGTGTCCCCAAGCTGTTTGGAACTGGCCCCTGATTTCTCTCTCGTATCACTTCAGCGTGCCCGCAGCAGACCCAGTGCTGTGTACACATGCTGTCTGTGTGACATGCTGCTGGACTCCATCCCTATCGCCCAGCGTCACTCCAAAGACAAGTGGCACAAGAGAGGGCAAGGGTGAGTTTTTTATTGTATTATTATTACACTCAATAAAAAACATCCTAGAATTTTATTCTACAAAAATGTATAGTCATAGCCTTTATACATAACAAACCTTTGTTCTTGTGTTTTCACTCTGTGTGTGTCACTAGGAGAGGCGAGAGCAAGTAATGCTGACTGAAATCCTGCCCCCTGGGCAGGAGCAGATAAGTGCAGTGAGTGCTACCTTAGAGACTGTCGCCAGGGAGCAAGGTCTGAGTGACCAGGACGTAGAGAAGAGACAGTGCATCGTCTCCACCATGCAAGAGCTCCTCCAAACTGTCATGCCCGGTAAGCTGCCATATTCGGCTACTAAGGACTTTGTCGTTTCAGGCATCCCTGCCACTTCATTCTAGAGCAAATATTTGGCGAAAAAGCTAGAACTACAAGCAGATGTACCACAATTTGTTGTAAGCTACACAAGGTACACCATGCATGAAAAATGTTGGTACAGGAGGAAAATGTATATGCATAGATTATAAAAGACCATTTTTACTCTATCCACATAGTGGATTACAGATGTATGCAATTATGTACTGTACATGCAGAGATTCACATATTGTAAGATATTACTGGCCTCTGAAGATAATGATTTTGCTGCCAAGAGCCTTCGATTGATGTATTCGCTATTTAATTTTGAATAGATATTCAGATTTTTACATTCTCTTGCTCTTCTCTCACACTTGTCCACTCACTTTCCATTGCTCTTTGCCATTTACAGAGATAAATCTCCGGCTCTATGGATCATCCTGCACCAAATTTGGTTTTAAAGATTCTGATGTCAACATTGACATTCAGTACCCCTTTCATGTGAGTATCACAGAGCCAGGTCATTAGGACTGCAACAGTAAATCCATCTTAAAAGTTTTATTTTGTGCCCATTGATTTATATAATTGTTTTTATCACATTCATAATACAGTAATTGATAAATTAATCATTAAAATGCTGCAATAGATCAATGGTATGTTAAATTATCTTTGACATTGCCTACATAGTTTCTTTATTTGTTATGATTCATACCACTTAATTAACATTCCTGGGCAGAGTTTGTATCTTTGTTTTGACTGAGACTGGTTGGTTAGTGTTTATTTGGGCCCACCACACTCATGCTTTGTGTTGCATTTATGTTGTAAGGTTTTGAAATGGAATGTATTCACAGATGCATCAGCCTGACGTCTTGTTGAAGGTCCAAGAGACACTCTCTCTGTGCCGTGAGTCACTCACTTTATCCAAAAATATAACTATTCAGTTGGCGAAATAGCAGTACCCCTCGTTGAGACGTGAACAAAATAACTACGCAATGAGCTAAGATTAAAGCTTGCATGTTTTATAAATGTCCTGTTTTTTTGTTTGTTTTGTAGCGGTCTATGTCGACCTTGAGGCAGATTTTCATGCAAGGGTGCCTGTGGTCATTTGTAAAGAGAAAAAGAGGTTTGTCTCCATTGATGGCTCTTGAATCTACATTTGCTAATTTCGTCACTGCCTGTGGCTTGACATGGCATCCATGGGAGAAGTTGGGAGACTGATTATATTGTTCCTACAGTGGACTAATCTGCAAAGTAAGCGCCGGAAATGACAACGCCTGTCACACCACTGCCTACTTGACTGCCTTAGCCAATCAGGAACCTATTCTCCTTCCACTGGTCCTGGGCTTCAGACACTGGGCGCGGGTGAGTTTCTAAAAGTGCTGTCATCCTGTGATCAGAACATGGCATTCTCCTGTCATTGGTTTGATTTTCACATGTGGTGTTGGTGGTTTGTAACTGTATTTAAATAGTTACTAAACACATCACTATGCTTCTGCAGTACATGTGTAAAGCCTACTTCCTTCCATTATTAGCTAGTAACTGTGGCAACACTTCTGGTCTATAGCTTGCCTACTTAATTTCTACAAATGAGCAGACCCCATTAATGCATCTGCTAATTCTCTCTGGACCAGATACTGCATACAAACTGGTAAACAAACAAATTGTGTATGTTGTCTCAGCTCTGCCAGGTGGACCGAGCAGATGAAGGTGGTCTGCCAACATATGTCTTTGCCCTGATGGTCATCTACTTCTTGCAGCAGCGAAAAGAGCCACTCCTGCCCACATACTTGAACAATGAGGTTTGCAAGTTTTCTCCCATTTCTCTTGCATTGAATTAAACCCTAACATTATTCATGAGTTTAACAACAAACTATGCATCCCCTTTAGATAAAGGAGTTTTCACTTAGCAAGTTGTCTGAATTCAATCTCACAAACCTGGTGGATGGATATGTGCACTGGACTTACTTCCCCTCATCCAAAGAAAGTTTGCGGCCAATAGAGGATTCGTTTAAGAGCGGAAAGGTAATTCTTGTCTTGTCTGGTAGTTTAAGGGGTGAATGAATACCATTAAACATTTGGGGTACTACCATCACTGTGTTTAGGCCACTGAAGTTACTTTGTTGATTTTGTTATATTCTTGGTGTAAGTATCACTATTTATTGTATACCCTATTGCCTTACAGGCTTCACTGGTGTTCCAAAGACCTTGCGCCTGTGTAGAGGTTGGCCTCCTGTGGGTGGAAATGCTTCGCTTCTTCTCATTAGAGTTCAACATGGCAGACAATGTGATAAGTGTGCGCACCAGTGTGGTTCTCTCACGTGAGGCAAAGGACTGGCCAAAGAAACGCATTGCTGTGGAAGGTAAAGAGCTTGCTAACTTGACAAAGCTGTCAACCCTGTATTGGGTTTCTGTGCATAATTGGTATCATACAATCACAAATTACATCGCTAATCTTTTACAAACTTGACTGTTACATTTAGAGACTGACCGATGGCATCAGTCATCATCGCATTGGGGGTCATATCGGGGGTCCTGACCAGTGTCAGTGAAATTGTCACTGACAGAATTTTTAAAAAGTGCACAGTGCACACTACTAGCTGCTACAGTGTTTTATGTTTATGTAGCAAAGCGATACCAATGGTGCTGGAGAGTTGGACTGGTATTTACTCTACTCCATTTCTTCCTTGACAGCCTGACTGAACAAGTTAAAAGAAAGGTCTTGAATAGAGACATTGGTTTAAGAAAGCAGTTTCCCTGTACTACTGTCAATGTGAATGTACCACTGCATAATCATATCGGCACAACATCTTGCACAATTCACAAAGACAGAGAGTATTTTCATTCCAGCTAAAAACCTATATTGGCCGCAAATCCGTTATCGGCGGTTATATGTCGTATCGGTTATCATATCATTTCCAAAATTCCATATCGGTCAGGCTTTAGTTAGGTTTGTAAAAAGCTTAATGTTTACAGGATTATCTTGGACTCTTTCCAATTTTGTCAACTTTTTTTTTAAAAATCCTGTTTATTAATTTTAATGCTTATATATAGCTATTTAACATTTTATTACACACCATTAAGGCCCAGCTAATCTTAAATGGGAAGTCCTGCATGTGTGTTGAATTCTCACTGACGTTGCTTTTATATTCATGTCTTTCTATGTTTAGACCCATTTGCCGTGAAGAGGAATGTGGCTCGCACAGTAAACAGCCAACAAACGTACGACTATCTCCTGCACTGCCTGAAAACCACGTACAAGTACTTTGCCCTGCCACACAACACGGCAGCTACCAACCACAAGGTTGGCTTAATGCAAAGGCCTGTCCAGGGGGGTGCGGATGCTAAGACATTGAGAGAGGAGACCCTCCACCAAGCAGGCATGAACACGCCCACAATTAAACCTCTTGCTGAGGGAGAGGGCCCTCAAGACTCTGATTGTATTATTGAAGAGGAGGAGGTCAATGAAGAATGCGACTCAGACGATGAGGGGGAAAAAGAAAAGGCAGACTCTGGAAAAAACAGCCTCTCTGAAGATGATGATGAGGAGGTGGAGGAGGAAGAGGAGGAGGAAGGGACGATGACGTTGAATTCTGCCGACAGCATCTAGACAGCCTCACCACGGAGGACGAGGAGATCTTTCTAGTGGACGAAGTCTCAGGAGAGGAGCTCCTCTCTGACGAAGAGTGTCCTGACTTGGAGATGCCCGCTTCCATGGACGAGGAGGAGGATCTAGCTCCCATCATTCTGTCACACCCACCTGTAGAGAGTGATGAGGGCTTTGAAGTCAAGAATGAAAAACAGGGTGGCCTGCACTATGAGTTTACTAGGCAAGCATTTACACGAGGCAAGGTAAATATGACTTGTGTTTACGTATAAACAAATTTTGAGAAACCCAGGAACATCCGACTTAATATTTTGATTTGAAGATACAGCTCAAATAATTAGAGGCAAGGCTTGCATGTACAGTGGAAGTAAATCTGACCTTTATTCCCTCCTAGTCCCACATGGTTGTGTGCAGCTTGTGTAAACATGATGGCCATCTGAAGAAGGACTGCCCAGAAGATTTCAAGAAAGTGGAGCTTGAACCTTTGCCTCCAATGACACCAAAGTTCTTGAAAACCCTCAACGTGGTGTGAGCAGTGCTACGGTAAGTGTGTGTGTCAGTCTTATCTGTATGCCTGCAGTCTCCGTATCCAGATCTGTCTGGAGAGCTTATCTGGCAAACCTCATTGACTGCCCAGACAAATGCTTCCAGCCACTGAGGCTGCTTTATGATGTCAGTCACAGTACTGTGTCATTGGAGATGAAATGGATCCCATTCATGGTTGACATTGGAAGTCAGTAGGTCTGTGTCATTGCCATCCATCTCGTGGATGAACACCTGCCATGTTGATGAAATGATGTCCAGGACCAAACAATCACCATATCTACCATGGAGCTGAAGCATGCTGATGCATTATGGAAGCGTTTCCAAGGCATACAAGCAGTTGGGTCTGGCAATTGACAATTTAAAAAAACAAAACATGTACTCCTTTATGTAAATTGTGGACCACTTCACATATTTAGGCAGTCTTGTATCAGTCAAAATCAAAACTGTCATCCATAATAAGATACACCGCTGCCTCCCAAATACGATGTGCTGGACATCAAGTCGTATTATGTACTGCATTACATGATACGAAAACCTCGGACTTGTTCATCTATCAAAGGGGATTGGATATTATGAGCACAGGGATTCGGAAGACA
Organism: Benthosema pterotum; assembly: GCA_039105355.1. Taxonomy (NCBI): domain Eukaryota; kingdom Metazoa; phylum Chordata; class Actinopteri; order Myctophiformes; family Myctophidae; genus Benthosema; species Benthosema pterotum. The sequence goes on from CM076972.1 coordinate 22,599,452, forward strand.
AGCTGCTATTAAATTGAAAACGCACTGAAATCTCATTCGCATTTTTAAAACACTGGTTTGATTATTATAAACCAAACTGTGCCCTGCCTTTTTCCAGGCAAAGGATGCCAAAATGTCTTTGGTCCTTTCTCAATGTGGATCTTTGTGTTCCCTTAGAGGACTTTGCCCCTGACACCCTGGAAATAGAAGTGAGAGAGTATATCCTTCGTGACCTGGAGAACTTCGTCAGAAGACAATTTTCAGGTAAAGCCTTCATACCAATTGGAGCAGTCCTTGTTGAGCTAGAAAACGTTTACACACTTTGTTTGATCCATCATGCTCTTTCACCAAGATGTTATGTCCACTCAAAGTGTGAAATGAGTAGTATTAGAAAGTAGGCATGTAACGATGTATCTTATCGATATTAATCCTGATGTATGGATAGAATAAAAAGATGTCTATATTGCATTTTGTTTATGGGGGCTTAACGGCTTAATTCATATTCCATCACATTCAAGTACTTGAATGTGATGGAGAAGTGAGACAGAATTCATGCATTGCAGTCACTTTCACTAGTAAAAGCCTTTAGAGTGGAGCTGTGTCTGAACACAGGTAATGGCTGTTGAGAGGCACATCAATTCCTCAGAAAAACGTTTCTGCACTGTCAAGTTTTTTTTTGTTTGTTTTAACATGTTACAGTAACTCGAGCTAGGTTCTAGACCTCGATGTTTACAATTGTTGCACAGGAGGTAATTTTACATGAAAAGTAATTGCTACTTTTACAATGTGGTTAAATGGAAATGGTGGAAAAGGTTGGTCCCTGGGGGTTGTTTGGACATTTGATAACAAATCTTTTGTTAAAAATGTATTATGATCTACCACATTGAAGATCTCATTTACCGTCTACATCTGAAAAAGTAAGGGGTCAAGGATAGATATACATATTTCTTTTAATTGTGCACAGGTGCAAAGCTGCAGTTGTTTGGGTCATCTAAGAATGGCTTTGGCTTTAGACAGAGTGACTTGGACATCTGCATGGTGATGGAGGGGCAAGCCACCTCTGATGTAAGTATATATATTGATGTTCTTATATGTACAACTTGTAGTGACCCATGGGTCAACACACAGTAGTTTCTGATTCTCATGTACACAACAATAACGCAATATAAAAGTTGCTTGATTAACAGTCTGGTTTTGTTGTGTTTCATCCATTGGCCATTGTTACAATTTAGCAAAGGCGTGTTTCCATTATGTTCCATTAAAAGCTGAATACAAATTGATATTTCTCATAATGGGTCGGCTTTGTAATCACAACATTTTCTATGTATTGTAGGTTTTTCAATATTGTGGAAAAAGGGTGAGAAAGATGCAAATTATAAACATCCCCACAGCTATTTGACCACATGTGGGACGCAAAAGTAATCAAGTGTAAAGAAAAAGTAATATCTGCACACAATATACTGTGATGGTGTCTGCCATAGGTATTTAGATGAAGATGGTGTAGTTTACTTTGAACAGCGGTTGTGTATGGTACTGGTAACAGACTACCAGGACTTAGAAGCAAATCTCGATTGGTTATTTACCTATCCTGTTGCTGGCTGAGCCAAATAACATTTAGAGTCGCCAAATTGACTTTAGTCAAACAGTGCTGCCCAAACAATGATTTAAATTTGATGGCTGTCGTGATTATTCAATAATTTCCAATAAAAGAGGGCAAATCTCAATTTATTTTACAGGGTCTGGATTGCATTGGAATAATTGAGAGCCTGGCGAGATTACTGAAGAAACACCCAGGTTACATATGCTGCCAAATGTTTTCTAATATTTCTGCCTGTGATGTTTGCTTCTGTGAATCTTTTAATATAATTATGTTCTGTCACCTTTAATTAAACAAATATCCAAAGATAAAAAGCCTGAATATTCTACCGTTTCCATCTCTACTCTCCTCAGGTTTGAGGAACATCCTGCCAATCACTACAGCAAAGGTGCCCATTGTGAAGTTCTTCCATGTCCACACAGGGCTGGAAGGAGACATCAGCCTCTACAACACCCTGGTAAGGACTTTAGAACAAACTCATGCCTTTAGTCTTTTGAAATTGCACACTATTAATTGACTCACTGGATGTGACATTTTGTGCTTTCAGGCCCTGCACAACACTCATCTGTTGGCATCTTATGCTGCCATCGACAAGAGGGTGAAGTTCCTCTGCTATGTCATGAAGGTGTTTGCCAAGGTGAGTGCCCTATACACACACACACACGGCAACAGCGGACATCCATGTGTGTGCCGTACTATAGTGGTTCTTGATGTGGGTTCCATGGCCCTCATGTACAGTTGAGGGGATTCAGTCAGACAAAATAGGCACTTTAGGCTGCCACATTTTCATAACGGCGCCCCTTACCAGAAGTACGGCTGCGATGACTGTAACTGTCAAAATCATTAAGCAAACTGCCATCTGCAGCGACGACGGGTTACCATGGTGACGCGTCTATGCAGCATGTGTCAAACAGGCATTGTGGACACTACGTTACAATTACAATTTACAATTTAGGCATTTAGCAGACGCTCTTAATCCAGAGCGACTTACAATGGTGAAAAGTTTACAATTTAATCTGGATTTACAATACATTTTACAACATACAATGAAGCGCTAAAAAATTGTATACATTAGGCAACCTTATAAGTCATTGCAGCAAGTACTGTGGGTTGGTATATAATACAAGTGCTTGGGTTGAGATGGAGTCTGAAGAGGTGTGTCTTAAGACTGCGGCGGAAATAGGTAGTGAGTCTGAGGTCCTGATTGCAGGGGAAGTATTCCATAGTTTTGGGGCCAGGAGGGAGAAGAGCTTGGGGCGCGTGGAGCGTTGTCCAGCGTTTTTAGTGGGGCTACTGCCAGCTTCCCAGTGTCGGCTGATCGACGCGGGAGGGCTTGTAGTTTATGAGGCCACTGAGGTAAGGTGCAGTCAAACCTTTGGTTGCTTTGAATGCAAGCGTGAGAGTTTTGAACACTGTGCGTGCAGCGACTGGGAGCCAATGGAGGGAGCGGAGAAGCGGAGTGACATGTGAGAATTTGGGCTGGTTAAAGACCAGACGGGCTGCAGCATTTTGGATCAATTGGAGGGGCTTAAGTACACGTTCTGCCGTAATAGGAACGGCTGCTACGGCATGCAGGTTTATCCATTGAGCACGATCGAGTTCCGGTTGCCGTAGTAGTGACATCACCACTGTATGGCTTCAAATCCCTAATGATTCATAGTTAAGAGTTGAAGACATGCAAAGGTCCAGTTGGTTCCTGAGTACATTAAATGTGTGCACCAAAAAGTGGAGATCCGACACATAAATATAGAAAGGAAGAAACTTTATTAAACAGACATGTTTTGACTGTCTTCAACAGGACTGTATTCATCAATACAGATTTGTAGACAAAATCGTGTCCAAAAACAACAAACAATTTTAAATGTTGGGTTTGAAAGGCTAAATTACATCAAATGATGGACAGTGGCTCAACTCCTGAATACTTGATGAACCTTGATATGAAAGGGTTTAAAACCATTGGCCTAAAGGGCTTTACAGATGGGGAGTAATAAATCGTGCCTTCTAGTTAATTTTATATGGGACCAGTGTGTTGTGCTTGGAGAACACCACGCGTTAAGCAAGCATGTGGCACTGGGTGTTGTCGCATGGCGTCCAGAGTTGTTTGTTGCATGCGTGCTTATTTCGTGCACACGCCCGGAATTTATTTTACACCTTAATCCTGTGATTTTTTTTTTTCCCACTACGCAATTACCGTCTGTCTGCACTGAGCACAGTGGAATCGCTGAGACACTGCGTATATTTCAGGCTCCCTGTTTATATAATACATGTTGAAGTGAGGGTCATTGTTGATTTAACAATGTTAAGTATCACTAATGTATTGCATAAACAGTAAACACAGATCTGTAAACCTTTATTTTCTAATGTTATTTGTCCAGATGTGTGACATTGGAGATGCATCCCGTGGCAGCCTCTCATCCTATGCCTACACCCTCATGGTCCTGTTTTTCCTCCAGCAGAGGGAGCCACCGGTGATCCCTGTACTGCAGGAGGTAACAAGCCAAACCTGAGCATGTGATTCTTTAGGCTCTATTGATCCCATAACACTGGGGACATTTTCTTTTTCTATGAACTTGCCTTGTTTATTGCAGATTTATGACGGAAGCAAGAAACCAGAAGTTTTGGTCGATGGTTGGAACATCTATTTCTACCATGATTTGGAAGCACTGGTGCGTTTCTTTCCTTATTGTATGTCCCAACATGCAAACAAGTTGGCAGAAGTGTTTCTGATGAATGTAGATATGATAAAATGGACTTAATTGGTGGCAACTGGTATACTTTGAAAACAACATGCTTGCACAGAAGCCATTTCTAATAGAATTATGGAGAAACATGACAATATTCAACACAATGTGCAGCCACCTGCTGCAGATTGTGTTGCACAGTTTGAAAGTGTTTTTTTTTTTTTTTTTTTCCTATTTTGATGGTCCACCGTTTCTTATGCACTCTTCAGAACATGCTTGTAGATCAGGAATCTGCAACTAAGTTTGGGTCAGGCACATTTATTCTAAGCCATTACGTTGTGCCAATTGTATTAATGGTACCACAGACCGCTTTAGATCTACTTTTGTTCTAGTTGCAGAACATGGATCAAAATAAACTATGTGTAATTGTATACGTGGTGGCATATTATACTACTTTAAATTGATGGTAACAGACAGACTGGAGTATTTTATTGACACAAGGGAAAACATGCACTGGAGGCATCATAGGCTACTTCAAAACATCAATTCGTCTGTATTTGGCGGTAGGCTGCCTGTGTATTGAACATTGTATTGTCTGATTTGTTACGGTCGTTGCCAAAAATAGCTGCTGACAATGTCACCTGTTGGCTTGTTGTAATGACTCTGCAATACGATGGATTATTAATTTGGCCTTTTCCTGTTGTCTTATGCCTTCAGCCTAAACGGTGGCCAGAGTATGGAAAGAACACTGAATCTGTGGGGGAGCTTTGGCTTGGAATGCTTCGCTTCTACACTGAAGATTTTGACTTCAAGGAGCATGTTGTGTGCACCCGACAGAAAGCCTGTCTCACCACGTTTAATAAGCAGTGGACCTCCAAGTACATTGTCATTGAAGGTCGGCTTAGGTGTCTGCAGCACAACACTATATATTCCATTAATATTTACGCACGAATACCCAGGAATCAATGCAGTTTCTGGGCTGAAATCTAGTTCTATTCATTACATTTGTGAGTTGTCAACAAACGTCATGTAATACTTTTTCTCTCTCTGTATCCACTACAGATCCATTTGACCTGAATCACAATCTGGGAGCTGGCCTGTCGAGGAGAAGTATGATTTGTTTCTTCCTGCTATTCTGATATTTCATGAAGTTGGGATGTTAATAACACACTTTTGCTATTCATGTTGAGGGAATGTTGTATGGTATTCCAATCTGCAGGAAGATTCTGTTTAAATATTGTGGCCAAATAAGTTGCTTTACTGTAACCCCTGAACAATTCCATGCATGTTGCATAGTATTTGCTTTATACGCTTCTTTTCTTTTCATCATTGTCATAGCAAATAATGGCCTGGGATCAATACCATTTTTATGGTTGCATGCCTCTCAAGACTAAACATATTAATTTGCAATACGCAGAAAAAACGAAGCAATCCCAAAACCACCAAGTATTATTATTTTATTTTTTTTCTCTTCTTCCAAACTGGATCACACAGGCCAGTTTGGAAGCAGACTAAAATGACGCTGTACTTGTCCATTTCTCCTTTTCAAGGCTGACAGCTCCAGCCAACATTGCAAAATGAAAGGTTTCATTACGTTATTGGCCCAAACCCTCAATGCATTTTATTGAACAGAACGACCATTACGACAAATGTGTTTAGCCCTCGGCAGTTTGTCGTTGACACATGTGAACTGATGGAATTTTTTTTCTTCCTCAAAACAGTGACCAACTTCATCATGAAGGCTTTCATCAATGGCAGAAGGGTATTTGGGACACCAGTCAAAGTCTATCCCCCTGAATACTCTCATCAAATGGTAGATATTTAATATAGAAACTAGTTCTTGATGTAGAGTGCCTCTCAAACAGCGATGTCACTGACATTTGTAAATCTTCATCTTAGGAGTATTTCTTCGATCCTGAGGTTCTAACTGAAGGAGAGCTTGCCCCCAATGATCGCTGCTGCCGAATCTGTGGGAAGATCGGGCACTTTATGAAAGACTGCCCCATGCGTAAGAAGTAGGTACTAGTATTGGAGTGTATTTATGATTCTCAATAATTATGTAAGCAAAAGCATACCACACCAGCACTATTGTAGTCAGGTAAAATCTTTGTTTGGTGTAAACGTTGGCCTAGGTCCAGGCAGAGAAGGGATTTTGAAAACAATAGGCTGGAGTCTGCAGATGGAGCCAAAGACCAGACGATGCAGAAGGGCGATCGCTGGAGAAGAACGGATGAGAAGCGCTCCTGTTTCCTGTGTGGGTCTCAGGCTCACATTAAGAAGGACTGCGTGCAGTACAGAGGCCCTGCAGGTGAATTAAATTAACATCTTAATTTAATTATTTTTCTGGATTGGGGTCAAAACCATTATGTCCATCTAACACAACTTTATTCAAAGACAGCGGGGACTTTGAAGTTGTTGAGTCACCATCGCATCAAAGAAAGTATGGAGGGAAATATGTTGGTTTTAATTATGTATGTTCTGTCTGCTAGGAAATGTCAAAATGGATAACTCTTCATACTCGTCCTCTCCCAACTCCTCATCCAACCATCTGAAGAACATGAACATGAGAGAAAAAGAGAAACAGGTGTGATATGAAACGACATGAGTTATTGAAAATGGTGTTTCTTTTTCTTTTTTTTTAATATACTGTATATATTGTTCATATAGCACAGATGGAGATGGACAAGAACTTGGGTATTGACTAAATGATCAGTGCATTCAGACATCCTTGCCTTGAGAAACTGTCCATGTCTTCAAATTAGTTGATACCACTGCAATTTCATTTTCACAGAATTTTTTTTAAGTAGATTCTCTGGTAATGTTTTAGGCACAAAAAGGTGTAGCAGTCGAAACATATCAGCCTGTAGATGGCATTACTGACACTATACCTGTATTTGGGGTGTCCTCTTGGAAATGTTGAAATGACCTCTAGGATTAGAATTGCCAAGTTTTTCTTATTTATACCAGCCAGACATGAAACTATTCTGTTTAGCAGCAAACATTAAATGTAATTCTGTATTTTCGTAATTATTTAGTAGGACACATTATCAACCTTTTAATTATTTTTGATAGGGAGTACCTCTACAGGAGGACAAAAAGAAGCGAAAACAACCAGTGATTTTGGGTCCACAAGCAGGTGTGTAATTTTGTCTGTACTCATTCATTGTCTTTTAATTGATTTGGCAATATATCAACACCCAGATGATAAGTGAAGCTTATAAGCTGCTGTATCAATACGGCATGAATTATCTGGGTGACAGTGTTGGCAAATGTGCCTCTGTTTAACGTTAAAATGGCATCTCTTGCATGTTTCAATCATGCAATGCATTCACTTCCCAGACTCCTGTTAAGATGCTTAGACATTTTCATTCAGGCTCTGTGAGCCTGAGAGTGTTACTGTAACTAACTATGTTTTGTGCAACATCATCATTATTTGATAAATATATTGCATAGTGGCCTCTGTATCGTGACCAATATCCTGAGATTGCCAGCAATATACACCAATAATTCTAGTGTGCTAAAGGATACCTGTCTTTGTGTTTTTCAGGCAGTCTAGCCAACAGACACTTGGGACGCCCCGGTCATAGGAAGAGCCCGGTGGAATAAACCGACATTCACAAGGTGGCATACTCACTTGCTTCATACTTGAGTTGGGGTTTCCCCACCCTTGAGCATGACGCTAGAGCAGAATGGCCACGGTGAAGAAATGATCAAACCACCTTGTTTGATCAGAAGGCTACTAAATACAACCAAATCTTTTACCCCAAAATCCAAAATATAAATTGGACTGCATGGCCAGCTGGAACCTACAAAAGCCAAATCAGGTTGCCAGTGGCTTGACTTGAAGCAAAGCAGGGCCTTTTAAGTTTTTCTTATTTTATTTTGTTTTTTGTTTTTTTTTAAACAGTTACTCCTCTTCAGAGGAGTCTTTTTAAGCTTTTTTTTATTTTAACAAGACAAGCCATGATGCATGCTCCTCATGTCTTTGTTTACGTACCAGTTTTGATGGCCAGGGTTTCTTTTTGTTTTTATCGAATTTCGTTTAAATGACATTTTAATTGTCCTGTGCACTGACATCTGTAAAACAATGTCTTTCATCCAGTCTGGAAAGCAGCTGTAGTTTGTGTTTCAGGGTACTACTCGCCCTGTATATAGTGTTTCAGGGTACTACTCACCCTGTATATAATGTACTTTCAGGGTTGTATTTTTATGTTTTTGAGATAATTGCAACCTAAAACTAGATTTTATAGATGCAGCCCCGTGTGCGTGTGTTTGTTTTTGCGTATACGTGTCCGTCCAAGAGTGGTGGACCTCCACTTTCCTCAGCACCCAACTTTCAAAAATCATTGTGTGTATAATTACGCTTAGAGCTGCTATAACTGACTCATACAAAAAGAACACAGCCATTTGAACTTGGGTCTTTTGTATTCTCTTCAAATTTACACACTCGATTAGTTTATTTAACAAAAGGAAAGAAAACGATGTATTAGACTATTTCATTTCTACTAAAGTATTCAATTTTGTGAAAAAAAAAAAGCCTACAAACACTGCTAATTTGAGACTTATGATTTATTTTATGGAGATTTAAAAAATGGAACCCAGACTGCTTTGCTCCGTTCGGCAGATTTTTCTCTTCTCAGAAGAGGTGAAAAAAAAAACTTAAACTGAGCTAATTGGTGTGGATCCAATATGTATTTGGCAGGTGTTTTGTGGCCGCCACGGTGCCTCAGATCAGTTGCTGCACAGTGAGGCTCTGTTCAACTATACTGAATGTTTTGCTGCTAGTAATCTGTCTGAAAGACCTGCTCATCAATTAAATTTTAAAAAGAACACTTGTTTTTTGTCTTGATTCAGTAGTGTTTCATCTTTAGGGTTGAATCTGTATTTTCTATTCAAACTATTATAATTGTATTTGCGGGGCATATGAAGGGAACCTTTATAATTTATTATTATTATTATTTTTACCACAATCTGAAAGTGGAACCAACATTTTTAGCAGACATTTCTAGTGGGAATCATATGGGCGATGCAGGGCCAGGCGCGATGAACGCGAACCTTAGCGCGAACGTCCTGTTCGTGCTGTTTACATTAACGATTACGCAACTGTACTGAGTAAACTCATTGGCTGTAACATCCGTCATTCAAACTGTACACCTATCCACACTGCTTATTGGCCTGCTGGGCTGGCCCAGTGCTAGGGTATTAACAGTTGCGCAAATTCCATTCACTTCATGGGGCCAGACCAGACCAATGGCTGCTCGTCGACGTGGATTTCTATTGAGAATGTAGTCAACAAATGGGGACAAGCCATATGCAGAAATGCATGGACCCAGGCAAACGTCCATTAAATCAATTTATTTTAGAACGTTTTATAGCAATACGGTAGCCCTGATACAAGACGGTCGACCGTCATGTATCAGGGCTAGCAATACGGTAGTTTTATACGAACAGTATAGAGACTTAGGTTGACGCTGTACAATACTTTAATTTATTCAAAATAGTTGCCATGTTGTGTTGCGCGCACATGCCTAATATAGTTCCTATTTGCGCTGCCCTCAGTTTCTGACCCCTCAATGTCGCAACTCTTCTAGATAAGTATGGGCTGGCCATCATCCTGTGCCCTTGCGCAGTGCACTGTTTTGCTAATGTTAGCCTGTTGGCTAAAGTGATATAAGGACTCAACATGTCCGCCTCAATGGTGCGAGCGACCGTTCGAGCGGTCAGTAAAAGGAAGATACTACCAACAAGAGCTGCATTAACCCTGGTAAGTTATTTTACCATCTACGGTGCACTTTCGGATGTCTGTCGAATACTGTCAATGTGGCCCGGCAGAGGTACACAACTGTTGAGGCGTTGACGTCTACACTCAGCACTCAACCCTCAGTCACATAACAGTGCTAGCAAATGCAGTGAAGTGTTTCAGCTTGTCATACTTTTATAAATCATACTTTGCCATGTCGCCCGTATACCCAATACTTCACAAGGCAGTGTAACTGTAACCAGCATCAAACATCTTTATTGCCCAAAGCACGTGCCATAAATACAATAAAAACAGTTAAAATGGGGAAAGTAATGCGGTTGGAAGGGCTACAGCATTTCGTTAACGGAGTTATGTCACGTTGCTTCGTTTTATAACGGGTGTAGTGCGTTTTATTTTTTTATTTTTTACATGTTTTACTATTTACACGGATAAGGCCCAGATCAGATAGACATCGTATGGTACCTTATCAATAAAGTGGTGGTGGTGCTGAATTTTAGATTTCATCATGTGTCTTGTCTGTGAGTCAGGTTTTTCAGTTTCCCAATATATGTCCAAACCCCATGCGGTACACAATTCAGACTTGTGATTTTTAACATTGACACACTTCACCTCTCAATCTCCCAAATATCTGTTAATCTTACGGTAATCTGTTTCTTTTATGCATTATATAAATCTAACACCAAGAACAGGAGTCAGACTATGCATAAGTGTATCTGTTTTTAACTGACATCACTTGACTAATGAGTAATGATGTCTTACCAGCTATAACAGCTTTTAGTACAGGACTTCATTCACAACTCCAACATACAGCCCCCTGTCCTTGCTAAATGGAGATGCTGTCATTGTCTCAGCATGTGTTACCAGGAAATATTCCTCTGGCTGTTGCACAATCACCAAGTTAAATCTACAGCATGGAAGAAAGCTGCAGAATCCCTGTATGATGACAGATTGTGGCATGGTCTGATTGTCATAACCTAACCAACAACCACCCTATCCTAAACTACTGATTTCTATCTTGCCCAATAAGTGAATGATAAAACAACAATGACTTGTTCCAGCTAAGGGAAATGTGTGACCATGGGAGTAAAGAATAAACTGAATTAGTTTCTAATAGTTTTCTTGAGTCTTGAATGTTTCTGAAGAGAGCTACAGTTTATAGATTAATAGATTTGTCGTACAGTTATAATTGTACACAGGTATAGGTGATTTTGCTGCTTTATGATTATGACTAATTCATGTAGAACACGTTCTGTGATGCGTACTAGCCTAGATATTAGTAGAGTAAATTTCAGTTGCACAATTTCTACTTACCGTATTCTTTTATTTTAATTTAAACACTGTTAATCATCTTCAGTCTTACTATTTTGTGCATGCCATTATAGGCAAACAAAAATCAGCATTATGCTTATTTCCTATTGTTGAACTTATTTATAACTACTGTATATGTATAACATGAGTATCTTTGTAGAGGTTAAGTGGTTAAACATTTTCTTGCTTCTTTGTCAGACTCCATCTGCTGTTACCAAGATCAAGTCACTGCTGGAGAATAAGCCTGAATATGTGAGTGAAATGAAGATTTCAATGGTGTGGTTTGTTCATCACACTGGACTAATCATTTTTATGTGGAGAAACCTCTTCGTTATTGTGGCCAAAGAAGATGACACTTTCATGGGAGCCAAAATCTGCCGTCTAAAAATTGCGACATAGAGGAAGTGACGTTTGTGTCTCAACCTGCCTACGTCAAAAAACCTTGATTACGGCTGTATCCTTGCCTGGGTCCCTGTTCACCATTTACTTCACACAGTTATATTTCTCTATGTGCAGTCCCATAAAGAAGTCTCTTCTGTAACTGAAGCTAAGGAGCTGCTTCATAGTACCACTGTCAAAACTTATTTGATCCTTGGATAAAAATGTCTTGTATTGGTGTATCTATGACAGATCATGGCGAAACCAATCTGCTTATTTTCAACCAATACCAGTTAAAACATCTATTCTTAGTAATAAACGGACCTCGGTTATAACTGTCCTTGTCTGATCTACAAGCTCAAAACATGCTGCTATTTTTGACGTTCCTCCTAGAGTACCCATGGCTATGGAGGGTTTAAGTAGACTGAATTGTTAGCGTGGACTAAATTGACTCTGTTTCCAGATCGGTCTGAAGGTGGGGGTGAGAACACGAGGCTGCAATGGACTGACCTACACACTGGACTACACCAAAGAGAAGGAAAAATCTGATGAGGAAGTGCTGCAGGATGGTGAGAGACATTTTGTACCCACAAGTGCCAATTTTATTGCATTAAAACTGAAAGCGTATGTGTGTGTGTGTGTAGATTAACTCACTTTAGATTAATGACGGCACTTGCTGGACCCCCTCGAAAACGAGATGGTACATCTCAACAGGGCTATCCATCTCTCAATAAAGGTTATATACTAACTCTGGCGACTGTCCCACAGGTGTGAGAGTGTTCATTGAGAAGAAGGCCCAGCTGACCCTGCTGGGAACTGAAATGGACTATGTGAACACAAAGCTCTCCAGTGAATTTGTCTTCAACAATCCCAACATAAAGGGAACGTGTGGCTGCGGCGAAAGCTTCAATATCTGAGAGTGACTGATAATGATGAAGCCTCAGTCCCTCCCAAGTCCCTCCGCAGCAACACTCCTTGCTCCTGGATGAGTTAAAGATTTGAGTGTTTATGACATTGTTGAACCCGTCGAATTATCTGGGATGTGGATGGTCTCTCAAGACAGATTACAGCCACTGCTGGAAGTGGAAAACAGAAACAAACTGGATTGTGTTTGTCATATCTGTTTCCATTTCTGTAAAAGGCAATCTAGATAAGGTTTGACCACTTTTATATACAGCATGATTTGCAACAAAACGGAGCAGGGCTACAGTCTGCTTTTCCACTACTGCTCTTCCCTTGCAGACCAGACACACACACACACACACACACACACACACACACACACACACACACACACACACACACACACACACACACACACACACACACACACACACACAATGCCTGAGTGCCACCTGTCACATTGAAAAATACCCCTTGCATTAAATGACCGTACCAGTCTAATTTCAACTAGAGCCAGACCAATATATTTATATATTCATGGCTAAAATACTGGCCATTATTTGACTTGGCTCTAGCAGAAATGTTACAATGATATTTAACATTGGTATAGCACTTTTAATTGCAGCTTCTGAAACAATCTTTTAGAAGCTTACAGATCGATAACTACATTTGAACGAGGGCATTTTGAACGAGATGGGTGCGAGGGACCTGATTTTTTCTTTATTGCCTACCATTTCACATGTAAAGGGTGAGTTTGTTTTTGTTTGTTTTTTTACACAGTGTTGCAACCCTCACATAGAAATTTGAACAAGCTACTGTATGAAGTACTTTGAATTGATGGCCCTCAAGTACAATTGTGGTAAGCCAAAATAATAGTGGAATTGGCTATTGATTATTTGGATCTAAAATCCAAATAATTTTATAGACTTCACAGTAAACAAAATGGGAGAATCGGTATAATGCACTTGCTGTATGCAAAAGTGGAAGGGTTGGTTCGAGTTTGTAATTTATTGAATTGTTTGAAAAGAGCATATATTTAAGTATGTATATAAAGGAGGTAAATGACACTTAATCCGCAAGATAACGCACAAAAAAACATCCCTCATGCGAGGTTTGTTTTTGTATTTTTTGCTCTGTCAAAGCCAGAACTGTGTTTATGTAAACTATTGCAATGTATGTACAGTTGATGTGACTTATAGAATAAATGGCTTAATAAAGCGAGTTGTGTAAAAGTAAACTGGCTGCAGTTTTCTACCATGTAGTGTTATATACTGTATTTCTTTGAGAGGTGACTCCCAACATAGAAGATATAACAACGTATGCCATAGGTTACACCAGGTTTAACCATAGAACACCTGACTAAAACATCAGCGAAACCCAAATACAATAACTACCCCAAATAAAATCAATGAGGGAAAAAAAAACCTTTATAATACATAAACTAAAACCAGGACATTAACAAAATGGTTTTAAGAAACCTTTCAGAAGGCAAGATTACCACTGAATAACACACACACACACACACAGGTATTTGGCACTCCCCTTGGTATCTCCCCTTCCTCCTGGGGCTGTGATGGTCTGTAGCAGAGCTTTGATCTGAGACCTGAAGAGAGACTGCGTAGAGAGCTGGCCGGGCAGACTAGTTGGCTGCTACACAATGTACAGTATATCGCTTAACTAAACAGAAACGGACCAAAGAAAAGAATGGATACTTAAAACATTTGAAGGTAAAGTAATGTTTTTTTATGTATTAGAGTAGACTATTTATTCTTTTTTGGGGGATAAGATCAAATGCAGTACTGATTTGTTTAATTGTGTAACCTGGAGAAGTTTAATGTTCCGATAATCTAATAGAAACACTAAAAAAAACTAAAATAATGTACTGCACAAAATTATATGTTCATGTCAGAATGAATTTTCTTGGTATAACAGCTGTCCCATTTCATTACTAGTTTGTAATTGTATAGTTATTAATCTATGTAGTCTAGATAGAATGTACTAAATGTATGCAGGCTTTGACATCGATTTGGAATGACAAACTGTTTTTACAGAACTAACGGAGCAGATGGATGATTTGTCATGATGGCAGAGGATTTAAAAGCCAGTGGAATTCATGACTGTGATGCTGTAGCCAATGGTTCAGTATGCCATGAATCTGCAACCGTGATGGGTGAAGGACCACCCCTGCTGGTTGATGCCTGGCTGGTGCCCGCTTTTTTTGGGGTCATCATGCTGGTTGGCCTTGTAGGCAACTCCCTGGTCATTCATGTTGTCACCAAACAACAACAGATGAAGACTGTCACCAACTTTTATATTGGTAACTGTATTCCATCCTGCACCCATGCAATGCAACCATCAATTTAACCATGCACATGCATGCTAATCTGCAGTTGTTCAAATGTATAAGCAATTTACAAGATATCTTCATCAACACCTCTGAAAATTGAGTATACAGTGAAGTTCTAATGCATTTGTCTGCCTCAAAACGGCTTCTGTTCTCTTGTAGTGAACCTGGCTACAACAGATATCTTGTTTCTGGTGTGTTGTGTGCCCTTCACAGCCACACTATATCCACTGCCCAGCTGGGTCTTTGGAGACTTCATGTGTCGACTGGTGAACTATTTGCAACAAGTAAGACACAAGCATGGTTGTGCAAACATATGCACAATCCATATACCTGTACTAGTAAGAATTACATTGTGTGTGTGTGTGTGTGTGTGTGTGTGTGTGTGTGTGTGTGTGTGTGTGTGTGTGTGTGTGTGTGTGTGTGTGTGTGTGTGTGTGTGTGTGTGTGTGTGTGTGTGTGTGTGTGTGTGTGTGCACGTATGACAATCTAGGTGACAGCCCAGGCAACTTGCATCACTCTGTCTGCCATGAGTGTGGATCGCTGCTATGTTACAGTATACCCTCTGCAATCTCTCCGACACCGCACCCCACGCATGGCTGTGACCATTTCCTTATCTATTTGGATTGGTACAGTACTGTACAAATATACATCTCTGTGATCAGCATTTGAATGTTTAAATTGTATCACTCTTTGGATATAGTTAGTCTGTGTGCATTCAATGCATGTGAAAAAAAATGGTTTAATTTGTATGTATGGTGGTTGATAGATAAGGATCTTGAGGCTCAGGGTGATTGATTATAACTTATTAAGACTGTAAATGAAACAATGTCAAAGTGAAGTGATGACATCTCAATCAATCATGATGACTACGACTATGGTTGGACCACCATAGTCAGACTGCTACAAACCATGCAGTGATCTGAGGCAGCTAAGTGACACTGTTGTGCAGTTATGGATTAGGACGGTTTCAGATGTACAGTACATGCTAATCAGATGACTGTCCACTTTAGGCTCTTTACTTCTGTCAATCCCTGTGGCCCGGTACCAGCGTCTGGAGACTGGTTACTGGTTTGGGCCCCAGACATACTGCAGCGAGGCCTTCCCTTCGCTCCATCTCCAGAGAGCCTTCATCCTCTACAGTTTTGTGGCAGTTTATCTCCTGCCCTTAATCACCATCACAGCCTGCTATGCCTTCATGCTGAAGCGCATGGGCCAGACTGGTATACAGCCCACGGACAGTGACTACCAGGTACGAGATTGAGACTGAGAGAAGTCAGAATCACAAATAATGTATTTGCATAAAGGTGACAAACTAGTAAAATTTGATACGAATATGAAGGTTGAGAGTTCATGACTCATTTGCAATTTACAATTCATGCAAAGAAAACAATTTAGTGCTAAAAAAGGCACAATGATTGGCCTACCAGGTAAACAACAAACCTAGCATCTGTCTAACACATGTTGTGTAATAATGTTGCCCAACAATATTATGATTTGAATTGATTTTTTTGTAATAAGTAATAAGTATATATTTTTTGTGTTTTGTGCTCCTTCCCAGTTGGCTCTCTTAGCACCCCCTACTGTCCAATTTGGGGGTTGCGTCCAACCAAAATAATGTGTTTTGGTGTTCAAAACAGTGTTCCACTGTAAAATAGCAGATCTACAAGCTCACAGTGCATCCCACTACTTCTGTTGTGAGATTGTAGATCAGCTATTTTAAGGCCTGCAAAAGTATAAGCCAAGATTAATCCCTAACGACCCCCTGCTCCGTTCCTTGTGCTAGGTGACAGCTCAGGTAGAGCGGACAGCAGCAGTGCGGGCGCGGGTCTCTCGCATGGTGGTGGTGATGGTGGCCCTGTTCCTCATCTGCTGGGGCCCCATCCAGGTCTGCATCCTCTTGCAAGCCTTTGGCCTCCGCAGCTATGTTCTCTATAAGGTGACTCTAGTACACCACTCTACTACCTTTCGACAGTTTTAACTACAGTAGTTTTGACTAGTTTGAAGGGGTCTGGACAAGTCTTTGCAGGCTAGGCCTTCATATGAATGGGAAAGAGTCTCTCTTTGTGTAGTAGTGTAGCTGCCGGTAGCCTAGTATGGCCTAGGGGGGGGTTCCATTTTCAGCAGAGAAGTAGATGTTTGGTTTTGCAGGCGGTTGAATCAACATTGAATTACATTTGCTCTGCTGGTGATAGAGGCAAGGCTCGTTGTACATGGCACAGTCATTTGTCTGTGTTTCTTACTTAGGCCTATTGGTACTATTCTGTAGTTGGCAGTCATTTAGGTTTGTTTTTGCACACTGTGGCCCTAGATTTAGATCATTTGGACTGCTACCGAATACACAAATTCTGCTTCATGGGAAATTGGCATACATGACATTTTATGCCAGGCAGCAACACTGACATAAGTCAAAATAAATAACTATAACAAAAAGTTCATCTGCAGTGCTAACACAGTAACATTCATCATGCATCATGAATTAGAAGGTTGATCAAGCCTGTAGCAACATTGACACGTTCTGTTTGTATATTTTGTTCACAGTTGAAGATTTGGGGCCATTGCATGTCTTACTCTAACTCCTCTGTCAACCCGCTGGTTTATGCTTTCATGGGTAACAACTTCAGAAAAGCTTTCAAGCACACCTTCCCTGCTGTCTTCTCCTGGCGCGCTCCAGCAAGAGCCAGGGTGGCGAACAGAGAGAATGAGTGGCAGGCCCCCAAGAGGCATACAGAGATGAACTTTCTTTCATCTGGGACCTAAAGGTTATTTGGACAGAGGACACTTGTTATTTATTTATATGTGCGCTGTAGATGAGAGTACTATACCCCCCCCCCCCCCCCACACACACACACACACACTTAATGTATGCTGTAGGGGTGGGTGTTATATCAATAGGATGCAGAGGTGACACACACAGACGGATGGAGGGACAGAGTCCCCACGCCTTCTGCCTGGTGAAGACTGGACAACAAATGACTATGAATCTAATCGAAAGATGTGCAGTGTTGGATCAGAGACATGTGGCTACAACAACCTCAATCAATCAATCAACCAATCAATCAATCAATCAATCTACTCTATCTCCCCCTCTCCCTCCCTCTCTCTCTCTCTCTCTCTCACACACACACACACACACACACACACACACACACACACACACACACACACACACACACACACACACACACACACACACACACACACACCTCTCTCTCTCTCTCTCTCTCTCTCTCTCTCTCTCTCTCTCTCTCTCTCTCTCTCTCTCTCTCCCCCTCTCTCCCTCCCTCTCATCGCATTATGGCTTGTGCCAATCATCGCCGTCCTACACCAATGAACAATGTAAACAGACTATCTTGACGCTGGAGACATTAGCCAATCAGATGCGAAAGGCTGAGAAATGGGGTTCCTCCTCAATGGTGTCGTCGGCTCCCTCCACACACACACCACATCGAATCTAAGAAATCTGGGTCATTCGCACCACGAAAGCAGTCGACCAGCAACAGTAACCGATCATTTCTTTAACTGAAAACTATAGAAAACAAACCCGTTGTCATCATGGAGCAGAAACAAACCATCAACTTTGGCGCCGGGCCTGCAAAACTCCCGCAATCCGTAAGCTCCAAACTTTATGGTGAATAGTAGTTGGATGGATGGAGGAAAGCCTAACTACAAAATAATGTTCCACATGATGGGGACGTTTTCAGACAGGTCTAGGTTCATCTATGTGTATTTCCGTACGCAGTGATGAAACTAGATCTTCGTTGTTGAAAGACTACGATTATTTTCTGCAGATCTGTCCTTGTGATTTGATATTTATCATGCTTTGTTTGCATTTCGTACAATAAAACAAAAGTGAGTGACGTTGAATTAAGGTTCACCTAAAGAGTATGCCATCATATCGATTGTTGACTTCTACACGTGTATAGGCTTTGCAACTTTATTTGTTGTGGTTTTATTTCTGTGCGTGACATGCAAAAGCAAATCGCTAGTGTCAGCTTTGCTACCCCAGATTTGCTGAAACAGTGTGTTGAGTTGCATCAGCCTCATTCATTCATGTGGAAAATGTGCTTTTATGCTTGATGCACCCTCTAGATGGCAGGATAAGACCCTTTCAACTATATGGCTGTCAATATATCCAGTAGAAACTCATCTATACTTAAAAGTGGGCTACTAAAGTATCAGTGCAAACGTGTGAACTTGTAGAATTTTTCGAACATTATCCAACATTAAATTAACAACTGTTAAACAAACAAAAATATATCTAAATATATGAACATCATTTAGTACTAGTAGGCTCTCCAGTCTGGTAGACACTGTGATGTAGTGGTGGTGCTACAGTATGGCAGTATTTTTGGAGTTTTCCCTGTGTTGGTACCAGGTATTTACCCAAAGCCCCAGTGTGAGCTGTTGCAACATGATGTATTTAATATAGATTGACATTTTTTATGTATACGGGCATTTGTAGTACCGGTAATTGTGTTGGTAACCAGAAGACTGGCCAGCAATTGGCTGCTATACCATGAACATATCAGGCATATATCATATTGACATATCTAATATTATCTACAATGTCTGAAGGGTAAGTGTATATCTGATCGTGATGTGATGCCATGCATTTTCAAATCTATACTTTAAATTACTTCAGACCATTTTCCCAATTCTGTCTTTTACTTTTCTGAAAAATGTTGCATTGAAGTGCGCCCTCTTCCTGTATTGTCCTGTTCCTTGTAAGAAATTCATACAATCCACTTAATTAATCGAAGTATAGAATGTTACTAAACAAGTAAAACGCATTATGGCCAGAAGCGACTGCAGGTTGGTGACTTGTCATTCAACAAAAGTTGCCAACCCTGTTTTTAAGTGATACTTCAAAAGGGATTTTTAATAGAGTAAATTGTGTAACTGTAACATCCTAATTAACTAAAAGTTGACAGGCCCATGTAATTGCAGGTGCTGCTACAAGCGCAGAAGGAACTCATCAACTACAGTGGAATTGGGATTAGTGTTCTTGGTAATTATCTTCTACTGTATATACATGTTCAGGACAAGTACTGTTGTTGTTTATTGATTAGCAATCAGTTTATCAGTTCATGCAATGTATTGTAATGTGCAGTTTGAAAAATGCCTTACATTAAATATCTCAAAAGCTTGTGTTGGGCTTGTCCAGAGATATCTTTATTCCACTGTTGAGACAAGAAATGTTGTCAGTGAGATTGGATAAAATACTACTACTAATAAAAAAAACATCATAGTATATACTTCATTAAATGTGAGATCCGGGTTGTTAAAGGGGAGATTAACCCGTACTTTAAATTAAAATGAAATGTCATACATTTTGTACAATACAGAGATGAGTCACAGATCTTCGGACTTCAACAAAATTCTTAACACAACAGAGAAACTTATGAGAGAGTTGCTGTAAGTATATGTATATTTTACAACATTAATAACATGACAATAGTGTATTTTCGATCCAATGCACATTAACCACTTGTGTTGCCAGTCTGCCCACATTCCAGACTAATTACTCATGTGACTGTGTACCAACATGTTGGCATTTTTGATCTAATCTCGGCTAAAGCCAGATGATCAGTGACACTGTCACGTCTAAATTCAATGTAGAGTCTAAAGCGGGAATAATTGGGAGTTAGAAACAAACACCTGAACCAATGCAAAGACTTCAGGGCTGTCCTTCATATTGGGACAGTGGTATTTGTTTTCAAAGCAGTGGGTATAGCTGGCTGGCCATTCTAGCCACAATATTTTTCAATTTTAAGATTTTTAAGATCTTTGGTCATCTGGCCATGCAAGATGAGCCTTTGTCTTGCATGGTTGACCTCGGGTTCATAGACGGCCACGCTCCTAAAACTGATACTTTTGGTTTATCAGTGTTTATTATAGTAACATGCTGCACAATCATGTTTTATGCACACAGGAACATCCCAGACAACTATAAGGTACTGTTTTTGCAAGGAGGTGGATCTGCACAGTTCAGTGCTGTTCCCTTCAACCTGATTGGCCTGAAGGAGGACAAGTGTGCTGATTACATTGTGACCGGCATATGGTCATCCAAAGCGGCAAAAGAAGCTGAGAAATATGGCAAAATTAACATAGTCCACCCCAAACAGGACAGCTACACCAGTAAGTCTATGTATGATGTATCTGTGTTTCTATACCGTACTATAAATCAGTGTCCGTCAATCCATGCATACTGCATGCCTAGAGATCAATGCAGTTTAATGTTACAAGCAGCTTTTTGGAATTTGTTTATCACCGACTGCTGTTGCCAGCTTACAGTTGAGGTAAATGTATCTATTGTGGTGACCTACTTCCAAGAGTGGTATCTTTGCACTTGGACTTCCGTGAGACAAGACTTTGAAAGCATGACTTACCTAATAACTTTCAGGCAGTCTCTAATTGAAACGAAATGGCATCCACGAGCAGCCCATTGGTGTCCTTAATCTACAGGACATCTGTTTTGAGTTTTATGAATATTTAACAAATACTAAAGCATTAAAATGAATGAAGTTGAACCTTTACATAAACAGACCATTAGGACCTCATCAGATCATCATTTTATAAACAGAAAATATCTTTAGTTCTGTAAGTAAGGGACTTTTTGTGATTATCATCACTCCAGAAATGTTAGCAGGGATATGGGATACATGTAAAATATGACATCAGACCATTGTGATGTTGTTCTCTCAGAGATCCCTGACCCAAGCAGTTGGACACTGAACCCCGCTGCCTCCTATGTGTACTACTGCTGTAATGAAACTGTCCATGGGGTGGAATACAACTTCGTCCCTGATACAAAAGGAGTTGTTCTAGTCAGCGACATGTCCTCCAACTTCCTTTCCCGGCCAGTGGATGTGTCGAAGGTGAGCTCAGGTTTGAATAACAGTGAACATATAGCTGAGGGAAAGCTGTCTGTAAAGATGTTTATTTGTAAATGCTGCTTTTATATAGTGCCTTTTATCCAAGGTGCTTTATATGTAGTGCATACAGTACATTGACCCATTCACACACATCCAACACCGAACTTACTGATCATTGGGTGACCTGCTCTACCTGCTGAGCTTTATTGCCTCAAAGAGGTAAACTTTTAGTTCAAAATGTCATAATGAAAGGCAAGATTATTTTTCTTTATTTTATTTTACTTGGCCACAATGTACTTTCCATTACCGGTACATTATGGGGCAAAACTAATGCTGTCCTTTTACACCTGAGGTTACAGGTTAGCTGGTCTGTGCTTTTGTTGTTTGAAATCTACAATGGGTATAATTGAAAATTTTATTAACCCATAACATTCTTATATACAGTAAGCGTATATAATGATCCTTCATTGTTAATGATTAAGGTACATGTGGTTACATTCTTTTATAGTATGGGCTGATTTTTGCTGGTGCTCAGAAGAATGTGGGCTGTGCTGGTGTAACTGTGGTCATCGTAAGAGAAGATTTGTTAGGCCATTCCCTGAAAGAGTGTCCCATTGTGCTGGACTACAAGGTGCAAGCTGAGACCAACTCACTGTACAACACACCCCCTTGTTTCAGGTACCCATGGACTGATATTTATTTGTTTATCCATCTTTACAGTAATTTGCATCTTCACATTAATTGACATTGAAGCATATATTTTGATTTACATTTGTTTATTGTTGGAAAATAATTTACCCAATGCATTTACCCCAAAGTATGTTTAGTAAATTTAACAAACTAAATCTATATATGGTAAAATAATTAACGGTAACACATGGTTTTACTTATGGTTGTTGTGTGTGTTTGTTGGTGGTGGATATTGCTTGCAATGTCATGATAGATAAGTATCACAAATACAGTGGCCACTTTACGATAGTCTTAGATAGATTATATGACAATGTTCATTCAAAAATAATGATCATGCTGCACAAATACAATAAAACTACTCCTAGCCTCACAGAGATCGTTAAATTAAAATACAATGTCTAAACATCCTAACAAGGGTTTTTTTGGAAGGGAGTGTATTGCAATGTGCAAGAGGGACTTGCACATTGCAATACACTGATACACTGATACTGATCTCCAAATAATTCATGATGTTTATTTCGATATAGCAGCCTCTCGATTAATGTAGACTAGAGTATCTATTGCCCATGCATTCAATATATTGTGATGGATATCTATTGAATACATCACTACTGTTTGAATTTTATACTTTTTGATGATGACATGCTGTATGTTTGTTGATCAGTATCTACATCATGGGCCTTGTCCTGGAGTGGATCAAGAACAATGGAGGAACAGCTGCCATGGAGGCCCTGAACAAGCAGAAGTCCTCTTTGATCTACGACATCATCAATGCTTCCAATGGATTCTATGTGTAAATATCAGATGCCGTCCTTAATAACAGCTCTATATTATTTGTAGATACATCACTGTGCTAGTGATGGGTCAAAGAAAGCTAGCAACCTTCATGAAATGTGAAACATGAGTTTGTTGCTTTTTATTTTTTTATTATTTAGGTGTCCAGTTGACATTGCATGTCAGAGCCGCATGAATGTTCCTTTTCGTGTTGGGAAGAAAGATGGCGACGACGCTTTGGAAAAAAAGTTCCTGGATGGGGCGTCCAAGCGTGGCATGATCTCTTTAAAAGGACACAGGTGAGGGTTGCACACAGGAAAAGTTGCATGCCTGTCCTACTACAGTCCAGGTGTTGGACAAATGACAGATAAGCGATTAAACAAGAATAAAGTCAACATGCCCCAGTTGTTTAATATTCATTCAACATTTCAATCTTCATAAGGAAATTCCATTTATACACAGTCTATAAGGAGAGTGGTTTCCAAACACTGTAGCCTGTGAACCAAAAGAGAAATTAGGTGTTTGCTCTGGACCTAAAACAGTGGAAAAATAGACCTACAACCTCACATCAGCTCTTTCCATTACTTAACCCATTTCAACCTGACATTTCTACAAAATGTCTTCTAAATCCTAAAGGTTTTCTGAATGTTTCTTTGTCAGGGAAGCTCAAAATATTTCATGCCAAGCACCTCAAGAATTATCTGTTTTTGGCTGCAGACCCACAGTTGTGTCCTTGGGACATATCTGAGTCCCAGGGATCTTCCAGAAGCAAAGATTTGAGTTAATAACGTTTGATCTGAAATGACACATTCAAAGATTTGCACCGTGTTCTCAAGATTTTCCAAAAATAGCATATCTACAAACTTGTAGTCAGTAAATCTGCTATTTTACCATAGTTAAAGCTAATGCTGATGCTTTCAATAGCTAAAGCTAATTTAGCTAAGGTTCCCTGACAGAATGAGTAAAAGATTTGTTTTCTAATTGAGCAGTTGAGATGAATAACAGTCTACGTCCATATACTGTAGATATAGGGGTCAGATATTTTTCCATATATCTGACCCCTCCCTGAAAAGGCCTAGATGTCCTGACCCCATATCCTATCCAGCGTTTATACATTATGGATCATTAGTGTGGACAGTGTCTCAACTTCTCAATTCATGGAATTTCTTAAATTATTATTTTATTTAATAATGATATTACTTTTTTGGGTAGTGGGAAATTTTATTTTATAATATTAATTGAAACAACATTTAAAGAGAAAAAAATTGACGGACCCATCAAAAATGGATCTGTGGTCCACAAATGGTACTGGAACCAGTAGTTTTTTAGGGAACCATCTGAAACATGATTGGCACACAACCTCATGTCTGACAATTATGCTTATTTTCTTCCAGCAATGTCAAGCATTTAAAGTTATAGGAAAAGTCTTGTAATGTTACAGTACACAATATGCACAGTATGCTTAGAGTTGACTTAATTTAAGTGTTATTGCAGGTTTGTGTAAGTTTCTTACACTAAATCTCTTAAAATTTTAACTAGTCCATTTGAGTTTTCTGTTTTGCATTCATCAGCTGGCTTTGGTGTTTTGTTTATAGTGACTACTGTTGAATACAAATGTGTTTCGCATTGTTTTGTTATAAAGCAGTCCCGTCTCCACCTACAGGTCGTGTGGGGGAATTCGTGCATCTCTGTACAATGCAGTTACATTGGATGATGCTCGAGCCTTGGCCACATACATGAAGGAATTCCTTGAGGAACACCAGTAAACCAGTCTTTTTTTTTTTTTTCGCAGCACCTGAAGTGTCCTATAAAACTGTGTCTACTTGTGCCTATCACTACGACAGTGTAGTTTCAAGTAGTTTTTGGTTTGTCTAGTTTAGGATCCATGTTGGATCTACTACTAAGATGTTTACACTTTGTTCAATCATTTTTCTACAAAATAATTAACCACTACATGATCATTCATACTTTGATGTAGAAGGAAGTGGATTTGTTGACTAATGCCACTTTAATGTACATAGATGGTTGTACTGGATTAAAGTATCTTTACATTCCAATAAAATGTAACTTAGTAGTACATTGCGCACTTATGTCTCACTCTCAATTGAGCTTCGAATGGAATGTCAAGATGTTGTAATGAGGCTGTGTGCATATAATGTACAGCATACAGTATGTGCCTCAACATTATATTATCATTATATCACTATATATATATATATATATATATATATATATATATATATATATATATATATATATATATATATATATATATATATATATATATATATATATATATATATATATATATATATATATATGATTATTTGATTTATATTACAATTTAGTGATCACAGGTTAATACCAAGACTTAAAATGATGCATTTTCTAGTGCTGATGCATTCTAACCTAGGGTTTATTGAAAATGGTGATCCTCTATCCCTTTTTCCTGTAGGTGGCAATGTTGGTCAAGAATTAGTTTTGTTTTTTAAGTGGGGGGATTGGGGGTACTATGTTTGCAATAGCAAGTTACTTGTTTTTTCCACTGTGGGTTTCAGTGCAGCCATGTGAATGCACACATGCCATACAGTACACCACACACATCTGCTTGTGCACACAACATTTTCTTGCTGATTACTCCTTGCCACAGTTGGTGTTAACTAATAGGTGCTGTCCTCTGATCTGCTCCCTTATTCTAGCAACAGAATTCATGCAAAGATTCATTCGTTGTTAGTTAAGCTGTTCTGCAGTGAAGCAGCTGTTCTGCAGCGAAAGACATGTGAACAGTACGTTCACATGTCTTTCGCTGTCTTATTCAAGACCTCAAAAGTATTTAGTATTTATTACAGCAATAGCAAGGAAAGGAATTGCTTGATACACATGACAGTGTCAAAGTCTAAAAGGACACCACCAAAAAAGTCATTGCAGTCTTACTTGCATGAGAGAAGCAGGCGCAAGTTAAGAAATCGGTGCGCGGTGGTGCGTGGTTGGCGGTCGTCGTCCCTTGGGGCACTCGCAGACCTTTATAAGTCATGAGTATTAGCCCGCTCCGCTCAGGCACAAGCAGGCCACGGCCCACTTATGCACAGTGCACAAGTATGCACTCTACCTAGTGCTGATCTAGTTTCCATTCAGTATTCAATTTATAATCGTGACATGAAAAAATGACATTAAATTCAAATAATCAATAATTCTGTGCATGTACGTGTGCGCGTGTGTGCGTGTGTGCGTGTGTGCGTGTGTGTGTGTGTGTGTGTGTGTGTGTGTGTGTGTGTGTGTGTGTGTGTGTGTGTGTGTGTGTGTGTGAGAGAGAGAATGAATTCAAAGGTCCTTGCATTACTCATTATAGTGGCATCTATTCATGGCCAACCAGTAGGGGTCAGCAGTGAACTGGGGTGAAATTCGTATATTTATGTAAATTAACAAAGCAAAAATCAGCTTACAAAACCATTATTTAATCAAAAGGTTCATCGTTGCTTAACTAAGTTCCTTCATATAGTAGATAATTATTTTATTTTAAATGTCATTTTGACAGAATATATTTATTTTTGAGGGGCTCTAGCTCCTCTGGTACTGTGTGTTTGTTTGTATATCAGTGGTCGTCAGTAATGTAAGAATAATGCAAAGTTATACTAAAATAAATGGGAATGCATGATTCCATGATGACTGACTAGAATTAAATAGCTTTCTAACTGAGTTCCAAAAAAAAAAAAAAGAAAAGAAAAGCATTGGCCAGACTCAGTGAACACAGCTTTGCAACTATACCAAGACATCAGAGACACATACTTCCCACGAATTACATACACTCAACTTGACCAATGACGAAAAACTCCCATACTTGATGGGAGAAATACATGAATGTGCATATACAGGAACAAGTGAACTGTTGTGACATAAGAAGATTAGATTGGCCAATGGAATACAACCACCCTAAGGACTACGGTCTGCACTATCTAGATGTGCCCCTGTAAACAGCTGCTACATTTAAACATGTTAAATCTGTTTTTTCTCTTTCTTGAGGAAAAATATGCCATATGTCCTGAAGAGGCATTAATTGAACCTGTTTGTTTCAACAACAAAAAAGAAACGAAAACGAAAAGCCCTGTTATAAAATAATGCAATGCGACATAACCATTTACAAAACTCTGTACCTCCTCCAACTGTACCGTATTTTCCGGACTATAAGACGCACTTAAAAGCCTTTAATTTTCTCAAAAATCCACAGTGAGCCTTATAATCCAGTGCGCCTTATATATGTATTGGTTGACTGCAGTAGCTTCTATTCTATGTTAACTGTAGTAGCTTCTATTCGCTGCGCCTTATAATCCAGTGCGCCTTATATATGAAATCAGTTTTAAAAGGTGCGCCTTATAATCCGGTGCGCCTTATAATCCGGTGCGCCTTATAGTGCGGAAAATACGGTGTGTGTGTGTGTGTGTATGTATATATATATATATATATATATATATATATATATATATATATATATATATATATCTTCCCCCATTTTAAACCGTTTTTATTGTATTGTGATTGTGACAATTGATTTGGCAATGTAAACGTTAGTTTTCTAAAGCCCCTTTGAATTGAATTGAATTGAATTTCTTTTCATGGTGTATCACTCATGTCTCCATATGGGATTCTTTGTAAGCATTCTCACCCACCTACCGGTACAGTATATGACAGCCACTATTGTTGCGAGGTCACATTGGTTTTAGGGCAGTGGAAGTCTTTATCCTGTCTTCAGCAGTAATTCATAGGTAAACACTCTTACACCTACTACTTAACCATGAACTTTGGCTCCCTCCAACAGGGATATATCTTCCACAGTTATTTCTCACTCTCTGTCTGGCCGATCTCATTACACTCCATCACGAAATGTAGCCTTGTCTAGTTCATTTTTTAGATACCTTTACCCAAGATGGAACAAAACACATACATGTGTTTTTCTTGTCTTCAAGGTCTGCCATTACTTAAACATTGTTTTGTTTCTTATTTTCACTGAAAGGAAAGCCAAATTAGCTCAGTCCAAATAGGGGAAAGCAAAAGTCCATAACTTGAGATTAATGCTCACTCGTATATTCAGCAAATAAGAGTGGGAATTATCTCTTCTAAAGGAGTAATGAAATACAGGTATAGTATGTACTTATATATGTATGTACTGACAGAAAAAGAGGACTTCTTTACCTTCTCATTTACAATATTCTTGTAAAAATGTGCTGTTACTATGTTGCCTAGGATGGTATTAAAAATTAGTTGAATAGATTTGTTTATTTCAAATGCATTTTCCTATATACACATTTTGGCTGGGAAATCAGTTTTGTTCTGAATGGGCTTTATAGTGATGAAATAATTAGTAATCACTCATAAGTTCATGACTTAAGGACCTATCATCACTTTTGAGAAAGGGAAAGACCAGGGGTGTATTAAATCACACAACTAAATCCATTTAAATGATGATTTAAAATTAAAACAGCAATAAATATTTTCTATCAATTACTGTACAAACCCCAGACACAAGGCTGTGGATTCATGGAGACATTTTGTTTTTCTCACATTCCTGAGCCAGGTATAGTGGGCTCAAAGAGTCAATAGACTATTGGAGTCCTGTTCACCTATGACCAATCATCAATTATTGAAGCTTAAATGTAACAAAATCAAAGACATTTTGATTCTGAATTCAATGCTTAATGGGGTGTGTAATAGTCATTTTGGGGTGAAGACAAAAGTACTTTCAATTCAGACCACCTATTGCTTTCTAGCATTGTACTTGTAAATAATATTCTATCAGCAGTGAATAAAAATTTTAAAGAGTATCCTATTGCCAATGGATATACAGTATATTCAACCATGAATACTACAGATATATCTTGTACAGTGTCAGCCGTCCTTTAACAGTTAATAATGCAATTTAATCCAAATAATATTTGACAATAATAAAATGCTTTTTTTAATGTAGTGGTTACCATTTAAATGTGGAAGTTGGTCCATCGTGCTTTAGCTCTTCAGTCGAGCAAGCTATGGAACATTGATGCAACCACAAAGTATAACAAGGATGAGCCTGTAAGTTCTCTACATGATGAATAAATACAACTCTTCTTCTGACAGACGGCTGTGGGGAGCAAACAGGTTAAACACTCACATTTTTCAGTCCTAGCTAGAATAATTGCCCTATTGAAGGAAGGAGAAGGTGGAGAAAATGTAGGTGAAAGAAATGGGCAAGGGGCTTTGGCACGTTAGTAAGGTTGGTGCAGAGATGGGAGGCTGTGACAGGATTGTGAGGTGATCCTCATCCTGTCAAGCCCACTAATGTCAAGGTAATGCCACCAGCAGACCGTGGTAAGACGGCGATAATGAAAAACACCGGGGAAGACAATATCAAATGGCTCCTCTACATCCTACAGTGGAGATTAGTCGACACAAAAGTAGGGTGACAGAGGCAGAGGGAGCTGAGGCGGGCTTTAGTGCAGCTGATTGAGTCTTGTCAAGAGACAGATCTCACAGAGATGCACAATCTCTCCCTTGCCTACAGTATGTCATTATTCTGTGAGCTCATGTAATTGAATGTCCTTTGCAAATGTCTCATTTATATTGGCTGAAAGTGAGTCATGCATAAAATAGAAAAGAATGGTTTCTGTTTGCATCCAGTGCAGGAATTCTGTATTCTAATCTCTCGGCCCACGTATTTCTCTATGTTCTGTCAGTTCACTCACTGTAAAACATATGTTTACCTGCTTACTTCACTTCTCATGCTTAATTTGTTCTACTGGCTCCATTTCTCCATATTTTGGCTGAACCACAAGAGTGGGGCCAGCTCTAGAAACACAAATGAGTTACTGATGAAGTTACAATGTTGGCTGGTTGGGAGAGACAGTGCGATCAATTTGCAACCACTACATAATTGCGACTGTTGGCCACCTGTCGTGATGGGCGGTAAAACGGCCATGACCTTATACATTTGTCTCGACCGGTCAACTGATATTTTGGCCGTCACGACCATTTGTGGTCACAATCCTTAGCTACTAAACCTAACTCTAACCCCTACCCCTAAACATACAGTAACTTCAGTAAAAACCTATACCTAAACCTATCCTTAACGACCATTAGGCCAACAGTTGTGAACTTGTGACCGTTATGCCAATGGTCGGAACCGTTATGAAACAGTCCTTACTATTATGTAAAACGGTGGTGACATACGTATGCTGTGGTCGCAAAATGATCTTATGGAAGTTGAAAAATAAAATAAATTTGTTGCGACCGTTTTGGCCATATGTCGTGACCGTTGGCCACCCATATGTCACGGTTGCAAATTGATTTTGCCCCTCCTGGAGGTTGGTCCAACAACATAGTAGCCATTTGCAGATCCTTTCAGGCAATGAGAAGTGCTCTAAAGACAGACTGGACAAATTCTGATTCTCATTCATTCCATCCATGTGTCTCTCACTTATGTCATTTCCTCGCATCATTGGCCCTTCTGCAACAATGAGATGTGACGATGGAGAACTCAATCTGGTTCAATTTGAAGAATGGTAACATCCTTGCACAGTGAAGCATTAACTTCTTGTCGAAAAGGTCATGAGTTGCGTAATTTTTGTTTTGTACTAGGATTTTTTTTCCTGCCTGTAAAAAATGTTTCAACCAAACCAATTGTGTTTCTATTTCGAGCATGTTTGGCCCAGCATGGTATAAACGTGGGGTGTGGGGTTGGAGTGCTACATCGAGCCGCTTCGACCGCTATCGATTCAATAGAGCATTATCACGAGTGATAACAGGATCGAATACGAGTAGAGCGTCTACTCAGATACCCGTAGATATTTTGTATCACGTGAGAACGGCTACTACGAGTAGGTCGAAACATAGTTTTACTGAGATAGTAAAACTATCAGTAAAACTAGTACTAGCCGTTATCACCCGATGCAATGAATACAAAATAGCTACGGGTATCTGAGTAGGCTAGATGTCTACTCGTTGTATTCGATCCTGTTATCACTCGTGATAATGCTCTATTGAATCGAAGGATAGCGGTCGAAGCGGGTGGCTATATCACATCATCAGGCTGCCCACATGGAAAGGTTGACTCCCACTTCTAGGCCACTATGGCTAAAGATTTAATCCAGGCTTTCCCTTTTTGCTCAACGTGGACGAAAATGAAAGCCTGGGTGTCAAGGCTATTGTTACTGTAATTCCTCACATTTTCTTCTGTCACTAAACAAGCATTGCAATTGGAAGCAAGCAATGACTGAATCTAATTAAATGAAAAATCCAGGAGAGGATCATGTACACAAGTATTCTGGTTTCCTCATCATGGCGCATTTTGTATGGACCTGTGTCCATTTGAATGCACCATTCTAGAAACTGTGAATACATTATCAATCAATCAACAATTCACCACCCGTTTAAGTATCCTCCCTGGAGACTGCTGCCCATAATACCGACATTCATCACTCCAACTATGTAGGTTCTCCTCCCAAGGTCAAGGTTATTACTCATTTGGGGTCGAAAGGATTCAGCATAATACATCCATCTTCCCTCATCTCATTCTCATCCACACTTCTTGCCTTTCTCTCAATGCATTGCTCTCTATCAACCCCCTCTCCCTCTCTCCTAAACTCATGGCTCCGCAAGGCTAATCTTGTTAGCACCAAATGTGCCGTGTTCCACCAGCTCGTCTTAATTGCTGTTATGTTATTAATGACTACGGAGTGGGGAGAATCACTCTTAATTAGCTCATCTCATCCGGCAGGCATCTCGAGTGCAGCAGCAGCGCACTGCCGCCACACGAGCACAAACAAGCAGGGGATAATTAAAGCCCTTCACTTGTCTGAGTATTTATCTAAACCAAAGAGCAACAAGCCGTTTCCACAATTAGCCGTGTCATTCATTAGCGGCAGAGTGCCATTGATTTGAGTGCTCTGTTGTCATTTTGCTACAGCTGCCGCTCATTGCAGAGCCTGTGAGGAATCACTGTCAAAGAGGGTAGCTGAAGTGTAAACCTTCGTGGCCATGACAGGTATAGGTAGGATATATCAAATAGGCCACAGTCCACATGGCTTAGCTACATGGCAGTAATTGTTGCTAAGGTGTGCAAAACCTACAAGTGCAACCGCGTTATTTGAATATTATGACTAAGCGATTGAGTGTGCAGATTTCACATGTGCAAGTTCTCCCATAGGCATTTGCCCGCTAGCCTGGCATGGCCTCTGTATTGAGGTTTTTAAGTGCAAGTTACAAACTCAGCGAGAAGGTTTCACTTGGAAATGTGGGCTCTGATTGGTCACCCACAACTCTTGGGTGAGGCCCAAATTGAGCAGTGCCAGACCAATCTCCCCAGCGATTTATTTTCTTTCCCGTGGAAGATTGGGCTGGTTTCCACTCCAGGCTACAAATGATATGACCTCTTCATATTTGTGATGACGGAGGGAGTGTTTTTCGTCCAAAAATAATGATTGCAATGGATGAACCAGCCAATGAGCCAGGCAATAAATTGTCTGTGAGTGTATTACAAATGCTTCTGTGATCACGCCTGTGGAGCGTTCTCCCATAAGCAAGAGAGTATTGAGTATTGAGAGTATTGAGAGTAATATGAAACATAGGACAGGTTACATAGGCAGTGCAGTAATGAAACATAAAACACACCCTTGACTCAAGTCTGATATTTGTGCTTGATTTTACAACAGCTATCCTTAAAAACAAGTTCACTCCATTTCATTTTTCATTTTCTTAATGACAGATGTAGCCACTACAACCCATCGTTTCAACCAATCAGATTGCTTCCTCAAAATGACCTATTGAGTATAACTCTATATTGAGTATAACTTTATATATATAAAAAAAGATAAAATCAACTGTACAGCACTAAATAGCCTAAGCAATTAACTTGTGTGATCTATGGTCCCATTTGTATTCCATGTCTAGACAGTGTCCTCACAAAGAAGGATATTCTTTTGACATTAATAATAATACCCAGAGTTAGAGAACGGCACTTCTAAAGACAGATGAAATGTCAGTGCTGAACAGAGACAAGGTCTCAAATTATATACTTTCACAATAAGAATGAATTCACCATGTGTGCAATGATTTGCCAATCTCTGTGTGAGGGTGACAGGCTCTTGAATGAAGAGAGACCAGCCACAGTGCATTAAGACAAATTCAATTTGCACCTATAATTAAGTGTGACGAAGAGGCAAACCGTGATGGGGCAAGACTAATTGTTGCCTGAAGGTGTGAAGTGTATGTGCGTCTGTGTGCACACGCTTGTGTGCATGGGCGTGCGAATGCACATGGGCGTGCGAATGCACATGTATACGCGTGTGTGTTACAACACATGGAATGTATACTCCACAGATGCCTGTGCATGCATTCACATTCATATGAAGGTGTAACAGCCAGGAGCTGGATAGGGACTAGAGAGCTCAGTAGTTCTGGCCTGGGTGATAATGGTTATCGCCAGGTATCGTGACATCATGTGACATGCCTGATGATGTGACATGATGTCATAGTAACATGTTCTCGCTATTAACCCCATGGAGATCCCTGAGGTCACCAGTATTGGCCAGTAACTCTACATATGACCCCAAACACTTACAGTATATCCACATATGAATATATCCCCATCCATCCTCCCTCTTCGATGTCTCCCTTTCGA
Organism: Benthosema pterotum; assembly: GCA_039105355.1. Classification (NCBI taxonomy): domain Eukaryota; kingdom Metazoa; phylum Chordata; class Actinopteri; order Myctophiformes; family Myctophidae; genus Benthosema; species Benthosema pterotum. The sequence continues at coordinate 22,633,390 of CM076972.1, forward strand.
GTTTTGAGTGATGTCCATTCAAACAGACCCATTTTGATGTTTGAACACTGTCACTTCCCCCAAAAAAAGCATATACTGTAGACACTATTGCATATCCCGTATCCAAATCCTCCCTTTAGATAAAAGGTCTAAATGGAGGATTTGGATATGGGACATGCAATAGTGTGATTTAATGAGCACAGCTTCACCAGTATGTATGTAGCCATAATACCCTAACCCTACTATGTTATGCCATCTATTCATCTACAACTGTTTATCCATAGTTGGGTTATGAGGGTAACAGCTCCACCAGAGAGTTCGAGCCTTCCCTCTCCATGCTATGTTATACATCTACAGTAGATCATGATGTAAGAAAGATGTGCATGTTCATGTGCAGCAGCTACCGGAATTACATTAATGGAGGGGGGTATGAATGAGAGTATCTTTCAGTCACCTTATGATATTAAAGATGGAGTGCCATGACTTTTTTCTACCCTAAAACATGATCATCAGGTATTGATGTTATATGAAAAGTATTTTCTTTCCCCCCCAAAAAGTGTACAATGTTTGTTAAACCGTCAGTTCATTAAGTATGCCTGGTTTGCCTGGTGGGTGGTGATGGGTGGAGATCCAGCTGAACTGAAGCCACGCCAACAACTTTAGTTGCATGATAAAGGGGGAGGAGTTAGGGGAGGAGCTGAGCACGTGATATTATCACTATATTGAAGTTTTTTTCATTGGCACGTTTGACTGGAAAGGTTCAGCCCACAGGAAGAAAACCCTAAATACAAAGGGAAGACATCATTGCACATAAAAAAACACACCAAGGGGTCTATTTACATACTGTCACCTCTTAAACATGTACAAAATACAAATACGAAATACGAAAAAATACAAAAATCACAGCACCCCTTCTTTAAAATCTTTTGTTCTGTCTAATCTAAGTAGTGTTGCCGTGTCTTTGTGCTGATCCACAAGTGCACAATATGTCTAACAGTGATGCATTGTGATTTTTTACATCAATATTTCCAGTGCACAACACCATCGCACAACCAAATATAAATCACATTTTGCCTTTAAGCCTTTCATAAAGTTTAATAATAAACCTCTGCTGTGTCTGTGTGGCTCGGGGGATCTGGTATTAGCAATGAGAGCCACTATGCTCCTGCTCTGGCAAATCACATCATCATAATGAGACACTGTATTGTGGGAGTTGGACACCTCCCTTGCCACCTAGACACCCATATAACCCTCCCCCGTTGTTTTCTTTATCTTTTCCCTTTTTCACTTTTCATACAATAAGATGTCTTCACTTGACAACACCCAACCCACCACCACCACCTCCACCTCCCCTCCTGGGAATTTCAGGGATTGCGTTGTTTAAATGTGCTGGCCAAGGTGGACAATCTAGGGTTATTTCTCATTTAGTAAAGATCACAAGACGCTGTGAACGCTCTGGCGGCATGCCGTGAATGCCAACAGCGTCATGATTGGCAGCTCGGCGGTGGCGGCAGCATTTGCATGGCATTTAGCTGGGCGGGTGACGGTCACCCCTAACACCAAGACGGGTAAATAGGATGACTCCTCTGTTCACATAAGACACATGCGCCCACATGTACACTCTCACACGCATGCATGTACACACACACACATGCACGCCCACACACACCGCACATGCGCACACCCACACACACACACACACACACACACACACACACACACACACACACACACACACACACACACACACACACACACACACACACATGCACTCTTCAAGAACTCCAGCAATCTTGCCTTGCCAACCTGGGAACCACTCATAATTGTGTGGCATTTAGCCAGTCTAAAGGCACGTAAGATCTGCAAAAGAGGTAATCACTGAAAAGTCATTAGCCCCAATCTCTCATTAGTAGCCTATATTTTCAGCATTGTGAGTTAAATCAAAGTACTTTGCACTGCAGACCTAACTATTGGCTGTCCATGAAGTTGTTCTGCTGCTTTAATATTTTCCTTCATTAACATCTATAGAGGAACATAACTAACAATAAAAATGGTGTGCAGTGGAGTCATCCTTAGTGACCTGTAGATACCTGGACCACCTCAATAGTTGCTTTCTACAAAAAGGAGCAATGATCTCACAGACTCACGCAGCAACTTCAACAGCTACACACTGATGAGAGCTCGAGGTCCCAGACAATCTATCAGAACTATATATTTTGCAAATAGTGATGCAAGCTGTCCTCAACGCACAGAAAGGGAGTACATGGATGAATATCCATACTAAAATTAAGGAGTTGTCTGTCCGAATGTCTGAAACACAAATATCTCCGCGACGGCTCCAGCCATCGCTGTAAGTTTTCACACAGCCGTTCACCATAATGTCATGAAGAGACTGACGGAGCCCTTTTGCCAAATTAACACACCGTTGATTTATAATGAATTTATTTGTGCGTCCCATTAGCTTTATATGCGGGAAGCGACCCGCCCCCTATCACACACGTCACACCGACCCAACATGGAATTATCATTGCGCATGGAGACGAGTGAGACGCGAGCACAACGACTACAACGAATCGCCGACCCTCCCTCAACGCCTTGCATTGCCTGCTCTGCTGCTCCGTCAATGAAGAAAATAAAACATAACCTCAACTCGCGGCGTGTCGGCTGCTTTAGCCTACTCGACACGGTGTTTTCTATGGGAGCAGCAGGACGCTGCTAGCAGCCAAAGCTACCATCATCCACTTAGCCACATCCAGCCTCTGCCGCTGCTGCCCAATGTCCATGTTACACCCTGCTAGCAGTCAAAGCTACCATCATCCACTTAGAAACATCCAGCCTCTGCCGCTGCTGCCCAATGTCCATATTCCAACACTACCCACTGCAAAGTGCAAACACGATCGTATTTCACTCTTTTTCGAACAATGCCTATCACACACGTGTTGTGTTGTGTTGTCTAATAATAAACTGTATGTTCGACTACGCGTCTGTCCCTATTCAGGCTGCACGAACAGCGCTCGAGCGCTCAGTTTCTGACCCCGCAATGTCGCACGTATTACTACATGCCATTGATGTCGCAACGTTGACTCTGCATGACCTTGAACAGCCAGAGTGTTACAGACAGTAGACAGAGTTGCGACAACTCCATAGACATGTACAGGCAGTTCGCCATCATGGCCATCATCGTTTCTTTTTTTCTATGCGTGTGTGTGTGTGTGGGTGTGTGTGTGTGTGTGCGCGCGCGCACGTGTCGACTCTACACTAACACCGTGGTTTTCAACCAGTGATCTAGGGACCACCAGTGGTCCCTGAGAGCATTCCAAAAGGTCCCCAGGCTAAATGATGGAAAGTTGGTTAACCAGATGTACTGTAACTCACATCGCACATCATGCCACAAAGAAGTTAAAGGGGTACTCCACCTTCAAAAAAACTTTTGGTCATTTTATGGTCTACTCAGCCTCATGTGAACACACCAGACAGTTTATAAGTTACTCCTTTCAGTATTTAGATATTTGATGTTCATTAGTCTGTCGGACCCAAACCCATTATAACTTAAAACTCCATTTTAACCATGACAGATTATTCCAAAACAACCCATCTTTTTTCTGGTGACTGATATTGCACACACATTACCCACGCTTCGCATGATTTGGACTTCACATATTAAACGGGTAAGGTCCTAGTGTATAATAATTTGGGAATTTATGTACACTAGTATTCCATGTACAGCACATCGGTGTCCATGCAGGACTTTATATACTGACAATCAAACAGTGATTGTCAGTCACAGTATTCTCAGTGACAGACATGTCTTAAGTTCTTGTACAGGGTCAAACATGGTTGTGGAACCTTATGGCTATTGGCACCAAGGACCAGCATTTATTTTGTTGTTTTTTACAAAACTTTGCTCTGCACAATAAAGTAGCAGCTTAATTCCTCCTGGCACAGTATTGTCAATCTGTTGCTACAGGATTAAGAGTGTATTTAGCGCTTTTAGAATTAGTTTATGGTAGCTTGTACTATAATGTATTTTGTCTCAAAATCTCACCTTGATCATATAGAGCAAATTCATAGTTTCTAAACTTTTAGCATCTAGGTCCTTATACAAACGCCCTTGAACTTTTATTCACTTCTAAATAATTCTGAATTATGTTACCAGCAACAGCAGGGGCAATATCAAAAGCACGAAAACTTCTTTGGAAAAACAATAAATCAAATAAATCACCCCCCAACTCCTTGACACCTGAAGCTCATTAAACGCAGCCTAACATCAACTTAGGCTGGGAAGTGTACACAGACGCCTGCCTTTTCGCAGCCTATCACAAGACAAGAAGCTGAGAAGCCCTGATATATTGTATATACTAGAAATAAATATGATTGTCCCTTAATCTGATTTTATTATACTTGGGACTCCCGCTGGCAAATCTACTGAGGGCTGATAGCCAGTAATCTTATTGCAGGGGGCTGCACGGTGTGTGTTTCATATGTCTTTTCTTTGACTGTGTTTTATCATGCCAGGACTATTATTGTTCATACTGGCTATATGTGTGTGTATAGTGTATATGCATTTATGTGCACTGGATACATATAACTTAATGAATGTGGTTACCCTATTGCACACACGTGTGTGTGTGTGTGTGTGTGTGTGTGTGTGTGTGTGTGTGTGTGTGTGTGTGTGTGTGTGTGTGCGCGCGCGTGCGCGTGCGCGCGCGCACATGCGTGTGAGTGTGAGCCTGTGTTTTTACAGAAGCAGCTCCCCAATTGGTTGTGGGTGCTAATATACCCCCACCCCTGTCAGCATGCCAGTGCTGGGGTTCTGCTCTGTTTATGAACCAGGCATATTGACCTAATTTGTGGCCTTGGCGTTCTCTCTCCCTTTGTCTGCCTGCCAGGGCATATTGTCAGCCTGCTCGGCTGCAGGAACGAGTGCAGTCAGACTGAACTAAATGCTGCACGCATCATTGAGCCGCATTACAAACCTCTCCCCACTCATCACTCTTGCTTGGCTCTGCAGGTGTGTGTGCGGGTGCGTGTGTTTGTGTGCCACACACACACACACACACACACACACACACACACACACACACACACACACACACACACACACACACACACACACACACACACACACACACACACACACACACACACACACAGAACGTTAACTAGAGGGGTCCAATAAATCAACCTGTCTGTCCACATGCTCCATCCCCCCTTTACTCTTACCTATACTTCCTTTCCTTCTATCTCTCCTTCCCTCCGCCCCACTCATCTCATCTCTCCTCTCTCCCTCCCTCCCTCCTCTCTCTCTCTCTCTCTCTCTCTCTCTCTCTCTCTCTCTCTCTCTCTCTCTCTCTCTCTCTCTCTCTCTCTCTCTCTCTCCATCTCTTCTTTATGTCCTGTAATTCTTCTTTTAAAGCACAGGGGGTGGTGGCGGAGGCATTACCTGCCGCCTGATAAATCACTGTCAGCAAAGCTACATAGTGCATGGCCATCTGCAGATCAATTTGCTGCTGCAGATTTGCGGGGGTGGGCCCTTGGTTGTGCAGTGTGTGTGTGTGTGTGTGTGTGTGTGTGTGTTGTGTGTGTGTGTGTGTGTGTGTGTGTGTGTGTGTGTGTGTGTGTGTGTGTGTGTGTGTGTGTGTGTGTGTGTGTGTGTGTTACAGGAATACTGGCTGTACCTTTGCATGATTTCTTATGTAAAGCATTTAGTGAATGTGTGTGTGTGTGTGTGTGTGTGTGTGTGTGTGTGTGTGTGTGTGTGTGTGTGTGTGTGTGTGCGTGTGTGTGTCTGTGTGTGTGTGTGTGTGTGTGTTGTGTGTGTGTGTGTGTGTGTGTGTGTGTGTGTGTGTGTGGGCGGGGGGGGGGGGTGCGTGCGTGCACATGCGTGCATGCGTGTGTGCACTTGCATACGGGTGCGTGGGAAGGCGCACACCAATAGTAAATGCAATATCTGGCCGGAACTGCTCTCCCATGCCCTGCTGAATGGTGGCTGATTGAGACACATGGACTGCCTTTGTGCCTTGATCTGGTTGCCATTGATTACCTATCAGGGTTTCTGATTGCATCCTGGAAGTAATTCTTTTAAATAGGCCCTAATGGCCTCCGATCTGGGTTGATGACGACCCCTGAAAGTCCAATCGGAGATCCATTTAGGCCCTTTCAGACCCTTCATACACTCTCAAACGGGGTGGTTCTCGTTGATATGCACGCTCGCTCACTCACTGGTGCCATGCACCTCACCTCGCCCTGCTGCAACCCCTCGTTCCCCTCATCCACACCCCCACCAGTCAACCATCCACCAAATCCTTTCACCCTGCACTGGCAGGGAGTCCTTCTCTGAATCTCTCATGGCATACACACCATGTCTCACAGTATATATGGCAGTGAAATGTCTCATTTGCTGCTTGGTACAGGACCTGGCGATGAATCATACTAAAACCGTTGATGGGTGATGGTGAATTGGGCAGGTGTGGGTGTGTGTGTGTGTGTGTGTGCGTGCCTGTGTCACACACGTTGACTGGCCACATGGGATTGACACCCCTTGGACTTCACCAAAGCATATGTGCTGCACATATTTATAGTTCATCACACTTGCCTGAGCAACGTGATCACACTGCATGACAAAGGATGAATCGGGCTCAATCCCACCATTAACCGGAAATGGATGAGCTATAAGAGGATGAGAGACACAGAACCGGAGCAAGATGAGGGAGGCAGCAAGGTAAAGAGGGATAGTAGGGGGCAGACAGGTTTGTGAGGGATGAGGGATGGAAATAGGCTAGTGTATAGGGGGGTAGGGGGCGCGGTGTGTATAACAGAGAGAGAGAGGCTGCTTGTCAGTGTGTCAGGCTGTGTTATTAGCCTGAGGGTTGGATGAGAGGAGGCGGGGGAGGAGAGAGGGGGTTGCAGTAGACAGGAAGAGGTCCCGCCGTCTAATCCTCCAATTTTCTTACATTACTGCTCCCCCTCTGTCCCTCTTCCTCCCGCCCCCACTCCCCCTCCCCAACACTCTCACACACACACACACACACACACACACACACACACACACACACACACACACACACACACACACACACACACACACACACACACACACACACACACACACACACACACACACACACACCACTGCCAGCACTCGCCAAAGATGAAACTAGGCCTACAGATATTGTCAGCTCTGCATAGGCTATATAGGAGCAAGGTGACACACACACAACACACACACACACACACACACACACACACACACACACACACACACACACACACACACACACACACACACACACACACACACACACACACACACACACACACACACACACACACACACACACCAGGTCACATCTCTAACAACAAACATACTCCTGTTGCTCTTGCTTGATTGTGCTGGACAGGTTCAATTTCTGGCACGCATGTACTTCAAATTATCATCATTATTTATTATTATTTATTTAAAATAACATCAATACAATGTATTCAACTCTTGGAGTTAGATTAACATTAACTAGCTTCAACCTGGCGTCCCTATTTTGGGCACGTGGCCAAGTCAAACTAATATCTCTAAAATGTCCCAAATTGCCATAATCCTTTTAGGACCAAAGTGGTTAATATGCCCTGGCAATCAAAATGCTATAGCCATGCTTTGATTTCATGTCAGTTTGGGGAAGGAATTGGCTGAGAATCAGGGTGCTGCAGATAGTATTAAAGTAATCCTTGCCATGAGGCGTGTGGGAAGTTGCCTATCTCCTATTTCTGTAGCGCGAGGCAGCTTGATGTACAAGTGCACCCCCTGGACATGATGCTATATGTCGTAGGGAGTTACCCTTGATGCTGAGTGCCAAGCAGGGAGGCATTGGTCTGGCTAGGACTTGGCCAGGGATCAAACCCCTGACCTCCCAGTCTCAGGGCGGACACTGAGTCTAACCGCATGAGGCCAATGAGCTGGGAGGCATTTCCTTAATTGTGTCTCTACTAGATGCAATCAAATGGACCAGTATTAGTGGAAGAAATTGTTTTTCATTAATCACGGAGGTTCAGCAAATTAAAAGGTAGCACTCGCTGGCAAGATAATCGTTTTTACAGCTTCATAATTGAGCCTTCAGAAAGACCATAATACGATCCCTTAATGTAATTTTCTATGTCATCAGGCTGTCTCCTCATCAGCTGGCAGTTATTGATTACACTCCAAGATTGTTTTCCCAATTATGCGGCCACTTTAACAAAATAGGTGCATTCAAGCCAACATGCACATTTGCCCATATAATAAATCTACATTTTTATTAATCACATTTCAATACTCCACGATGCATCTGGTGTAGCTGGATGTTCCCACGAACACACACAATTTGTGTGGGGAAGATGATCACTGTTTGCTGCACTTGTGACTCATACAGTTTGGTCACCTATTCGGCACTGAGTGAAAATGGGAAGGATAGCACGTTCCCCTGCATACGTTACACCTTTCTGGTGAAACTCCTCGCTGGCAGGTGAAGAGAAGCAGCTGGTGACATGTGTCATCAGAAGAGACGTGACTGTCTACACTCTCACCAAACAGTAAGGGGTCAGCATTGACAGCCAGGGAGCACAACATGGGGGAATTGGGAACAGGCTCCATGCACAGCAGCCTTATTGGAAACCTTAATGACTTCCATCACAGGTGTTACCAGTGATTTCGTTTAGTGTGGCACAGAGGTTCTCAAACTTTGTCATTTCACACCCATAACTCTGAGAGTGCACAAATATAACCAAATTGACCTTTCCTATGTCCATTTATTTCCATTTGTACACACACCTGACATTCAGCATGGAACCACCTCAAGTAAAGAGAGATTGAATGAAATGAAATGAAATGAAATGAAATGAAATGAAATGAAATGAAATGAAATAACATAAAATAATGTACCCTAGTTTGAGATCCACATACTGGTTTAACGTACAACACCGTTTTCCAATTGAGCCAACAACAATAACAGCATTATGATTCTGTTTGGCCAAAACAGAACCAGTATATGGCTGCTCTGCATAGATCTTATTGGCATACCATACATACAGTAATCACTATCTGACGGAAAGAAAGAAAGAAAGAAAGAAAGAAAGAAAGAAAGAAAGAAAGAAAGAAAGAAAGAAAGAAAGAAAGAAAGAAAGAAAGAAAGAAAGAAAGAAAGAAAGAAAGAAAGAAAGAAAATGAAGATGATGAAGATAATGAAATTAAGGGCTTGGCTTGAACTACTGATGATGACACAACAACAGTGATCTCTATGTCACACTCAATAGGCTAATTACACATTAATTATCCTTGAAAATAATTATTTCTTGGACGTAGACAATGTAACCTGATACTCATCGCGAATCGCCATATACTACGACCGCCATTCAAATGCTCACAGACAGTTTCACATTAAATGTGAAACTGTCTGTGAGCATTTGAATGGCGGTCGTTTAATTTTAACCTTTCCAGTTGTATCTCCCAACAAAGTAGCAGTAGCTGTCTTGATGCAACCCATACCAAGGAACAACAACCTTATTTCATTACCTCTGACAGTCTCCGCAATTTCTATAGCCACGCCCTTCTGATTGATTTGCATTCCAATTACTTCTCATTGGGCGAGGCTGAGCCCTGACTGAGTGGGACTAATTTGGCATGCTAATGAGACGGCTCCGACAAACAGAGCCAGCTGGAGACCAGAGTAAATGATCCTGTCGTCAGTCAAGAACACAAACATGGCTAACAGCTAATTAGCTCGCACCAGTCTGTAGAGGTGACATTCCATCTGATCTGTGCCATGGTAAAGAAGAGATGAAAGAGCAGGGGCGACGGGGGCCAATAAGGTGGATAGGGAGGGGGTAGAAGGGCTGGAACTTTGGCATGATGATGAATTTGGCAGTTTGTTTTCCCAAACACCCCTGTGGTGTGCGATGTACAACAGACACACGCACACACACATGCACACACGTGTATGTGTTAGCACATGTGAGACCCCCCACAAACACAGCCCCTGTCCTCTTGCTGACACCACACACACACGCACATGCACACACACACGTGCACGCACACGTACGCATGTGAGTTCACCACCCCTTGTGCACAAACTGGCCGCTGTCGTTGCATGGTGCAGTGCAATGGGGGATAAGTGGGTATATGGGCCATCACATTTTGGGAAAGAATATGCTAAGCAGACAATCAGAGGTGTACCCCCTAGTGTTTAACAGCCAATCAGGACTGTCCCAGTATGTGTCGCTAGCTGGCAGGAGGCAGAATTAGGCCCGGTTAGCATCCAGAGTCCTGCGGAGTGTCTGATTAGTGTTTTTGACTGGAGAGGAGGCAGAATGTAAAACTCCGTCTGGTTAGTCTAGCCTCCTCTGATGCAGACAAAGGCAAGGTCTTTGGTCTTTCCTTTGCAGCATTGTGAATATGACCCCTGAAATATGTCTGAGATTCTGAGTTGGACTTCACTGAATTGTGAACAATTCATTATCATCACTACTAGTTGGTGAGTTTTTAATCCTGATTTGGACAAAAAGCTAGTTTTGGAGTGATCCAAAAAGTTAATAAAGGTGCAAATTCTCTGCCTCGACATGACACTGTGCACATGACACTGCCACATAAAGGAGTGTGAAACGTAACATACTGGGTGATAATAAAATATAGTTTACAAAAATGGAGTTTACAGAATAGGTGGGGGGAAAATATGTTAAAATCTCTTTGGCCAGGGGTTCAAATTTAGGTATCAAAAACAGTGTTTGTTGGTGGTTTGTGAAAGATATAATTAGAAAGTGAAGAACCACAGTAATGGGAGTGGGACTGGGAGACTTTGATATCTGTGAGAAGGAAAGTTTGGTCAAGAAATATCTCTAAGAGATTTGCTCTGAATCCCTGTAGAGCTTTTGGACAAAGTGGAACCTGCTGGAGCCTCCTGAGTTGAAGGCTGGGTGAGGAATAGGCCTATATGTTTTACTTTTTTGAGTAATGCATTTACTTTATTTTTATTTGCTGACTTTAGGAACTACTTGATGTTTCGAAACTTGAAGATCTCGTAGGAATATAAACATTATATAGAAATATGGATTCTTTGATTATTGTTATTAATTAATTATTATTTTTGGTTGATCAAGTCAGATAAAGATATTGCAATTTAACTGCATCAAACACAGTGTTTGTGTTTTTCTTTTGGTCCACAATATACTGGTGTATAAAGAATTACTGACACAGGTACAGGACCTGCTTATTTTTTTTGTTATTTAACTAACTCAGACAAACAATTTCACAGTTATACGGTAGATATATGCAAGTGTAACGCCCGGGATTTGAACTCGGGTCTCCCATGTGAAAGTCTTAACCACTAGACCAAGAGGACATCCCCTTGGTCTGGGGGCAGATACTAGACTTTGGAGGCCATCACGACAGAGGCTACAGCCACCTGCTACACTCACCTCCCTTTTGACCTCCTTCCACAGGGAAACCCGATCCGGGTCACGGCACCAATGTAACGCCCAGGATTCGAACCCGGGTCTCCCGCGTGAAAGTCCAACATCTTAACCACTACAAAGGGACATCCCCTTGGTCCAGGGGCAGATAGCCTACTAGACTTTGGAGGCCATCAGAGGCTGCAGCCACCTGCTACACAAGCGTTGTTTACATCATACAGTGCAAGTTTGGTTATCGGTGTGTGGGTAACATTGCGTAGGACTGCTTTATGATGGGAGGATCATTGGTGATGTGTCCACCATGTTGAGTGTTTCTTCCACAGAGGGACAGTAAATGCACACATTATGCAGCATCATGCACACCTTACATTACCGTAGATCCCTTCCTTAGTATCCACACTTAAACTATTGCTCTCTCTCTCTTTCTCTCTGTCCCATCTCTCTTTATCTCTACTTTAAATTAATGGCTGTGCACTCTATCTCTCATTCTCTCTCTCTTCCTCTGCCTATCTCATGTGGTACACTGTTGGTGTAATGAATGCTATAAAGACAGAAGACACACAATCTTACAAGGAGACACACACACACACACATGCACACACACACACACACACACACACACACACACACACACACACACACACACACACACACACACACACACACACACACACACACACACACACACACACACACACACACGCATGCACAGTTGCACACACACGTCCGTTGGTAATCTAATTTTTAAAAATGGCAGCAATCTCTGAGTTCCATTTGGGCGAACTGGATGACTTTGAGCTCCAGATGCTGATGTTCCCCCAGAGTCGTTACTCTGATGGAGCTGATGCTTAAACGTCTCTGCGGAGACACACACCTCCTTGTGTGCACGCGCACACACGTGCATGCCACACACACACACACCCACCCACCCACCCACACACACACACACACACACACACACACACACACACACACACACACACACACACACGCACGCACACCCACACCCACGCACACACACACACACACACACACACACACACACACACACACACACACACACACACACACACACACACACACACACACACACACTCCCCCCTCTCTCTGTGGAGGCAGGATTAACCTGACGGTACAGTGGAATAAATCCAGTGCTTCTCTCTCTCCCTCCGCCTGAGGAAGACTGTTTATCCCTTCACAGCAGCTCTCTGTTCAAAGGGGCAGCCGCCAGGGATTAATGACGTGTTAAAGGGGTGTTCACGGGGGATTTAGACACAACTCGCTGTAATGAGGGGAGGCTTATAGAAGAACGGTAGAACAGTGGTTAATGGCGCCTATTGAGGTATGATGACTGGTTAGACACTGGATCCTGGCACAGCGGAACCATAACAGACAAGATTGTGCCCCTACGGGGCACAGGTCTCCACCGTCCGGGCTCAGCAATTGATGATATTATTCTAATATATATAAAACACTAATCACACACGGGACGCAATGACGATATTGATGATGTCATTCTTAAAAAAAAGGGTTACAGTGTAAGATCGGTATATCATATGTGTCAATTATTCACAATTTAAAAAAAAGGCTAAGAATTGATGTTATTGTTATAATTTATATAAAATATGAATGTTTTTTCTGAATCTGAAATTTGTATTTAATTTCCGTTTGGAAATAAAAAATCATTCAAATATTCGAATAGAATTGTGAAATAGTTTGAAAAAAAAAATAATGAGTAAAAATAATGAATATATTTGTTGATGCATTCAATAAAGTCCAAAAAATAAAATAAATAAAATTTGGCATTAAAAATTTAGCATTAAAGAAATAGTGGTCATAGGCAAACATTTGCGAAATTCAATTGTCCAATCATAAAAGATAAAAGGATTGGTTGAAAAAAACAAATTTGGAGAAGTGCAGAATTAAAAAAAATAAATACAAATAATACAAAAATAAAAAAAAAGGAATGTAGTTGTGGATCCTTAGTTAAACGTGACTTACAATATTAAATAAAACAGATCTTTTATGTAAAATTACATTATGCGATCTTAAAAGATGAAAGGATTGGGTGAAAAAAAGTTAATCAGAATCTGATTCGTCATTGAGCGAATATTGTTGATTAAGTTTTTGTTATATCGTCCTTGTCCAGTGGTTGAATTTCCACTATTGAGGTTTTGGGCGAAATTTCGTCGTTGTACGTCTCTAGCTTGGTTCTGCACTTGAAAATATGAGTGGTAAGTAATGCTTTGTTGAAGACTTCCTTGAATGCGATCTCATTTGTGTCTCTCAGAACTCTCAATGAGTCTGTGTCGTGACCCAGGAGGACCTCAGCGATGTTATGGAAGCATGTGGAGCTTGTGGAGTTTTCTATGATAAGTGCGTTTTCATCAAGGCTTTGATCCGGTTTCAGAAAAGTTTCCACAAAACAAAGTACATCAACTTCTCTTATCGTTGCATTGTTTTTTAAGTCGGGTAAATGAGATAAGTAGCAATGGATGTTCATCATGATAATACTTAATACACAATCTTTTCTAACAAATACGATTGGTTGTGATGTTCTTAATTGGCGTTTGCGTAGTCGAATCATTTCTTTCTCTACTTTAGGGTTAGCTTTGATGTGTTTCTCGTGAAATTCGAGGAGGTAGAGCCCGTTCAAGGATGTTACTCGACTGAGAGCAACATAGACTTGTCCTGGATGGAATCTTCCTTGTTCTTGGATTGTCACTACAATCTTCTCCAAAGTTTTCCCTTGAACTTTATGAATTGTGCATCCCCATCCTAGACTGAAGGGAAATTGTTCTCGTCTTGCATGAACAGTGGTTTTGTAACCAATAGTGAATTGAGCAGTATGCCTTTGTATAGGTACTGCTTTGGGAAATTCTTTTCTGTGCTGACTTTTGGCTTTGGCAGCTTGTCCTATGCGATCACTGTCGAAATTCACTAGTATGGTTTCAACTCTTGAATCAATTTCATGAATGTGAACAACTGTACCACTTACTCCATTTGAAAGTCCGTCGGAGACGTTAATGTTGCATGTCAACATGACCCTGGCTCCAATTCCTACTATGACTCTTTCTCTTAAGCCTCCGGTTTGTGATGGGTTGCCTGGCATTGCAATTTTAAGTAATCCTGTTTGGCAGTCTTTTTGAGAATCATTTGCCTTAATGTTGAATATCCGTGTTCTCAAAGTTTTCATCATCTTTTCGTTGTGTGAATTTGCTGCAGCATTTGTTGAGAAGACGTGGAGTGCTTCTTTCGGGTATGATCCGTCATTTTCGTTGACAATTCTCGTTTTTAACAATGCAATGTCTTCTTCGGTGTGTGAGTTAGTACGTACCCTCATAAGCAGCTCTGCATATGGTTTGTCATTCTTTTGACGCACTATTTCATCAAGTTCAAATAAATTAAAATTTTCTTTCCATAGCGATCCATGGAGTTTTGCATAAGCATCGGAGGGGCTTTTCTTTTTTCTTTGCCTCTCGATCTTACGATAATTGGCATATCCAATTATATCCAATTATCTTCCGTAGATGGTTTCTTCTGAAGAAGATTACTAGTTTCTGTTGAAGCTTTGTATTTTTCACATGTATATTTCACAACTGTTTCTCTGTAAAGCAATCTTTCGCAACAAAAGCATACATAATTGGGCCCACTTTCTCTAATTTTTTTTAAGAATGCAATTCCCGACTCCTTAACGGTTTCCACCTGCATTTCCGTTTTCTTAATCTTGTTCTGTCGATGGCGTTTTATCGCTTCTCTGCCTCGTCTGCGTCTTACAGTCTTTTCTTCTTCATTCTCCATTACCTTTTTTTTCTTCTTTCTTATTCTGTCAGTCTTACGATAACTTTCTATATCTGCTACATCAGCTCCTCTTTCCTTTCGTCGTAGCGCCTTCCACTTTCGTTCACGTTCACGTCGTAAATTCTTCTTTGCTTTGATGTCTGCCATCTGCTTTTCTTTCATTTCTTCCTTATTTGTCAATATAGTCATTTTCTTTGTCTTAATCTTCTTCTGTCGATTTCGTTTTTTTGCCTGTCTTTCCCGTCTGCGTCTGAGATTCTTTTCTTGTTCATTCTCCATTACCTTTTTTTTCAGTTTTCTTTGCCTCTCGGTCTTACGATAACTATCTATATGTGCTACATCAGTTCTTTTTTTCTTTCGTCTTAGCGCCTTTCTCTTTCGTTCACGCTCACGTCGTATCTTTATTCCATCATTTCGTGAATCAAAAACTGTGATGGAGTTTTGGGTCTCCAAGCTATTTGATACCAAGTTTCTGGGCAAATTCATGTATTCAATCACCTTTGTCAAATAGTCTTGAGATTCATCCGTGTAAATATCCTGATCACCTACTGTTGAATCTTCCTGATTTCCATTTTTCTCTTCCTTTGTCTCGTCCAATAGAATTTTCTTCCATTCTTTGCCTATTCTTATTCCTTTTAGCATCTCCTTTCTCCTTTACTTCCAGCGCCCTTCTCTTTCGTTTATGCTCACGGCATAAATTCTTCTCTATCTGTATTTGTTTTATTCGGTCTCTATTCTTCTCTTGACGAACCTCATCAATACAGCCAAGAGTCATTAATCCATCCTTCTTTTCATTTTCTCCAATTTCATCTATGAGTGTTCTGCAATCCTCTCTTTCAGGCAACCAAATGATCTCCTTGCAATTTTCATTTGATACTTCAGTCAAGTACTGAACCTTTTTTCCATCGCTTCGTGAAGCCAAAATCTTGATGGAGTGTTGGGATCCCAAGTTATTTGATATCAAGCTTCTAGGCGAATCCATGCAGTCCAATATCTTCGTCAAAGGTTTTTGAGATTTATTCACCGAGATCTTCTGCCCACCTATTCTTGAATCTTCCTGAATGGAGCGTTGATATTCCAAACTATTTGACACCAATTTTTGAAGTGAATTTATGGTTCTGTTCTCAACCTTATATGAGCAACTTTTTTTAGTCATCCTTATGTTATTACCTCACCTGTGCACAGTCTATGGAAGATATGACATCATTTTGACGTATTTGGATGCATCAG
Organism: Benthosema pterotum; assembly: GCA_039105355.1. Taxonomy (NCBI): domain Eukaryota; kingdom Metazoa; phylum Chordata; class Actinopteri; order Myctophiformes; family Myctophidae; genus Benthosema; species Benthosema pterotum. Next base: position 22,649,830 of record CM076972.1, read on the forward strand.
GGTAGTGTTCCGGAAGCAGGGGGGGAAGGGACGTAATGACGGTCTGCAGTCACGAGCGGAATGATGGGGTGCGTTCCATACTCACCACCTTACAGTGGAGATTGACGTATTTGAATGCATCAGGCTAGTGTTCTGGAAGCACAGGACATCCATAGTCCCCACTGTCTAGCTCAGCTTTGAGATCTATGACGTGATCATTACATCACAAACGGGACGGAATGAGTGTGTACGCCGGGACGGAATTACGGAGTGCGTTCCATAGTCCCCACCTTACGGTGGAGACATCATTTTGACGTATTTGAATGCATCAGGCTAGTGTTCCGGAAGCACAGGACATGAAATAGAGTTGTGTATAGGTCCCCACTGTCTGGCTTGGCTATGAGATCTATGATGTCATCATTACATCACAAGCGGGACGGAATGACAATGTACGCCGGGACGGAATTACGTATTTGAATGCATCAGGCTAGTGTTCTGGAAGCACAGGACATGAAATAGACTTGTGTATAGGTCCCCACTGTCTGGCTCGGGTATGAGATCTATGATGTCATCATTACATCACAAGCGGGACGGAAGGACAATGTACGCCCGGACGGAATTACGGAGTGCGTTCCATGAAATAGAGTTGTGTATAGGTCCCCACTGTCTGGCTCGGCTATGAGATCTATGATGTCATCATTACATCACAAGCGGGACGGAATGACAATGTACGCCGGGACGGAATTACGTATTTGAATGCATCAAGCTAGTGTTCTGGAAGCACAGGACATGAAATAGACTTGTGTATAGGTCCCCACTGTCTGGCTCGGGTATGAGATCTATGATGTCATCATTACATCACAAGCGGGACGGAAGGACAATGTACGCCCGGACGGAATTACGGAGTGCGTTCCATAGTCCCCACCTTCGGTGGAGACAGACCAGTGCTGTCTGTGTTGAAGCTACTGTGGTTAAAAGGTCAGGGACCCAGGGGTGTGTTTCTGTCTGCTTTGTCTTGTATTGGGCTGAAAGTAAATAAACACACAGTAGCCTATATATCATCACACCAGCATCTCTGACCGGAGTCCTTCAGGGCTCTATACTTGGTCTGTTCATTTTCCACCTCTCAAAAATAATCCAAATCCAGAAGCTGTCCCAGAGTTACTCATCTGCGAAGATGAGTAAGGCAGAGAGTCTATCAGTGTAGGTCTACGAAATGCACCACGGCACGTGAACTTATATAGTTCATGTGTCGTGCATATATAGATGTATATTTTATACAGTTTTCACAAAGCGTTTCGCTGGGTTGCTACAGGGCTCCTGTCGAATGCAAAGTGCCAGATACGTTTGTGTGTGGGATGCGTTTAAATGTTTAAACACTTGCCAAGCATGGCATCTGAATCAGTCCATATAGCCGAGGTGGTTAGGTCTTGGATGAGAGGAGGTTAACTGTTTGAGCTATATATGGTTAAAGACAAATAACTTCTTAACTAACTGAGTGTGAGATGCTTGTCTGATAATGTAATCAGTTGCACGGAAAAGCTGTTTTAATGTACCATGTACCACATGGTACCATATACTGTACCATTTTGAGGTTTTATGAGTGACTTGGATTGTAATGGATGACATAGTCCTGTGGTATACTACTCCTTGAAATATAGCCCAACTTGATCCTTATTTTGACTTTTTATGGTGCAGAAGGGACATTCAGTGTGCATTCAAATGCCATGGGTAATGTGTGATGATGATGAAGGGTTTGGGTCAGGTCAAGGGGAGGCGCAGAATGCAAAGTGTCTGCCAATGACTGATTGGTGCATTTGTAATGGCTACACTGCAAAAAAAATGAACACATAGAGTATTCATTTAACTTCTAATTCGCATGCCTTTGCAATGGCATTAAATACTGCAAAAGGATAACATACACACAGGCAGTAGCCTCTGTGCATTTGTGTGTGCATTTTGAAAGGGAAAGAGAGAAAGGGGGATTGAGTTGTGTGAGAGAGAAGCAGAGGGAGGAACAAAGAGGCAGAGCTGCAGTAAGATTAAGAGACATATGTAGAGGTGCTGATCAGTGCACTGAGCCAGGTGTTAAGGCCTGGTTGTCTTGCCCTCAGCTCCACCACCCACCCCATTCCCCACCTACCACCCGCCAAGCCTACCTCCAACACCCCCACCCCAATCCCTCCACCAACCCAAGATAAGACACTCTGCCTCCGTGCACACATCCACCCACCCCTATACGCATCTACACTGAAAATCCTCCTCCTCTGCAATCTCCCGTGCATCAGCTGCCAAATGAAGTTCCTCTTTAGGAGAGAGAAAAGAGAGAGAGAGAGGGAAAAAAACAAGCCCCCGGCTGTCGAGTCGTCTGAAGCGCCACACCAGGCGGAGAAGGCGACCCTCGTGTTGAAGCCAATAATCCGGCGTCGAGGCTTCAGGTGTGCAGAGGGCCGTGATTGACAGGGAGGGATATGAGGCCCTCGCCTCACTTGACATTTGGGTTTCATAAGGTCTGGAACAAAAGGCAGGGGCAAAATAATCAGAGAGGTGCGCAGGCAAATAAATCTGTTTATTCCCCCTCCCTCCCTCTCACATCTCCACGCATATCCCTCGCCCTCCCACATCAAAGCACAACCCTCAGAGAGTAAAAGAGGGAGGGCATGATATTACCTTTTCTGAGCCTTATGTGGAGCCACGCACAGCGACAGCGGGTCACTTTGGGCTCTGTGCTTACCTGAGATATTAGTTTGTATGTGAGCTAGATAGAGACGTGTATTTGAGCGGGGCTGTGTGAGTGTCTGGGCCCATACCGAGTGTCCAAGCCTGTGCCTGTGCCTGTGCCTGTGCCTGTGCCTGTGCCCGTGCGCGCGCGCGCGTGTGTGTGTGTGTGTGTGTGTGTGTGTGTGTGTGTGTGTGTGTGTGTGGTGTGTGTGTGTGTGTGTGTGTGTGTGTCCGTGTATGTGTGGGTGTGATGTGTGCATGAGAGACGAACTGAAAGATGGAGAGACAGATGCAGACAAGAAGAGAGACAATGACAAGGTGTCATTTGTTGAACATTGTACCATTCATTTGTATGATACACGTGTGTGTTCATGACTGAGAAAGACATGGGGGTGGGGTGGGGGGGTGGCAGGCTGGGGGATTAACAGAGGTACGTTACAAGTTTTTAAATGTATCTTATCATGAATACACAAATAGTATTTCAAAAACAAATGTTTAACATCAGATGATCTGCACTGAACACCAATGAGCAGGATGCTGTGTGTGTGTGTGTGTGTGTGTGTGTGTGTGTGTGTGTGTGTGTGTGTGTGTGTGTGTGTGTGTGTGTGTGTGTGTGTGTGTGTGTGTGTGTGTGGTGTGTGTGTGCGTGTGTCTGCGCATGCACGTGCAAGATTGAAAGAAAGGGGATAGAAAAGAGAGACATATAATTTAATTTAGGTGCAGGCCTAAATTACAAACAAACATCAATCAAATATTAAAATCCAGTGTGCTCAATAGGCTATATCTATCGGCTGCTAGGCACTGGGTATTTTAGCCTACCGGTATTTAAACAGAAGAGAAACAGATCAAATTAATTCACATCATGAAATAAATATTTCAGCATTGAAAAAAACATCTAGAAGAAGACATATGTACACTTATAAGGCCCATCTGTCTATTTGCCCTGAAGTTTATATAAAAACATACTCTAGGTCACGGCCACTTTGTAGATTAATTCCCGTGCCATCTTTTAGCAGCAGCTCCTCGGCTCCTGAACCCCACGTGGGGGAGTTTGTATAAATCGCATCCTTTCAGAGGTGATTGGACAACATGCCTGATGATTGGCAGTGGGACAGCTCGAACGCGGTGTTTAGGCTCGTCGCCATTGGTTGCCTTTAACGATAGGCTCCGCCCCCACGGACCACCCAGCGTCGTCTTCGAGGTGCGCAGTGAAACCGAGTGAAACGGTGTTGCCAGGTCAGCTTAATATAAGCGCAGGTAGGTGTAAATATTTGTATTTGGGATTTGTTTATGAAGTGTAAGCAGATCGTTGTTTTTTGTATTTTACAACAACAACAAAAAATCATAACTAGACCTGTGCCGTCTTGGATCAGGTTACCACAGACGAGGCAGGTGCCTGTTAACGTAATCACCACCATGCTGTCCTGTTACGTCACCCTGCGGGTGACGTAACAGGCGCGTGGACGGACAAACGCATGCACAAACAGACGTGTGAACGGACAGACAGACTGGGGGCAAAACATAGTCATCACGCTATGGTGGTCACCACCATGCTGTTACGTCACCCTGCAGGTGACGTAACAGGCCGTGCGTAGGCGGGTGTGCATGGACGTACACGTGCACGGACGGACGCGTGCACGGACGGACGGCCAGGGGGTGAAACACAGTCATCACCTTACTGTGGAGACAATCAGGCTAAGTACTTGTAGTAGTAGGAGGAAACGCATTGAGCAAGATTACTATGTAAGCCAGGCAGAAGTGTGTGCATTACATACTTTGTGCATGCCGCATGTCTAACCCAAATAGGGGAGCGTTCCTGAAAGCGCGTCCTACTTGTAGTAGTAGAGTGACTATTACCAGCAAGACACTTACTGACACGCAGGAAGGGATTCCAATACCTGATGCAGACATTCTCCTGGTTTACATAGTTCGCAATGATGTTATTTTAGTGCCATATAGTTTGGGCTTGTTTTCATTGACCTGGTGGCTTGTTTCTCAGACACAATCTGGCAACACTGCAGAGAAGTCGGGAAGATGTAGTTCTTTAGCGGAGCAGCGTGTCTGTAGTGTGTATCGCTGGCCAGTGCAAATTAAACTACACGTCCCGACTCCAGACAGCCGCGACGTAAATGGCCACTTTTAATTGTTATGAATATATAATTGAGTGCACACGACTGGTTGCTTCTACCTTTTGGTCTTCAACGTACTACAATCACTGTCTGAGGAGGAGGAGGTGGTGAACGGCTGGATATGGACATCACCGGAGACGTTCGGAAATAATCATTAACGCGTTAGCGTAGTAACAGGCGCGCGCATGGACAAACGCAGTATCAAGGGATTCTCAATTATTGTGAGTAGAGAATAAAGTATACATACAATTTGTAAGTCAATTAAACGACGACTCTATTAGTAGGAAGGGCAATTGTTTCGGTACTCCGCGCTCTCGACTGGAGCGCCTGCTGGGAGAGAACACCGTGCGGTCCGTTGAAGTGGTGAAGCCGCGCGTTATGCGTGTGTCGTGAATGGACTTCTGGCCTCTTATAGAATGACGGACAGTCAAAGGTTGGATGTTATTATTTCTACGCCGAATGGAGTCTGCAGAAGCACATCCTCCGCGCATCCTGCACTGCCTCACGTCCGTTGACTGGCCGCTGTTGGCGCACAGGACGCATCGGTGCTTTTGACCCTTTTTTCGTGTGTTTCTGTGGAGGAAGTTTTGCAAATACATTTTTTAATGATTCGAGATCTGAGCAAGATGTACCCCCCCGCACGCCACCCGGTAAGTACAGCCTATAGTCTGCAGCAGGCTATTCAGAGACTGCTGTTAATACTGTATATCAAAACAACACATGATGCAGCCCGACGGCGCATCACTTTGGATCAAGTTTCTGCACAACCGCGCGCGGACATTGTGGAAGTGCTGTTCGCTTCTCTCTCTCTCTCTCTCTCTCTCTCTCTCTCTCTCTCTCTCTCTCTCTCTCTCTCTCTCTCTCTCTCTCTCTCTCTCTCTCTCTCTCTCTCTCTCTCTCTCTCTCTCTCTCTCTCTCTCTCTCTCTCTCTCTCTCTCTCTCTCTCTCTCTCTCTCTCTCTCTCTCTCTCTCTCTCTCTCTCTCTCTCTCTCTCTCTCTCTCTGTGTGTGTGTGAGAGAGAGATAGAGAGAGAAGTCTGTTTGCCTTCCTTGTGTGTATAATTATTATTCTAGCATGTACTGTGTGTGTGCGTGTGCGAGATCGTGAGAGAGGGAGAGAGCTGACACTGTCATTGACTGGACCTGTTATTTGTGTTGATTTGATGCCTTCCAAGATCCCCCACCAGCCTGGACAGCCATTCAAGTTCACCATCACTGAGTCGTGTGACAGAATCAAGGAGGAGTTCCAGTTCCTTCAAGCCCAGTATCACAGGTAATACAATATGCAAATTGGTGAAGAGCTTACTTGGTAAATGTAACATGCAGTCACAAAATACCACAGCAGACTTATACCTGTAGCATTGATTGTACAATTATGTAGCTTTTCTGGGGCAATTATAATATTGCTTTTGACTGTGAGCCTATACGACTATAAAACTGAACTTGATGTTCAATATTTAATACCGTCTGGTTAAATTATTGTGCTCAGCTGAAGTGGCACCATTGTGTTTAACTTGCTAGTCAATAACAACATTTGAATGGATTTGTATTGACTACGGCATAGACTGGAATACCTGGAAAGCTGGAGAGTGGGTTGTGTGTTCATCGTTTTTTCATTTCAATGATCTTGACCCCAGGCAAAAACAGTACATTATTGTGTTCGGAGCCTTGCACACAGGCAGAACAGCTAGTTAGTATGTAAAGCTTACGTCTAATACCAGCCTAACCACACAGGTGAGCCTAAATCTATCCTATGCACCCACCCCTCCTCTCTCTGCTTCGAAAGCAAGTGGTGTGAAATGCCTTTTCGCCGACGTGATGAAGTGTGAAATACATTGCTCAGGGCAGAACCGTAAGCAGACGAGACGCGAGCTTCTCCCAATGAATAGCAATAACCCCCCCACCCCTTCCAGATGGTTATTGTCCAATCACCTTTTCAGATGAACCAATCGGTGGCTGAACGCATCAAGCCTGATGTTTATTGCATGTGCAGTGCTGTGGAAGTGCAGATCAAATTTCTCCACATGACAGGAGTGTTATTCTAAATACCAAAAATGCATTCATTTGGTAAGGAGAAAGAAATCTGCAACCTTTCTCTACTGATGTCATACTTAGCATGTGTTGAACAATAGTTTAGTCTTCCATTAAACTAAATTATTATTCTGATACTATGTTTTATAGTGTATTCTTTATACGCTAGTACTACAGCTCAAATAATACATCATTATTTGATGTAGTGTCTGAGATGCGTCTTTATACCGCCCATGTACTTTTGCCTATAACTATAAGACATATTTTTAGGTTAAAGCATGTCATTTTTATAGCCCTGTAATCCATATTTTCATTTTGAAATGAATGCTGAAGATATGAGACAAAGCTTGGGATTGGTTATTATTCTTAATTATTCATGGCTATCTCTTCGGGCACTGAGTTAAGTTATAGTCTAGAGTTAAGTTAAAGCTATATTGTTGATGGACTTCAACCTGTCTTTTTGTTGATAGTGCAAATCCACTGTCACTACTGCAATTTACAATGAGTGTTTGTCTAGACGCCTATTGATCACTTAATTACGGCACTGAACCTGCTGAGTGAGGTGTTTACTGTACAGTATGTGTTCCTTACGGGAAACAGCGGCTCATTCCAGCACGCTATTGAGAGAAGTAAAAAAATCTCCTTTCATTTCTCTTATGACCATTCCTTCTCTCCTTCTCTCTTGCCTTGGATTATAAAAATAATTATGTTGCTAAATGGCTTCAATGTTCAAAATTCTTCACTTTGTTCTTTAAATTTGCACCCTAAATTTAAAAGCACAAATTATTCATTGTATGTAAAAGCAGTTAAACATTTCAATAACTTGGTTTAGTTTAAATGTTTTCATTTTAATGTCTTCATGATGGCATCATTTTGCCAGAATGTCACATTTCAAATATCATCTCTTTCATGTTTCCGAGATGTCTTTGTTGATCTTTTCAAATCAAACCTCTCTGATAGACACATCCCACGTTCTTCTGTAGATAATTGTATTTCCATAATCACAATGGATGTCGGAAATATTGTCAATTTGTGTGTGTGTGTGTGTGTGTGTGTGTGTGTGTGTGTGTGTGTGTGTGTGTGTGTGTGTGTGTGTGTGTGTGTGTGTGTGTGTGTGTGTGTGTGTGTGTGTGTGTGTGTGTGTGAGTGTGTGTGTGTGTGTGTGTGTGTGTGTGTGTCTGTGTACTTGTATGTGTGATCATTAACATAGCAATTCCCTTCTGTCCACAGTCTGAAATTGGAGTGTGAGAAATTGGCCAGTGAGAAGACAGAGATGCAGAGACACTATGTCATGGTGAGCTTCATTTGCTGTGTATAGTATGTCTTCATACAGTATATATATATATATATATATATATATATATATATATATATATATATATATATATATATATATATATATATATATATATATATATATATATATATAATATATATATATATAATGTTTATGAGTGCCTGAGAATGCTCAGGAAGCATAAACTATAGTAATTTCCAAACAGGTTGAGACCCAAAAGGGTGAGTAATTAAATATGTAGGACTCCAATGAAAACAAACATTCTTGGCTTATAATAAATCCCCTTAGCAGACCTTATATAAAACTGTACTTTAAGGTGCACATTGTGTTGCTTCATCCCATATTGCGAGCTTGTAGATTTTAACTACTTCTTAATGATAATGATAATGATTTTTTGTATGTATGTATGGAATTTGCAATGTACTTACTTATGTTTTAAAGATAATTGTGCTAAAGGGTAGATTATGTCTGTGTGCACATTGCATGAGAAGGCTTCTGTGTATTGTTTGTGCACAGTAAATTCCTCATAATTAATTTAGCAGCTTTATTTTAAAACTATAGGTGCAGTAAGGAAAGTGTTTACATGTTTTAACTTTAACTCTTTCTTTCAGTACTATGAAATGTCGTATGGACTCAACATTGAGATGCATAAGCAAGTAAGAGAATACTTTTTTTTACTTTAAATATATTTTACGCTGGTATGTGGGTCAGTTTGATTCCATTTATACCCTCAGAGTTTAATTAACATCCTTTATCTTACTTCATTTACTTTAGTGTGCATCACTTACATTAAGTAATATATCCCTGCTATTCAGTCTTGTGAGTCTTACAACATTGAAAAGCAGGGAAATACTAACTAACTGTAAATAATGTGCCAGCATAGAAACTCTAATTGGTGAGTATTGGGTTGAACTTGTGCCTGATAGTGCTGCTATGTGCGTTTAGCTGATGAATTATCTGGTTATGCAATATGGAGAGATCGAATAAGAACATCACATAATACCAACAAGTGAATATTTTTGGTCATTATGTTGACATTTTAATGAGGAAGCGGGGACAACAGGGGGGGTTTAATAATTTTGTAATTTCTTCAGTGTGTATGTTTGTTTCCATGCCAAGTCAGGTGGTTTGCTAATTTTCTGTTCTTGTCAAAGTCTGCCTTTGTGGAAACAGGAAAGTACTTTATCAAGATAAGATAAGACATTACAAGGCAAGATAAAATGTGCTAATGCCAGTGTGGGTTTGATCACTTCATTAACTGCATGCGTAGGCCTTCATGCACAAATGGAAGTAAGTAGATAAAATACGTACAATAGAAGGCTTAGAATAACTCAGAAGGTGTTCTCCCTGATTCAGCAAAGTACAACGTGGCCATAAAGTTGATTTGTCACTGGTTGCCATAATCTTTAAGGAGGCTTTAAATGTCCAATGCTCCTCCAGACCAGGAGGAGGCCATTAGTGTAACTAACTGTCTGTGTTAACACATGGTGCTAAAACCAATGTGTGGACAGAGATTGTACTCGTCTTGTATTTTTTTCTTCAAATAAAAACGCTGTGCTCTGTTAAATGTGGCACAGCTAACCAGCTAGTTCTCATTAAGTGTGCCTGCCTGCGAGAGTATGTGCATTTGTGGTCCATTTCCCACTGGTCTTGTGTATGAATATTGTGTCTTTACTGAGTTGTGAGTGAGATGTGTGTGGGTGGGTAATTGTGTGTGTGTGTGTGTGTGTGTGTGTGTGTGTGTGTGTGTGTGTGTGTGTGTGTGTGTGTGTGTGTGTGTGTGTGTGTGTGTGTGTGTGTGTGTGGGTGTGTGTGGGTGTGTGTGTGAGTGAGACGTGCGTGCGTGTGTGTGCATGTGTTCATGTGTGCGTCAGTGCGTGAATGAATGTGTGTGACTGTACGTGAATGCACATGCCTGGCCATTTTCCCCAGTATACTATTTGGAGATGTCTGGTACACTATAAATCATGCTGTCTTGACCGTGTGGACATTCACTGCTGTTTTTCTGTATGCGGTGCATGTGTGCGTATGTGTGTGTATGCTACATTTGTGTACATGAGAAAAAGGCGAGGGAGACTGTGTCCCTGTGGTCCTGTGTGGAGCACATTGGTTTGAGTCAAACAGAGAATTACACACTGACTCTTTAATCTCTGCCAGCACTGTGTTTTCTAACTCTGTGTGTGTGTGTGTGTGTGTGTGTGTGTGTGTGTGTGTGTGTGTGTGTGTGTGTGTGTGTGTGTGTGCGTGTGCGTGTGCGTGTGTGTGTGTGCGTGTGTGTGCGTGTGTGCATGGCGCGCACACACCTGCGTGCATGTGTTTACTCACATTTTTGAGAGGGATCTGATGTCCTGGATGCCTGTACTATAGGTGGAGGGTGAAGGGGGGGTTGGGCCACATGTGGTGTTTGAGTGCACATACATGCTTGCAGGTGTGCATGCCTGCACGTGTGTGTTCTGTAACTGCATCATTTGACATAGCATCTGCAGCAGGGTGAAAGGATGCTCGAAACATGCAGGGAGGTGATGTTTGCAGTCGCTAGAAACCTCGAATCTCCACATTTCTACTTTCTATGTCTTTTGTTTGAGGGTCACTCAAAAGTAGTGAAAATACTACATGCTCCTGCACTGTGATTTGTCAGAGCTTGTAGTGACTATAATATCAACGATTTGGGATTTACAAGGTTTTCACCCAGCAGCTACAATGTACTGTATGCAGGGAGAGAGAGATAGGAAGGGCATGCATGGCTATATAGCCCCATTAAGACAATCGGCCTTGGATACCAAAGTGGATTGCCAATATTGCTTGTTTAGCATTTTCTGCGGGTAATAGGCCTATTGATTTTCTTGGCTCCGTGCTCTCTTTTATTTACACAGAAGGACTCTTGTGCCGGGGAGTGAAATGTACCAGTGCTCGTTAAAGAGAAATTGACTCATGGACGGAGGGCCAGGGAGGGGCCGGGGTGACAACAGGGGAGGAGGAGTGTACCGGTGGTAAAGCATGGGATTGAGCTATGATGGGACAGTTAATCAATTGCAAATTAGTGAAGCAGAGAGAGAGGGAGGGAGAGGAAAGGCAGGCAGAGGGAAAATGTGAATGGTGAGGATGTCAGCAGACAAGGTAATGGTAATTCTAAATGGCTGCGTTTTCACAGCTTGTGATATTTCAGTACTTGGTGCTCAAACGATTTATGTAGATTTATGTATATGTAATACCGTTATGCACCATAATAAGCAAGATATACAGGTAAAGCTAACTTAGAATAGTAGAGTGGGAGAGGTCTATTGGCTGAAAAAAGGCTAATAGACCTATTTGACATTGCGTAAACATATTGACTTTAACATCAATGAACACCAGCTGGACACACACGTCCGTACTCACACACGCATGTGCACACACACACACACACACACACACACACACACACACACACACACACACACACACACACACACACACACACACACACACACACACATGCACGCACGCACGCACACACACACCCCTGCCCTTTGCAGTGCCATAGTCTAAAGTGCCTGGAGTATGTCTCATTTCTCTCCAGAAGTCCTTGAACATGATGGAATATGATCAGGCACAACTATCATTATTGTGATCTCACACACTTCACATCACACCATACCTGTAACTTTCATTATCCCTAAAAAAAAATTCTACCGTTGGCATAGGATGTGGTTGGCTTGTCGTAGACATTGAGGAATACTGACACAACAATAGACAATCCACAGAAGCTGCAGTGGGTGTCAGGAAGCAGTTTGCTGGTTGATACAGACTGTATTTCTTTACAGTCACTCTTTCTTTGTCTTGTCCTTCCCCTCTCTCTCGCTCTGTCTCATTCCCAATCTATCAAACTGTCTCTTTCACGGACACAAGGGAATAGAGCCTTTATACGGCAGGTCCATTAGGTGTATTGGCTGGCGGTGGAAAGCGGTGCTGATGTGGTGCTTACGCAGCTCCACAGGGGAGATGGACATTTGATCTACTATCTGACTCGTTCTGGCAACAACAGCTCGTTCTAATCCCATTTCTTTCTTGTTAAGACTTTTTTTAGGACCTTCTAGAATCAACTGATAATGATTAGGGATTTGTTACTCCTCAAGTGTCCCTGAGACTTGCGAAGACATGAAAACTTTGATGTGTGTGCATGTAGGGGCCAATACACACCCTGGGTGCAAAAACACACTAAACTAGAAATGCGCTCAAGGTGACAAGTTGCGCTTTGCATACAAGTAGGCCACACATGGCCTACTTGTGTAGAGTTCACTAGTAGTGCTACTAACTATATCTACTGTCTATTGCAACTGCTGTACCTGACCTTATACCAACCCTGAAACGTAATGTAGTTGCGTCTACATACTGAACCAAATATACCGTAGTTACGCCATCAAGAATAATGGCACTTATTGTCTGCACCGACATGCATGGACATTTGGACAACACTGACATACAGTACATGTATACCAAGATGATTGCAATACCTGTGCGCTCCACTTACGCAACTAATGTAAATGTAAAGACATATTCATGGCGAGGCTTACAATGTGGTCTTGGGGCGTTATGTGAACCTACATTGACCATAGTTAGATTTCAGCCAGATCTAACCTCCTTTGACTTTAACTATGAATTTAATGCTAAAATATTTGTCGATTTACTGTGTTTCTGCACATTAGTGTAGCACATGCACATACACACAGACCAATTTATAGTCCACCCTTTCTCTTAATGACAGGGCAACAGATAATTTTAATACTGGAAGCTGGAAGATATACAGTGGCACAGCTCATAGTCTGGAAAGAGTTGCTCAACTATAGTATGCTGCATCTTAGAAAGACACTTTAAGGCTGTGCTATCAGTCCTTGGTATCTTGTCCTAACAGCTCAGCACATCTGTGCTCTTTGGGAAATGAAGCACAAACAGATGGGGTCAAAGCGAACTGTCCTTGGAAGTCAAAGATATCATCTCCAGTTCTCTGGCTTGTCTCTTTTTGTGCGGTTTAAAGCCTCCTGTCTGTCCATCCACTTTCATTCTCTCTTGACCACCTCCTCTGGAAGCTCATCTTCTCCACAGCATGGATCCAATCTCATTCAACTGTAATGTTGAACACTGGTTTATTTGAACCCCTGGAGTTTAGATGCCATTTAATTCACAATTGCATGCAGCCAGTCTACACTTGGTAACAATAAACCTCCTAACTATTTACCAACCCTGTCACCAAACCTGTGTGGCAAATGTGTTTTTTAAAAGCTTTCCTTGATGCCATTCACTTTCACCACACATGGCATTGTGTTGTAGTCTCCTAAACATTGTTTGTCATAAATACAATGAGGACATTTTCTTATCTTTGTAAACTAGAACCCTGCCACTGACATTGACATTAACAAGCAGGGTTGAACTTTGAGTTATTCTTTACTTTGTATTTATTTTTTGCAGAGAATGATGTTGTTGAACTTTATATATACATCTTATTGTGTGGTGCTTGATTGCTGATTGATGGTTGGCTCTAGAGTAGGGAGCATATCAGCTGGATATGTGTAAAAATGCTGTTTTTTGCCTCTGTAAAGGTTCTGTGTAGAGTGCTCCAATGTTTTTTTTATTGTAATGGATTGAGTAATATGTGTTGTTTTCAAATGTGCAAAGAATCGTGTCTGATTATACATGTATTGATATTTAACTGGATAATTGTTGAATCAATTGAGGCTTGGTATAGTCCAGTGGGAGGGGCTTAGCTTGTATAAGAAGGGAGCCATGCCACTGCCTATAGCAGTCAATGCTGGACTGTGATGGTGAAAAGACTGAAGGCCAAGCAGACCAGTTATGGCTGGTATTCTCGATCGCTGTAGTGTAGCCAGGTATGGTGTAAGTCTTCTCATTGGCTGCATGGCAGCAAATCAGATCTGGGGCCTTGGGTGTAGGCCAAAAGCCTTTACCACCAGACCTGGGCCTGGGCTTACCAAATAATTACCCATGATGAATAAAACCAGCCATCAAGAGCTCCAACCTGTGATGAACAAAGTAGGGGAGTACAGTAACATTTTTAATTGGGGGTCAGGTGATTTCTGAACTTTTTGAATTGCAGGTTTTAATTATTAAGAGTAATTATTTGGTAATCCCACGCCCAGGTCTGGTGGTGCAGGCTTTCGGCCTACACACAAGGCCCCAGATCTGATTTGCTGCCATGCAGCCAATGAGCATACCAGCCAATGGCTGTAAATACATTAGTTGTTAATGTTTTGTCATGGGTCATCAGGAGAAAGAAAGGTGAATAAAGAGAACATTATCATCTCTGCATCCAAGTTCTCTGTGTCACACTTCTAGGGTTAGGGTAGGGTAAAACTCGATAGGGGCTTATCGAGTTTTGGAGCTATTTTCCCTATATGCACTTCTTAGTTTGGCAAACACTACCCGCACTAGAAATTAAAGTGGGATTTTTATATGGGGTTTGTAGTACAGACTATAGAGAATGCATGCTGTTGAAGTTGAACTAATACTGGAAATGGAGCCCTGAACAAACAGCCTAATGCAAAGGAATCTGTCATGTCTCAGAATTCAAACAGCTCAACACTGTGTTTCTGCTTTCAACTTACATGCCCAATGTGTGGCTCTTTAATGACTTTACCAGTCAAGTATGGCCACCCTGACCCATACCACGTTACTGAGAAATTTTATTTGATTTGTAAGCATTAACACATTGATTTATCAAGTCTCTGGCCTTGCAAACACCGGTCTCCCTTGAGTGGAGTGAGCCAAGGCAATGTGCTGCTAGAGTACTCTTCGGCAGTCCAGTTGTGTTAACTTGTTGACTTTTAAATGCACGCCCCATGTGTGTGGGCACACACATGTGTGCGTGCACATACGTGGATGTGTGTGCCTGTGTATTAGATTGAAGTTGCACTACAAGCACTCCCTCTGGGACATCGAATCAGGCAATTTCCTGTTCAAACAGTGTTACATGAGGGAGAGAGGAGATAAAGAGTGGAGAGAGAGAGAGAGAGAGAGAGAGAGAGAGAGAGAGAGAGAGCAAGAGAAAGAGAGAGAGACTGAGGTGCATTTCTTTGCACCTCACAAGGCGCTCAATACGGTGAAAACATTTGGTGAATCGACACAGACAAATAACAGACCACCTAGATCAAATACAAGCCTGCCCGGTAACACTTTAAACGAAGGTCCTTGTTATAAGCGCTTATAAGCGCTTATAAGACATTTGTAAGACATGAATTAACTGTTTATAAGTAGGTTACAAGACACTTATGTACCTTGTTATAAGTGCTTATTAACGTTTATAAGACATTTATAAGCTATGTGTTACCTGTTATAAGGTCGTTACAAGATACTTATTAATAGTTTATAAACATTTATGGGGAGTGTTAATAAACACATCATTAACTGTTAATAAGACATGTAAAACTGTTAACAAATTATTTATAAGACACTTGTTAACGTTATTATTTGCTTATAAGAATTTAACAAACACATTTATGAACTGTTAATAGGAAATTTAGAAGGCACTTATTAAACCTTATTAATATGTTCATAAAACACTTAATAACCGTATTATTTGTTTATATGCATTTATAAATCATTTTACATACCTACACCATTAGGCTCCTTGTTATAAGGGTAGATTGCTAGGATATTTATAAGACTTAATGAGACATTTATAAAACCTGCATTAAATGTTATAAACTAATTATAAGACACTTACTAACCGTTTGTGCACATTTATAAGGAATTTACTATACACATTTAATAACTATTATTAATATATTTATAAGACATTAACAAAACACCTTACTTGTTTATATAACATTTATGGTACGCTTTATGAAACCAAAGGTGCTTGTTCCAACTTCGTTCAAAGTGAAAACAGGAGGGTGAAGAGAACTTATAAACCTTTCATCTTGTGTTTATTAAGAACTCAAAATTGTTTACAAACATGGACAGGCGGTTAACAATCCATTTATAAACACGTTGATAGGCATTTTGGAGGCACTTCGTTTAAAGTGGGAACCGCATTTATAAGCTGTTAATAGCGTGTCTATTAACAGCCAACATTGCTTTACAAGCAGGAACAGATGCCTATTAATGCATTTATAAGCACTTAATAGGCATTTTTGGAGGCACTTCGTTTAAAGTGGGGACCGCATTTATAAGCCGTTAATAGCGTGCCTATTAACAGCCAACATTGCTTTACAAGCAGGAACAGATGCTTATTAATGCATTTATAAGCACTTAATAGGCATTTTTGGAGGCACTTCGTTTAAAGTGGGGACCGCATTTATAAGCCGTTAATAGCGTGCCTATTAACAGCCAACATTGCTTTACAAGCAGGAACAGATGCTTATTAATGCATTTATAAGCACTTAATAGGCATTTTTGGAGGCACTTCGTTTAAAGTGGGGACCGCATTTATAAGTCGTTAATAGCGTGCCTATTAACAGCCAACATTGCTTTACAAGCAGGAACAGATGCTTAACAATGCATTTATAAGCACTTAATAGGCATTTTTGGAGGCACTTCGTTTAAAGTGGGGACCGCATTTATAAGTCGTTATTAGCGTGTCTATTAACAGCCAACATTGCTTTACAAGCAGGAACAGATGCTTATTAATGCATTTATAAGCACTTAATAGGCATTTTTGGAGGCACTTCGTTTAAAGTGGGGACCGCATTTATAAGCCGTTAATAGCGTGCCTATTAACAGCCAACATTGCTTTACAAGCAGGAACAAATGCTTATTAATGCATTTATAAGCACCTCAATAGGCATTTTTGGAGGTACTTGTTTAACGTACCTACAGTAAGAATGGGTATATTAACAACAGTGACGGCATTAAACAAAAGGTAAAGGCTGCACTTGTTAAAGGGTTGTTCCAAGGGGGTTAACAAAACGTAATGTATTTTGGTGGCATTTAGTATGGAAACCTGAATCTCCTGTCACCCATGCCTTCATACCTTTATGGTCATGCATTGTGACACTACACCACCATTTATGGCCATATCTGTTTATGAAGATCATAGCACTAACCTCAAACCCTGGATAACCATACATGTGAAGACTGATCACCTATATTTGTATATAGGGCCAGTCGGCAACTTTCATCTGACCTCCAATCAAATAATCAATCTTTTTGACATATTTTCTGGATGTTTTGCTGGCTGAAATCAAATGGCCATCTGAGGTGATTATATTTGTAACTACTTCCTGTAAAAGCAAAATAGAGAATAACAAATATTGCACCCATACATGGTTTCTAAAATGCAACTGCTATGAGAAGCGTGATGTAAGAATGTTTTGATTGGTGAATTCCTTCGCAGTCCAGTTGATGTACAGTCGTGAGCGACGCGTTGTACACCTATCTCCTTTTCTATCCATTTTATGCCATTGTAGAGCTTGAGGACTGAACCAGAAGAGGTCAGGTAAGCGCCGACACTTCATAAGGTTGACTTGACAGAGGGCGCATTTCTTTCAGTGGTGTTAAGGAGCTGCATGAAACAAAATGCAATACAGAGAAGATTAGAGGATGGGTTAAAGAAAGCCTTTGGGCATGAGGAGGTACAGTACAGGTCCAAAGTTCAATCTACAGTTCTTCAAATAAAATAATACATGATACAAATCGAAGAGCAAGTGACGAGAGAGAGAGAGAGAAAAAGTCATATGCATACATAATATTTCTGAACCATTATATGACACAAGTCTCATTGGTTTGTGTTTGTTAATGATCTGTTCCAGCTTGCTCCATTCACTGTGCATATTCAGGTAACCTCAGAGCGAGATATATCAATATCATATCAATATCATATTTGGTCCCATGAAAGTATCATGGCACAGCACTGTGCATGACGACCATGACGCCTTCTGTACAGAGCTTCATTGGCAATAACCAGGAATCATAATCAGACAGAACGGACATGCGCAGTACTGCGCATGTCCGTTTCCTTCCATGGATCAATTTGATGGTGATAAACTTGACACTCATAAATATATAGGTTCCTGGTTATTATTATTTTTCTGAGATTGTATTTTGGGTTTTAATGATTCATGTCGAAGTGACAAGGCATTCTTGTTTGGGGTACACCAAATTTAGGTTGTAAATAAATCAAAACAGTAGGCAGCATGTGGGAGACTTTCAATACCTGAAGTGAAGTGTCCACGTTGCAGTGATTGTGGAGAAGCCAATCTGTCTGTTGGAACCAGTGTCAGGATGTTTGGAGGGCCATCAGAGTCCTAGTAACAACCACAATTACATGTCAATGTATTTAAACTGCACAAATCAGGTGCAGTTTGGTGCCCTCCGTCCCAGGCGCCCCTAGTCGGCGTAACAGCAAAAAAGCCCCATGTGCAACCCAGATTTGGCACAAACAAGATGTAACACCTGTGTCGTAATGATAGGATGGACAGTTACCAAATTACAGTTAGAGGTTAGATGGTATTGGACTAGTGTTTGAGTACATATTCTTTTTTCACCAAAAAGAAATAATCATGCACTGTAGTGCAAAAACGTTTTTAGTTGAACAGCAAAACAAGCTTAAGATTACTTTTCTTTAGCAGTGGATTACATTTCCAGTACTCGAGTACATTAGACAACCAGGCACCAGCAGTGCTGGGCCTCCATGTTAGCAACATAGCAGCTAATGCAACAACACTACTGTTTGTCACTCACCAGGATTTGCATATGAAGTCAGCACAACAGTACTGCTAGATGGCTGGAAGTTAGTCACTACAGCCTAGAGTCATAAATGTTGCTTTGTGTAGCACACAACTGGCAGCTAACATTTATATTTTCTTCAAACTTTGTCTTTTTCTCTCTCTGCAGTACAACTCTCTCTGTGTTCTCCTCACTCTGCTTACTTGCTCCCTCTCTCTCTCTCTCTGATTAGGTGGGTCGTTTCACCTGCTGTCCTGCACTCACAGGCAGCAGGCTCAATTGACGATCGTTTAGACAAGTATAGGCAATGTCTCTCAACCAATAGGGCTGTGACCTATTTATTGTTTGCATGCGCTGATGTGGTAGGTGTTCTGTGTAGAGGTTTAAAGGAACACTCCGCCTAATATTGTCTATTTTAACCCACTTTCTGGACCTGGGTTACAAAGAGATTTACTTCTATTAGCTCCTACCAACAACCATTAGACTTGCAAATCCTGTGACTCAAAAGGCACCTACAAAGGTCTGCAATTCATAACTCCCCCCCCCCCTCCCCCCCCTGAAAAAAATACTATGATCTGCTGCTTCTGACTTTATGGAAGGGAATATTTGTATGTCTCTAAATGTTTTAGTATAGTGTGGTGTGGGCAGTTCAGAAACTTCTTCCAGTGCCATCATCAATGGTGGAATCCAAGCAGAATGATGAGGTCATTGGAAGAAGTTTCTGAACTGCCCACAGCCCTCCTGTGACACACAGACTGAGTAGAAAAAAATAGTGGTATTTTATCATGTACATTAGTGAGGACCTATTATATGAAGATACATTGAAAAGTGGTGAAGTGGCCCTTTAACCGCTTTATCCATTCATACTTTTAGAAGTGGGGGACGCCTCTAAAAGGGGAATTCCCCCCATTTTATTTATTTATTTCTGAGAGTGTACAAATGGAACCAAATGGACCCGTGATGTCATCAAGATGTATTTCACCATGCTAATGATTTTTTTTCAGACCCAAAAATATTTTAGATGTGAGAAGTGGGGGGACGCCGTCCCCCCACGTCCCCCACGTCCCCTACACCCCTGCTTGTTGTATTGTAAATCTCCCAAGCTGTAAATAAAAAATCAAAATTAGATGTTTTTGGGGTGGACTATTCAGTATTCATGGCGTTGTCATATTACTGCCAAACTAGTTTCACACCCTGTATAAACAAAACCTTGGTACACAAATCACACGTTGACACTAGTACAGACAGCAACAACAGTGAAATAAACCTTTGCAAACAATTGTAGCCCTTTAGCTTTTAACATCTCTTGAAACACAAATATAACCAGAGTAAAACAATACAAAAGCAACACTGTGACTGTACCTTAGTTGCTACACAGAACCTGTGCAGATAACTTGCAGATAAATTGGCACAGCACTGGAAAAAAAATTGCGGGTGCGCACATTAATAGGTCTGTGCGGGAACGAACTCCGAAACAAAGGTTCCGGATTTTGGTTCCTAGCAAAAAAATACAATACCAAGCAAACAATTCCAATGCAAGGCTAGTAAAAATAAAACTATCTCTTTATTTGTTTTTGTTCAGAAGTTTTGTGTATAAAAGTATAACAAGTATAACTGCCTCTGTGTCGTCCGTGCAGTATTTTTCACTAGGAACCAAAATCCGGAACCTTTGTTTCGGAGTTCGTTTCCGCACGGACCTATTAATGTGCGCACCCACGATTTTTTTTCCAGTGCTGTGCCAATTTATCTGCAAGTTATCTGCACAGGTTCTGTGTAGCAACTAAGTTACAGTCACAGTGTTGCTTTTGTATTGTTTTACTCTGGTTATATTTGTGTTTCAAGAGATGTTAAAAGCTAAAGGGCTACAATTGTTTGCAAAGGTTTATTTCACTGTTGTTGCTGTCTGTACTAGTGTCAACGTGTGATTTGTGTACCAAGGTTTTGTTTATACAGGGTGTGAAACTAGTTTGGCAGTAATATGACAACGCCATGAATACTGAATAGTCCACCCCAAAAACATCTAATTTTGATTTTTTATTTACAGCTTGGGAGATTTACAATACAACAAGCAGGGGTGTAGGGGACGTGGGGGACGTGGGGGGACGGCGTCCCCCCACTTCTCACATCTAAAATATTTTTGGGTCTGAAAAAAAATCATTAGCATGGTGAAATACATCTTGATGACATCACGGGTCCATTTGGTTCCATTTGTACACTCTCAGAAATAAATAAATAAAATGGGGGGAATTCCCCTTTTAGAGGCGTCCCCCACTTCTAAAAGTATGAATGGATAAAGCGGTTAAAGGGCCACTTCACCACTTTTCAATGTATCTTCATATAATAGGTCCTCACTAATGTACATGATAAAATACCACTATTTTTTTCTACTCAGTCTGTGTGTCACAGGAGGGCTGTGGGCAGTTCAGAAACTTCTTCCAATGACCTCATCATTCTGCTTGGATTCCACCATTGATGATGGCACTGGAAGAAGTTTCTGAACTGCCCACACCACACTATACTAAAACATTTAGAGACATACAAATATTCCCTTCCATAAAGTCAGAAGCAGCAGATCATAGTATTTTTTTCAGGGGGGGGAGGGGGGGGGGAGTTATGAATTGCAGACCTTTGTAGGTGCCTTTTGAGTCACAGGATTTGCAAGTCTAATGGTTGTTGGTAGGAGCTAATAGAAGTAAATCTCTTTGTAACCCAGGTCCAGAAAGTGGGTTAAAATAGACAATATTAGGCGGAGTGTTCCTTTAAACCTCTACCTATACTTGTCTAAACGATCGTCAATTGAGCCTGCTGCCTGTGAGTGCAGGACAGCAGGTGAAACGACCCACCTAATCAGAGAGAGAGAGAGAGAGAGAGAGCAAGTAAGCATAGTGAGGAGAACACAGAGAGAGTTGTACTGCAGAGAGAGAAAAAGACAAAGTTTGAAGAAAATATAAATGTTAGCTGCCAGTTGTGTGCTACACAAAGCAACATTTATGACTCTAGGCTGTAGTGACTAACTTCCAGCCATCTAGCAGTACTGTTGTGCTGACTTCATATGCAAATCCTGGTGAGTGACAAACAGTAGTGTTGTTGCATTAGCTGCTATGTTGCTAACATGGAGGCCCAGCACTGCTGGTGCCTGGTTGTCTAATGTACTCGAGTACTGGAAATGTAATCCACTGCTAAAGAAAAGTAATCTTAAGCTTGTTTTGCTGTTCAACTAAAAACGTTTTTGCACTACAGTGCATGATTATTTCTTTTTGGTGAAAAAAGAATATGTACTCAAACACTAGTCCAATACCATCTAACCTCTAACTGTAATTTGGTAACTGTCCATCCTATCATTACGACACAGGTGTTACATCTTGTTTGTGCCAAATCTGGGTTGCACATGGGGCTTTTTTGCTGTTACGCCGACTAGGGGCGCCTGGGACGGAGGGCACCAAACTGCACCTGATTTGTGCAGTTTAAATACATTGACATGTAATTGTGGTTGTTACTAGGACTCTGATGGCCCTCCAAACATCCTGACACTGGTTCCAACAGACAGATTGGCTTCTCCACAATCACTGCAACGTGGACACTTCACTTCAGGTATTGAAAGTCTCCCACATGCTGCCTACTGTTTTGATTTATTTACAACCTAAATTTGGTGTACCCCAAACAAGAATGCCTTGTCACTTCGACATGAATCATTAAAACCCAAAATACAATCTCAGAAAAATAATAATAACCAGGAACCTATATATTTATGAGTGTCAAGTTTATCACCATCAAATTGATCCATGGAAGGAAACGGACATGCGCAGTACTGCGCATGTCCGTTCTGTCTGAGTATGATTCCTGGTTATTGCCAATGAAGCTCTGTACAGAAGGCGTCATGGTCGTCATGCACAGTGCTGTGCCATGATACTTTCATGGGACCAAATATGATATTGATATGATATTGATATATCTCGCTCTGAGGTTACCTGAATATGCACAGTGAATGGAGCAAGCTGGAACAGATCATTAACAAACACAAACCAATGAGACTTGTGTCATATAATGGTTCAGAAATATTATGTATGCATATGACTTTTTCTCTCTCTCTCTCTCGTCACTTGCTCTTCGATTTGTATCATGTATTATTTTATTTGAAGAACTGTAGATTGAACTTTGGACCTGTACTGTACCTCCTCATGCCCAAAGGCTTTCTTTAACCCATCCTCTAATCTTCTCTGTATTGCATTTTGTTTCATGCAGCTCCTTAACACCACTGAAAGAAATGCGCCCTCTGTCAAGTCAACCTTATGAAGTGTCGGCGCTTACCTGACCTCTTCTGGTTCAGTCCTCAAGCTCTACAATGGCATAAAATGGATAGAAAAGGAGATAGGTGTACAACGCGTCGCTCACGACTGTACATCAACTGGACTGCGAAGGAATTCACCAAT
>CM076972.1:22683074-22770574 GCA_039105355.1 Benthosema pterotum
TGTGCGTTTTTGTGTGGATGTGTGTGCGTCCGCATGTGTGTGGGTGCGTGCATGTGTGTGTGTGTGTGCGTGCCTGCGTGTGTTTGTTCAGCAGCAGCAGCTCCAGGCCCAGCATCTCTCCCACGGCCATGCCCTCCCCGTGCCCCTCACCCCCCACCCGGCGGGGCTCCAGCCGTCCCTGGCCCCCGGGGCCAGCACCGCCAGCCTCCTGGCCCTGTCCTCAGCCCTGGGTCACCAGCTGCCACTCAAAGACGACAGGAAGCACCACGACAGCAGCAACGAACACCAGAGAGGTAGCTCTACCCGTCTTCATTCATTTATATCCCAGAGAGTCTACAGAATTGTACTCTTGAGCTGTAAATGGGCATGTAGCGATTCACCCGGATCACAATGTGATTTCAAGTCACGATTCTCAGGGTCACAAGAACACACAAGACGTCTGAATAAGAAGTGTGGTCTAAAAAAAAAGACATGGATGCTATACTGTGACATTGGTTGCAAGAAAAGTAATTTCATTTCAACAAAACACATTAGAGAGACCTGATTAAGGCAACTCTTGGAAAAAAAAGTTGATCAAATTAAATAATGTAGCCGAGGAGAGATATATTTGTTCGCTCCACTAATCTATCTCTAACTTTGCATGTGCCTCATTCCGTCTATACAAAACATAAAACAATAGAAAACTAAAAATTGTGTGAAAAATAGAATGCAGACAGAGTGTGAAAATGCTTTAGAATGTACAAACATTTATGAAATGTTACATAGTTTCATCTACCAGAAATGCTCTGTCTGTATCACTTTCTACTGGTGTGTGTGTGTGTGTGTGTGTGTGTGTGTGTGTGTGTGTGTGTGTGTGTGTGTGTGTGTGTGTGTGTGTGTGTGTGCGTGTGCGTGTGCGTGCGTGCGTGCGTGCATGCATGTTATGTGTGTGTGCGTGTGTGTATTTGTTTCAAATGTTTTCTAGACACCCATTTGGCTAAAAGATAGACCAGTAGAAATCGTTGTATGGTTGTCTCTGCATGCCATTGTGTGAATGTGTATGAATGTCAAAATGAGTGAATGTAACACATGTTGTGTTACCTTGGATAAAGGCTCTATAGAAAAGCAGACCATTTTCCATTTAATTAACCAATGTTCCATTTAATGAACCCTATGTTTTCTGAAAAAAAAAAAAAAAAAAAACTTCAAATATTTATAGTATACATATGGGTGTCCACCCATATGTAGCATATATGTGCCACTCTGAATGTTCTTCCACAGGTATCTATGAGGGAAATGATCATAATGTTAGTCTAAAATCCATTAGGTGTTTTATGGGGAAATATTAAAAACTAGAAAAGTGCCCTTCTGGGCACAGGTCTCCACCAGGCCAGGACAGGTTGTGGCCTCCTGGTGGCGCTATAATAGGCCAATGTAAAATAGGGTACCATTATTATTATGACTTCAGCATTTGGATGATTTGAGGCATTTTGTCCAAAAATGTGTTTTTTCAAATGTTCACCTGTTGGTGGCGCTATAACAAGCCATTGTGAAAAGAGTGGAATATTTTTCTCAGCCTAGTATTATAGTGTGTTGAAGATTTTATGTAAATTGCCTGCTGTGTTCATCATCTTTACAAAATCGGCCTCCTGGTGGCGCTATAACATGCCGTTGTGGAAAATTTGGGGCAGAGGTTCATGGTTGGCATCCAGGGAGTGTGTGCAAATTGTGATGTCGATCGGGTTAATGGTTTGGGAGATTAGCTGGTAACAGACAGACACACACACATTTTTTGTAAAAAGATGCCATGAATAGGCCTCCTGGTGGCGCTATAACAGGCCGTTGTGGAAAATTTGGATCAGAGGTTCATGGTTGGCATCCAGGGAGTGTGTGTGTAAATTGTGGCATCGATCACATTAACGGTTTGGGAGATTAGCTGCTAACAGACAGACACACGCACAGATTTTTTGCAAAAAGATGACAAAAATCGGCCTCCTGATGGCGCTATAACATGCCGTTGTGGAAAATCTGAGGCAGAGGTTCATGGTTGGCATCCAGGGAGTGTGTGTGCAATTGTGGTACTCCATCCATGCTCTCCTCATCGTTTTTAAAGTTTTAACTTTTTGAGTGCTCAGATCGTCATTTTTACTTTTGCAGTGTGTGTGCAAATTGTGATGTCGATCGGGTTAATGGTTTGGGAGATTAGCCTGTAACAGACAGACACACACACATTTTTTTGTAAAAAGATGCCACGAATCGACCTCCTGGTGGCGCTATAACAGGCTGTTGTGGAAAATTTAGATCAGAGGTTCATGGTTGGCATCCAGGGAGTGTGTGTGCAAATTGTGGCATCGATCGGGTTAACGGTTTGGGAGATTAGCTGCTAACAGACGGACGCACACACAGATTTTTCCCAAATAATTGCAAGAATCAGCCTCCTGGTGGCGCTATATTAAGCCCTTCTGGAAAATTGAGAGCAGAGGTTCATCGTTGGCATCCAGGGAGTGTGTGTGCAAATTTTGGCATCGATCGGGTAAACGGCGCCGGAGATTAGCTGGTAACAGACGGACGGAGGGTGAAACATATTCTCCACCATGCCTCCGGCCTGGTGGAGACAATAATACTTAAATATCAGGCTTAATGTAAAAAAACAACAACAAAAAAAACACTACATCACACATCCACACACAGGACATGAAGTAGAGTTGTATATTGTCTTGAGTGATCCCAATCTAAAAGTAGAGTCTAAATCTACAGTATATTGGTCAGTCAAAGTAATGTGACGGGTCAATAAGTTGTATACTGTGAGACACTTGTGGTGAGTTCTCCACAACAATATCAACAAAAAATAAATAAAATTGATGTAAGTGCAAAGCCTCCAGTGTATGTATCATATCACACTCTGAATCAATATTTAAATCTAATTGGCCTGGTATTGTGTGTGATGGGTGTATGTGTGTGTGCCGTGCGTGTGTGGCTGCATGCATACTTGTGTGCGCGCGTGCTTGTGTTCATATGTGAAACCATCTACTCTATGTGTTTCTTAGGGATGATGCTACCTTTCCTTTCTCTCTTTTTTGGGGCACTTTGTCTCTGAGACAACTTTAAGCTATAGCAGCTAATTACTTGAGTAAAACGTGTTTGTATAAGACATAGAGAATGAGTGTGTGTGTGTGTGTGTGTGTGTGTGTGTGTGTGTGTGTGTGTGTGTGTGTGTGTGTGTGTGTGTGTGTGTGTGTGTGTGTGTGTGTGTGTGTGCACGCTTGTGTGTGTGTGTGTTGCGTCAGTGCGTGGGTGTCTGGCTGCATTTGTGCATGTGTGTGTGTGCTGCCTTTTTATTTTCTCTTTTTTATACACAAGTGTCTCTAATTCATCCTTGAGCCAACTTTAAGCTCAAGCAGCTAATTACTTGAGGGAAATGTGCGTGTGCAAGTGTGCACGTGTGTGTTTGTGTGTGCGTGCGTGTGTGTGTGTGCGTGCCGTGCATGCATCCTTAATTAGGCTTTTAACAGTGCACCAGAGCAGTTAACCTTGCACTGTGGCTCTAGCAAAGCTAACAGCTGCTACCTCGGGTAATAGCTATCCCCATTAGACAAGACAATCAATAGCAATGCAATCCCATCATTAGCTCTGCTCCTGTGTGTGTGTGTGTGTGTGTGTGTGTGTGTGTGTGTGTGTGTGTGTGTGTGTGTGTGTGTGTGTGTGTGTGTGTGTGTGTGTGTGTGTGTGTGTGTGTGTGTGTGTGTGTGTGTGTGTTATGAGAAGTTGTGTAAAGCTTCCATACTTTTAATTTGGGTAAAGTTATTCTTTCTCTCTCTCCCTCCAACCACCCCTCCCCTTCTTTTCTCCTTTCTCTTTCATCCTCCTCAGACAGAGACTCAGTCAAGGTAAGTCTTTTCTTTGACCTCTGACCTTTATCTGAAGTTCACCTTTTTTTTTACTCATAACGAAACATAATGAAACATAACGAAACATAACGAAACATAACTCATAATGGCTGGTCTATTTTAGAGCATACAGTATATTTTGTGTATAAAGTATCACATCATGAAGACTTTCAGACAGTGAAGATCACTCAAGGAAAGGAGTGGGGAATGCTAATGACTAAGAATATTCAACAGTTGATTAATAATAATATATTCCTCTTCATCTGGGGCATGGATTCCTCCTCTAGCCATATGAGACAACTAGAAAAAGTGTTTCCACCAGGTCAGGTTGTGGCCTCCTGGTGGCGCTATAGGCCAGTGTGAAAAGGGTGCAATTTCTTCTCATGCCTTTGATGGCAATTGGATGATTTGAGGCATTTTGTTCCAAAAAGTGTGTTTTTCAAAAATACACTTGTTGGTGGCACTATAGCAGGCCAGTTTTGAAAAGGTGGGATATAGTAGGAAAGTGCTTTAAAGAGTTCATGTAAATTACTTGCTGCATTCATGATTTAATGCCTTTTGTTCTAAAGAGGCCAATCTTTCAAATTTTGAAAGTCCATTATAGCCAATTAGGATGGAATATGAAATAATGTACAAATCTGGCTTGAGCTCATGACTGTAGAGGTACTGTGTAACAATGTGTGTGACAGAATATGGATGAGTAATATGAAAACATGTATTTAAAATGTATTACAAATATCGGCCTCTTAGTGTCACTATAAAAAGCTGAAGTAAAATGCAGGTCATGGGTTTGTTCTTGTCCTCTAATAGTACAGGCAATCTAAGAAAAAAAGGGGGGTAACCTCAAACAAATTGCAACAGAAACTCTTCCACCTATTTTTGTTTCCTTAATATGTTAGGAATAACATATCAAAAGTCCTAAGAAATCCAAGTAGGGGAACATAGTGAAAAATGCTAAAATAGATGATGTCACAATTTCCGATTTTCGCTTATCTAAAAATTAGATTTATGTATGTTTTCTTAGCTTGTGTCTAAAGAAAATGTTCAATACTTTGCAGAATTACATAGAAACTATGTCTGATTCAGTGAAATGATTGTTTAAGAGTTTTTTTCATTTATTGCAAAAGGAAAATCTTAATATTAATGCATTTTGTGAGCTAATAAGGGACAAATTTTGTATAGATTATAAAATAAAAAAATGGTTGCAATAGGGCAAAACAAGTTGCAACAGAAACCCTTTAACTTGTTTTTGTTTCCTTAATATGTTAGGAATAACATATCAAAAGTCCTAAGAAATCCAAGTAGGGAAACATAGTAAAAAATGCTGAAATAGATGATGTCACAATTTCCGATTTTTGCCCATGTTAAAACAGATTTATGGAGGTCTTCTTAGCTTGTGTCCAGTGAAAAGGTTTAATAATTTGCAGAATTACATAGAAACTTTGTCTGATGCAGTAAAATGATTGTCCAAGAGTTTATTTTTTATTATTTTTTATTTTGGCAAAAGGAAATTCTTAATATTAATGCATTTTGCGAGAGGAAAAAGGGGCAAATTTCACTGACAAGAAATATAGTCAGAAAATGTTGCAATAAAAGATAATACTATAAACATAAATTTAACATCACAAAACGTAAAAGTTACAAAAGCAATGCTGTCATAATATATAAATGATTCAACACCTTCATCATCGCGCCTAATGTATTACAGTTTTTAGTGTTTACATTGTATATTGTAAAATTATCATCATCACTTCCAGACTTGTGTGTGCGCACCCTGTGTCTTTGCAGTTTACACATGCAACAGAGCAGTCAATGCTTCTTGCAAGTGCACGTCAGGCTGCTGCAGTTGGTCTTGCAGGTGCATCTGAAGACCCATAGCAGTTCCTGAGCTGGAGGTATGTCTGTCTGGACAGGGATAAGAACCCCATCATTCTCTTCCCATCCCAGTTGTTGCAGCAAGAGCACTCATCCAGTTCCCTTCCACTGCTGTATTTGGTAGTAGACACAGAGACTGTGGTACTTTGCTGCTGTGGCTGAAGGTAGCAGACTCTCTGGCTCCACAAAAGATGCCACCTTCTTACAAAAATGCTTGTATCTTAATGCTTAATGAGTCAAGACCCTCCTCAGACTTCCCGCAAGAATGGGGATGGGAAGAGAGTGATGGGGTGCTTATGTAACGCCCGGGATTCGAACTCGGGTCTCCCGCCTGAAAGTCCAACACTTAACAGTGGTTAAGTGTTGGACTTTCACGCCAAAGGGACCAAATTTCTTTATTCTGCTCCCAGACCAAAGGGACATCCATTGGTCCAGGGGCAGATACTAAACTTTAGAGGCCATCACGCCATCAGTGCAGCCGCCTGCTACACTTATCCCCGTCCAGACAGACATACCTCCAGTTCAGGAACTGCTATGAGAGGGGTCTCCCTGCAAGACCGACCGCAGCAGCCTGAAGTGCACTTGCAAGAAGCATCTCTTGTAAAGCCAGAGAGTCTGCCATCTCCAGCCACAGCAGCAAAGTACCACATTATCAAGTACAGCAGTGGAAGGGAACTGCATGAGTGCTCTTGCCGCAAGAATGGGGATAATGATGGGGTGATTATCCCTGTCCAGACAGACATACCTCCAGCTCAGGAACTGCTATGGGTCTTCAGATGCACCTGCAAGACCAACTGCAGCAGCCTGAGGTGCACTTGCAAGAAGCATTGTCTGCTCTGTTGCATGTGTAAACTGCAAAGACACAGGGTGTGCAAGTGTAGAAGGTGGCTACAGCCTCTGTCGTGATGGCTTCCAAAGTCTAGTATCTGCCCCCGGACCAAGGGGATGTCCCTTTGGTCTAGTAGTTAAGATGTTGGACTTTCACGGTGGAGACCTGAGTTCGAATCCCGGGTGTTAACAGTGGTCCCGTGACCCGGATCGCGTTTCCCTGTGGAAGGAGGTCAATAGGGAGGTGAGTGTAGCTGGTGGCTACAGCCTCTGTCGTGATGACCTCCAAAGTCTAGTATCTGCCCCCGTACCAAGGGGATGTCCCTTTTGGTCTAGTGGTTAAGATGTTGGACTTTCACGGTGGAGACCCCGTTTCGAATCCCGGGTGTTACACAAACACAAGTCTGGTTCAAAGTGATGATGATAAAGATGTTGAATAGTTTATATATTATATATTTATGTTTTGTGAGGTTAAAGTTATGTTTATAGTATTATCTTTTATTGCAACATTTTCTGATCATTTCTTGTCTGTGAAATTTGTCCCTTTTTCCTCTCGCAAAATATATTAAACATTTTATTAAACATTTTCATTTCACATCAATGGGGATTTCTGAGCTCATCTATTTCAGCATTTTTACTATGTTCCCTACTTGGATTTCTTAGGACTTTTGATGTGTTATTTCTAACATATTAAGGAAACAAAAACAAGTTAAAGGATTTATGTTGCAACTTGTTTGGCCCAATTGCAACCATTTTTCAGATTTTCTGCTATATGTGAAATTTCTCCATTTTTAGCTCACAAAATGCATTAATATTAAGAATTCCCTTTTTCAAAAAATGAAATGAAACTCTTGGACAATCATTTTAGTGCATCACACACATTTTCTATGTAATTCTGTAGTATTAAACCTTTTCTTTAGACACAAGCTAAGAAAACCTCCATAATTCTATTTTTCACCAGGGGCAAAAATCGGAAATTGTGACATCATCTATTTCAGCATTTTTCACTATGTTCCCCAACTTGGATTTCTTAGGACTTTTGATATGTTATTCCTAACATATTAAGGAAACAAAAACAAGTTAAAGGGTTTCTGTTGCAACTTGTTTTGCCCTATTGCAACCATTTTTCTGATTTTATAATCTATACGAAATTTGTCCCATATTAGCTCACAAAATGCATTAATATTAAGATTTTCCTTTTGCAATAAATGAAAAAAACTCTTGAACAATCATTTCACAGAATCAGACATAGTTTCTATGTAATTCTGCAAAGTATTGAACATTTTCTTTAGACACAAGCTAAGAAAACATACATAAATCTAATTTTTAAATAGACGAAAATCGGAAATTGTGACATCATCTATTTCAGCATTTTTCACTATGTTCCCCTACTTGGATTTCTTAGGACTTTTGAAATGTTATTCCTAACATATTAAGGAAACAGAAAAAGTTGAAAGAGTTTCTGTTGCAATTTGTTTGAGGTTAAACCTTAGATTGCCTGTACTATAAGGATTCTGCATGCCGCGTTTCATGCAGATTGGTGCATTTATAGGTAAAAATGTGAAAAGCTGCGTCATGGTGGCGCTATAACAGGCTATTCTAGAATATTCTATATTTATATAGAATATAATATTATACATTTGAAATTCTATTTGGTGTAGAGGTTCATTGTTGGCTTCCACGGAATGTGTGTGCAAAGTTTGGCATCGACCGAATTAATAGTGCCACAGATTAGCTGTTCACCGACACACACATGCAGGCACACACACACACACACACACACACACACACACACACACACACACACACACACACACACACACACACACACACACACACACACACACACACACACACACACACACACACGAGCAATGGAAGACAATACTGCTCTGCTGTTTCCATGCAAAAAACATCTGATGGGACTGCATTCATGCTACAAAAATATAAAAGAATTCCATTTCAATTATCAGACAATAAACCTGTAGTCCCCCAACACCCTCACAACACGGCTCATTCCACTCCCCACACACTAATGGATAAAAGAGCAGTGTCAAATGCGAATAACACAAGGCATCTGTCAGGTTTCAACAACCACCTCCCCAACAACCTTACAGTGCAGATGGCCGTCCAACTAGAACCAGGTTCTGCTTTAGGTCTCTTCCTGTTAATGAGGAGGTTTTATTTGCCCCACTTGCCAAATGGATCATCTTGCATGCTGCCCACTTTTGGCCACCATAGAAGCCTGCATTAGCTGGGGCTTCTGGCTCTGGGATGCCAGTGCCCAAACCACGTGCACCCAACGCAGCTCTCAGGCAACATCTCACCCCGGGGTGCTAGCGCCTGCTTTTGCCCACATTACCAATAGCAGCAGCTCGCAGATGACTGGGGCATCTTCCACCTAAATGCCCCAGCCAGAATCCTTGCACCAGTAGTACTTGTCAGTACTACCATTAAATCCACATTGCCTCGGGCTGATCTTCCCATTCTTCATGCTCAGATGGATGGTAATTACATGGATCTTGCGCTCCTTATCATGCCTTCCTTTTGTCAACTGCCTGTCGGCAGACTGCTCCAGGGAATCAAACAGCACCTCCGTCCTCAAACAGAACACCCACCGTTCCAGAGAGCTTACCTAAACAGAGTATCATGTGAGAATTTCTATCTTCCTAAACTAATGCTTTCTATCAGCACAGCTACTTTTTATCTGAACCATGCAGATTGTCTTCAGCAATTGAGTGAGCAGACCTACTGGGACACGTTAATTAATCAAATCTACTGCCACACACTTAAGTCTATGCCACACCTAGCCTGATCTTGATCTATGCCACACCTAGCCTGAACTTCTGCCATCTTCCCATCCTGCACTTAATGAGCCTCAACTTCACCCTATCTAGGGTGAGTCTTGAATTGAATTGAATTCCATCTCTCTGCTCAGCATAGTCCATGCAGAGCTCAGTCTTTAGACTCAACATCCTCATCAACCAGAATGGAGTCACCTTTTAAGACCAGCCAACTCTTCACATGACCTTACTTGCATCAACATTAATTCTGCCGTTTTTTTTTGTTTTGTTTTTTTACAATGGAGAATGACCACTGGAGTTCTCCATTGAATGCCAAGTCACTTCCACTTTGTACCCCATAGTATCTATGCTCATCCCAAAGCTATACAACTTCCCTTTTACCAGTCCAGACTGATGTCAGTTTCCATTGATACCATCCATTCCGGATACAGCCCAAACCTTTGCCATGACTGTTCTAGCTGACTGTTCCAGAATTCCAGTGACAGTGTTCTAATCAAACTAAAACCAATCAAACTTGTCAGACTATGCCCATCTCTTTCTTTATGCAAACCCAACCCCTAAATGATTACTCCACAGATACTCTTTTACTCTCTGAGTTCAGTTAACTGTTACAGACACTTCTCTGAACAGACTTCCAAGTTCTGGAAACCCACAACAGGTCCCTATTGGTTCACCACTTAACCAACAGTGTACAGTATGTATGCCACCATTTGCACATTCTCCCTGTGAAGCTTCCCCATAATGCATTTGGGAAGCAGGAGAACTACAAGCATAGTCTTGCAAACACTGATTTAATTATTTTGTACAATAAATTGCTTGTGGAGGATGTGGACCTTGCTATAGTACACTAAGAGCTATGTCTGATTTAAATGCTCTTTAGTGTGTCCTCTGCTGACAAGAACCAGCTAACAATGTTAGCGTTTTCAATTAAGCATTAGCTTTTTATCCCAGTGTGCATTTTCATCAATTGATTAGTAAAAGCTCTGGTCCACACTATACTCTTCTGGAAATGTATTGCTGTCTGAAAATGACAGGACAGAGTGAATGAGAAACTAAAAATGTATAACACTCGGGCTGATTGGTGATGGGAAGGAAAGGGAGGCAGCAGCTCCATAGGCAAACGTTTAATTCAGCGTTTGTGGTAATTAGTCCCTTAAGCAGAGCTTTTCTCCCAAGGCAAATATTCGGTTTGTTGAATGCTCAATGAAGAGATTAGCATGCCTTTAAACCACCAGCCTAGCGTGTACTGCTGGGTCTATCACATGCGCACACAGCACGCACACACACGCACACGCATGCACACACGCACGCATGCATGTGCAAGTGGGCTGTCTTTGCCTGTGCTGTCGAGGAGGGGGAGGCGGAAGAAATGTTTAATCTGATGCCTCCTGCCCCCATGTAGTCATATCCTCCTCCTCCACACACACACACACACACACACACACACACACACACACACACACACACACACACACACACACACACACACACACACACTACACACAGAGCTAATCGTTCTCATCCTGCCTACAACCTCAGAGGTGTGTGTGTGTGTGTGTGTGTGTGTGTGTGTGTGTGTGCGTGTGTGTGCGTGTGTGTGTGCGTGTGCGCGCGCGTGTGTGTGCGCACATTTGTGTGTGTGTGTTGTGTGTGATAGTCAGAAATCAGAGGTAGGGCTAGAGAGATCAAAATGATGAATGTCTTTCATTAGTCCACCGTACGCATGCATGCACACACACACGAACATCACACGCGCGCATACACACACACACACACACACACACACACACACACACACACACACACACATACACACACACACACACAC
This sequence comes from Benthosema pterotum, assembly GCA_039105355.1. Taxonomy (NCBI): domain Eukaryota; kingdom Metazoa; phylum Chordata; class Actinopteri; order Myctophiformes; family Myctophidae; genus Benthosema; species Benthosema pterotum. The sequence goes on from CM076972.1 coordinate 22,694,276, forward strand.
ACACACACACACACACACACACACACACACACACACACACACACACACACACAATGCTCTTTGACATGGCGGCCAACAGTCACTCTCCATAGAACCAATAAGCCCCTCGTCTGTGGTCTCCAGTTGCCTTGGCAACAGTCCACAGGGTACAGCGTGTGTGAATTGCATGAACATCTGTGACTTAATGTCCTTGGCTTTAGCACCTCGCACTGACAAAGGTGTGTGGGTGTGTGCATGCACGCTTATGATTGCCGCAAGTACCGCAAGGCAGTGATGCCGTGCCGGTGTGTTCAGAGGACTAGGAGAAAGAAACCCGCTTTCACTTGAGGTTTGTCGTCGACGACAAAGTCATTAATGGTAATAATTGTTGTTGGCTTTATTGATCATGTTTATTTCTTTCCCCCAAAAAACATGTGTGAAATGTGAAAGCTTCATGGTGTCAGTATTCCACCTAAGAGCAACCTTTCACAAAGACAAAGATTTGTAACTAGACTCCGGTCATTCCTCAGCTGTTTAAAATAAGCACACATATTCATCCATTTGCATTTTTACTGATTGATAGGTGGAGTGATATAGGGTGCTATTTTAGAACGGTGCGTTCACATAGACTGGCGTTTGTACTTCACACTCCTACTGTATATTGACTGAAGAATCACTTACAAATAGAGACAAATGCAGGAAGTGGGCGGCTAAGGCAACGGATTAGCCTAGCTAACAATGATTCAAACTTGGAGCCTCTGGGTATACACAAGGATCAGCCAGCCTCTGTATACACAATGTGTGTGTGCGTGCATGTGTGCGAATGCGCGAGCAAAGAAAGTGCAGAGGAGATAGAAGGCTAACTACAGGAGACATTCTTTTTCTCTATTTTTCCTCCCCCTTGTCTCTGAGGATATTTAGAGATAATCTGATTGGCTATCCTGGAAGTAACTGTGGTAATGACTACTAACAGCCAAGGCAGGAGGCTGTGTGCGCTGTGGGCTCCATGGGTCCATGGATGAAAGAGGAGAGGAGGGGAGGGGAGGGGAGGAGTGTAAAAATCACATACTCTGAATCTTTTAAGGACACACACACACACATGCATGCACACACAAACACACATGCACACGCGCACACACACACACACGCACGCACGCACGCACGCACGCACACACACACACACACACACACACGAACACAACCACAGCTTCTATTGCCAGCAGCGCTTCCATTTGTCTCAACAGTAAAATTAATTTACCTTGATGTTATTGAAAGAGCTAATTTGCACGCTAATTAACCTAATCAGTCTGGAGAGAGGAGAGAGAGAGAGTGCAGTGTATGTTTGTCTGTGTGTGTGTGTGTGTGTGTGTGTGTGTGTGTGTGTGTGTGTGTGTGTGTGTGTGTGTGTGTGTGTGTGTGTGCGTGCGTGTGTGTGTGTGCGCGCGCGCGTGTGTGTGTGTGTGTGTCTGTGTGTGCACGTGTGCGTGCATGCATGTGTGCGTGTGTGCGTGCATCTGTGTGTGTGTGTGTGTGTGCCTGAGAGTTTTTTTGTGTTTGTGTGAAAATAAGAGAGATGAATAGAGAAAAAGAGAAACGAGGCAGGTAGTCTCAACCTGGACATGCTCTGCACTCACCTCTGGACACACACTGACACCTCTACACTGCACACATGCAATATCGAAATGTAAACAAGTTCACGTGCACTTTCTTCATTCCAGTCTGCACCTCTCCGCCACCCTTCTCTTTCAGACGTGCACACACTCACACACGCACGCATAGCGCCTTTGTCATCAACACTTTCGGCACGGCAAAGGGCAGTGTAAAGGTTGCAGGCGTGAGTTAGTGGAAAGGTCGAGTGAAAGGTCCTGCTTTATTTTCTGTCCTTCTTCCTGTCCATCTGCAGGCTGAAGAGGAGGGCTTTCCATGGGAGAGATAGAGAGAGAGATGTTTCTCGGTTCGACTTCTTGCACAAAGGGCCACAAAATAATTGCAGAGTTTGAACCAATGCAGTGATGATAAAGCAAGGCAGCTGTAGTACACATATAGCCTGTACTGGACAGTATATTCAGTACAGGACCACTTCACCACTTTTCAATGACATGATAAAATACCAATATTTGTTCTATTCAGTCTGTGTCTCACAGGAGGTCTGTAGGCAGTTCAGACACCCATCCTTCAATGACATCATTGAGCAGATTTTTTGTAAACCATATATTTTTGATTTATTTATTATTTATTTTTATTATCAGGAGAACGATGGCTGACATTTTTCCATTGCAACTTTTCTTGATTAAAAAGCCTGCAGTTACGATTAGCTTGAATTCCCCATCGATGATGTCGCTGGAGGGCGCGTTTCTGAACTGCCCACAGACCCAAAAGAGAAAGTTCTAGATCACATATGTCAAACTCAAGGCCCGGGGGGCAAATCAGGCCCGTGAATGTATTATCTTTGGCCCACAGGATGATATTGAATTAGTATTAGAACTGGCTCATGATAAGAAATGAATGCAACTAATTGTTGTTCTTCCTCAACTCAGTCTCATTTACTTTCTCAATTAACTATGAAAGCCGCACTTGGTGAGCCACTCTGTAGCGCGCTATGAGACGTGAACACCTGCTATTTTTCATTAAAACTTAAAACAGTTTTTAATGCAGGCAGTTTCATCTTTACAATTATCTTGCCATTAAGAGACATTGATTTTTGAAGGGAAATTACTTTTTTGCTGTTTGACAATGACGTCATCGTAAACCGGTGTTGAAACACAGACCGGTATCTCTGGCCCTCGACTTGTACCAATTTTTCTATTTTGGCCCACTCTGTATTTGGACTTGACACCCCTTTTCTAGATTGTCTTAAATGTCAAACAGATTCTTGGCAAATGATGTGTGGTGCACAGAAGTGACTTTTGTATTGTAGTATTGTATGTTACATTTCTCACAAAAAGTAATAATCAAGATAACAATTAAAAAACGATTGAAATTGCATGATCGTTTGTGATAAACCGTATGCCGTATGTGTGGTTAACCATTGTCATTTGAAATGTCATTTCCTTGGAGCCATTCATTTTGTTTGAGTGGGGTCAAAATCTGGTTAAAATGCACAGAAGTGGCCGTTTGGAATTATTTCTTCATTTTAGAAATGTCACTAATTTGTTTTTCACATTTCACATGAGTGGAAAATGCCTAATGCCAGACTTCGATGATGAGTGAGGCAAACATATAAAGCAAAGTGCACTTAGCCTCTCTCTCTCTCTTTTGCTTAATTTCTCTAGGTTAGGTTTTCAAATGTTTTGTGCCCCAGGCACACCAGTGGGCGAGTCAAAATGTATACATTTACCAGTGGAATTCATACTGGACTGGGCAGCCTGTGGCTAAAGGAGTGTTTTACAGTAGCTTTACCGTGTCGCGGGTTCAAGTACCAACAAACTTTCCTCTGTGGCCTCCCCTATCTCTCCTTTCCTGTCTGCCATCTGTCAATGCAAAAAAATATCAAAATACTACAATATTAATGTAGAATTACAAAGTACCCAATACTAAGTAAAATTACTTTTAAGTATTGCTATCAAAATTAAAAATACAAAAGTAAAGTGTAAAAATTGCAATTGTTTTACAATTCCACAAAACACGTTGTGAGTCACGTAATTGCAGTATTTCAGAACGTGTTTTTGCCTGTAATCACATTTTATTAGATTATTTATTGCATCATTGTTTAATTTCCATAATCGACTAAAACAATTAGTGAGATGTACAATATTAAAAATATGACCGATAGCAAATGTTTTCAGTGTCATATCTGCTGATACCTCTTCAATATATAACATTATTATATTATATATATATTTAACTTATTGCAGCGTTTTGTTGGTTAAAATAGACGGTAATTTTAATACGCTAGCTAAAGACACTTAGATTGTGCAGCTCTACTTCAACTACCTATATATTATTATATATATATATATTTATATTGCACCCATGTAGTTGCACCACAGTCTGCACTATGTTGCACTATATTTCACACTACATAGATATATTCTACATAATATACTGTGTGTATATAGAGTCACATAACCCCATTGCAGGATGGTGGCTATCCTTTTCTGTCAGTGTGATGAACAGTCTCTCTCCTTTAAAGCTGCTCTCAGCATTCTGCTGGTGCTGAAGTGTGTGCTGTTTAGGCTAGAGGCAGCAACACATGGTGCGTCTACCAGCGGCTGTGTGTACATAGTGTATATTTGTAAACAGTTTGTTTGCCAGTGGGCATAGTGCCTTGCTGTTGTTGTTCATTATTTATAACTTTCATAATTTAGAACTGGCCTTCTGGCTGGGGCGCTCTGTCGAAAACTGTAGGCTACCTACATGAAAAACATGAAAGCATAGATAAAGCCAAAATAATGTTTTACGGATTAATCTTGCCTGTCCTACCTGTGTGTATGCCGTTTTATACTGTGTGTTGACTTATTCATAACCTGCTTTATGAATAAATATCAATACTAACGATGTTTTCTAATTAATTAATTAAAATGTTCCCAGTGAAACCTGCCTTTGGTTTATAGGGAGCAAGCAAGGTAATCTGTCTGCCAAACTAGCACTCAGTTTCTGCCAAACTAGCACTCAATGTGTAACGAAAGAAAGAAATGTCCAGTCCAGTCTGTCATACGACTGGCCTTCATAATCATCCAGTTTATTTTCTGGAACATCAGAACCACTTCTGTTAGCGGCAGGATTGACAATATAAAAGCAAGTAAATTGTGCATTACCCATTTACATTCAATCTCAATCACATTCACACACCGACAGCAGTGTCAGGTTCCACTTTCTTGCTCAAGGACACTTTGACTCTATAACTTGAACCACAAACCTTTCGTTTTCGGCCACTACTTCTTGAGCCACTGCTGCCCTCAGTTTGTTCACAGCCAGTATATTGAGTCTCTGCACACACTATAATATGCAGCTGGATGGAATGATGTCTCAATGGCATGATATCTCGATATCTCTCATATCATGACAGCCTTAGGTGAAAATTGCATGATAATGCCACAACCATTTCTTGAATGAAGAGACTTATTAATGTAAATGCTGTTTAGAGACAGAGATTCCATGCTGAGGTGTCTGTGTACTAAATGTGTCAAAGAACAAATCCATCAAGGCCCTGTATGTGTACAGTACTAGTAGATTTACATTTACACTGCAATACAAATGGCTTTAAAAATGTCACCACTAATCTGACATTACAACACTTCCTACCAATATTGTGTTATTATCAATACATTGCATTTAATTGACCATAGTTGCTACAGTAAAACAACTCATTAATTTGTGACAGTAATAATACATCACTTCATAAACAACAACAAAACAACATTAGTTGTGTTTATTTTTGTCCAGAGCTCATCTGTGTCTCCATCAGCCAGTTTACGAGCCGGAGAGAAACACCGCAGTTCAAGTGATTACTCATCTGACAGCAAAAAACAGAAGACAGACGATAAGGAGCTACCTGCTACACGATACGTGAGCTACCTCAGAAGACTGATCTATTTTATTTGGTTGCATAGCTGTGTCCAGCACTGGAAAGAGACAAAAATATACGTTTGGACAAATTGGATACCGTACTTGTAGATGCATGCAACAACAACAGCTTGCAACGAAATTCAAATGTTGCACACAGTAACACTACCATATATCAGTTGTTCTGTCTCTGTATAACACTGAAAAGGGAAACATACCACAACACAATTGTTGTTTGTGCTTACATTATATTTTTACACTATTGCACTGTTTTGGCACAGTTAATTCAGAATGACACAATTCTAGGCAGACTTGCTCTGACTCTGAAACGGCCTTCAGTAAAGTGTCAGTTTCTCTCGCCCATCTCAGGACAGCGATGGAGAGAAGAGTGATGACAACTTAGTCGTGGACGTCTCTAATGAGGTGAGAAGTGGTCCGGTGCTCGGAGGAGAACGTCTCACAATGGCTACAACTGTTCTGTCTTCTGGCTGTCTCACTCTCTTGTCCTCTTCGTCACCCATTCTCCTCAGGATCCGGTGTCTCCGAGAGCAAGCCCTGCCCCCCATTCCCCTCGGGAGAACGGATTGGACAAGAGCCGTCTGTCGAAGAAAGACCCACCTCTTAGTCCCTCGTCCATCGCCTCTTCAAGCAGCACGCCCTCGTCCAAGTCCAAAGAGATTAATATAGTGAGTCAGGACTCTGTGTTGTGTTTGTTTTTCTCATAACAAATCTTATGTTACTCCACCAAGTTTTACAAATCCCATAAAGAAGTGTGAGATATCTGAACATGGAACTTCATATATGGAGCCTTGGCAAGGGCCTTTTGCGTCGGTATAATTTCAAGTTGGTGGGATGAATGTTGATATAGTGCACTTAGATATGGAAAAAAATATATAAATATGGAAACTTGGTTCCACAAATGTGTTAGTGGGTCCAATTTATTTAAATCATGCGTAAGATATAACAGATGAAATTCAAATTGTGAGATCTTCCAATTTATTGAAATCAATCAGGGGTTTTCAACAGGTGGTCCCTGAGCGGATTCCAGGTGGTCCCGAGCTAAATTATGGTAAATGATTGGTAAGCAAATGGACCCTTATAGATCTGTGACTCTTGAGAGCGCAAAATGAAACCAAATGGACGTTCCCTGGTCCATTTGGTTTCATTTTATTCTCTCAAGAGTTAAATTATTTTTAAACATCTGAATTACTTAATTTCCAAGAATGTACACAATTAGAAAATGTAGAATAATAGTTATTTTTGACCAATGTTTTGCTAGTTACTCCTCCTAAATTGTGGACAACTTGGGTCCGAGAGATTAAACTCAACATCAGAGGTGGTCCGTGGCTAAAATGCTGAATAAATAGTGGGCCCTGGTATGAAAAAGGTTAAAACCCCTTGCTTTAAATATTTACAGAACACACTGAAAGTGGATAGTCCTGGTCCTATTGCCACTAATAATAGATTTTTGTTTGGTCTAGAATGAGAAGGCCAGTACACCTGTGTCCAAGTCCAGCACTCCAACTCCACGGTCTGATGCCCCCACCCCCAGCAGCACCTCCACCCCCGGCCTCAGACCCACACCTGGAAAACCACCAGGGGTGGAGACCCTGGGTACGTACTTCTTTCTCATTCAGTGTTTAGGTTTTGCTGAGCACTGTTATGGCCAAATTGGGCTATTCGGACAATGACAATTCTGATGACATCAGAATTGTATGTACTTTATATTATATGATTCAATTTACTCCAAGCTTGAATGCTTGCTCAAAATGCGTTGCTTCGCTTGCAGATCTGCTACTTTTGATGCTTTTGTGTGCCACTGAAGTACAGTATAATCAAATAGGGTGTTCATTTCCAAAGAAGAACACCCCACAAAAAGTTAGAATACAGAGATAATACAGAGAGTTAGAATGCTACGATTGTCCCCATCAGATCACATGAACGGAAATCAGGGCCGATCACGTCATTCTCAAATGATCGGAATAGGATCGGGAGCAAAAGAAATGTAATCAGTACATCCTTGTGATCAATATTATGGCCATGATATTAGAATGGATATCGTCTGTGATTTTAGATATTATGCTACTATTATATAATAAAACATAAAAAAACTGTATGGCCAAGCCCTAGATTTTGTCCGACAGCAACAAAAGCGACTTCACATAAGTCAGTGGTTTTCAACCACTGGTCCGGGGACCACCAGTGGTCCTTGAGAGGGTTACAGGTGGTCCCCAGGTAAATGATGGAATGTTCGTTAACCAGACGTAACTCTTTGAGAGCGTACACTCTCAAGAGTTATAATCTGAACTCTAATTCATCATCTGAAGCCCAAGTCTACACAACTAGAGAATGTAGAAGATTAATGGTTATTTTGATCTGTATGTTTGACTGTTTTGTTTCCCAAATCCAGCCTGGAATTGTGGAGAAAAGCAAAAGAAATCTTTAGGGTTTAGGGTCTGTGGGGCTAAAATGTCCTCAGATGGTGGTCCTCCGTGGCTCAAATGTTGAAGAAATAGTGGGCCCTGGTGCCAAAAGGGTTGAAAACCACTGACATACGTGATTGTTGTGTGTTCCTTCCAGTGCCTGGCCTCCGCACGCCGCTGGCAGTGCCGTGCTCCTACCCCGGCCCCTTCGGCATGGTCCCCCACCCCGCCATGAATGGAGAGCTGGGCGGGGCTGCCGCCGCCTACGCCGGCCTGCACAACATCTCACCGCAGATGAGCGCCGTGGCGGCCGCTGCCGTGGCCGCTTATGGACGCACACAAGTGGTACACACAAACACACGCATGCATGTACGTGCACGCTCAGCCAGATGTTTATTAACCCTATTCAAAAAATGTTCAAAAAAAGCTAGTAGATCTGTTGTTTTTGGAGTAGCCATCGTTAAATGTAAAGTGACACAGATGCGTTCGAGGTTTTAATACTATTCAAATCTTTGTTGAACAACTGCATGTAAAATCCAATTCAACATTCTTTTATACATTTTTTCAATAACACTTTTTTTTATTGACATTTTTCATTTAATCACAAAAGGCATAACAATGAAAGTTGAATATATCAAAGATAAATATGTATCATCATACACTTTTATGTTCATGAACATTGTTCACCACCGGCAAGTATACACAGATACACGGCACCATCAGTGCACACAACTTGATAGTAATACGGTAGTTTCAGCCATTTGACTGGTTTGACTGGTTGCATTGGAGTAAGTATGCACACACACCGCGTTGCTACACCACTGACGTAGACGAGCTCTATTAGCGATGAAATGAAAGAGGAATCCAATAAACTGCAGATCTTTGGGGGCCATAGAATGTAGTGCAGACGAACATTATCGCAGTTCACTCGACAGCGCTGTATTTAGAGGAAATCCTTAAAAGGTTACGACTAAAGGGCAGAGCAAAATAAACCACATTCACTTTGAGCGTAATTGGATTCCAGCCCTGCTTATCTGGATTCCTGCTTGATGAATTAAAGGCCGTGCAGGTGCACATGTGTGTGCGTGCACGTGTGAGCGCCTGTGTGTGTGTGTTTGTGTGTGCACACTGTAGTACAGAACATGGTGTCGTGTGAGAAAGAACCGGTGTTACTTTATCTCTCACTGTTAAACGTTTAATTTAATTTGGCTACCTGTCACTGAGTTTCCTCACAGAATGCGGTTTCCTGTGTGTTTCCGTTCACGGGTGTTGCTGAAAGTAACATTATGCACACGCACAGTGTTCTCAGATGATTTAATTTAAACTGTATTCTGCAGGTTGGCTTTGATCCTCACCACCACATACGTGTTCCTGGTCTTCCTCCAAACCTATCAGGCATTCCTGGTGGAAAACCGTACGTATCACTGATCTGCATCTCAACCACATTATTGACATAATGCCTGTTTTTTCTTTCTTTTTTAAAAAATATATATACCTGTGAGCTGGTGTATAAGGTATTTTAGCTATTTAACGCGACACATTATAATTTTCCACTCCTTTGCATCCTGAGTCAATGCATGCACAGGTCAAAGGGTAGTCTTGCGATTCCACGTCACTTGGCATATAATGCAGATCCAGATCGTGTTGAAGGAATGGTTAAAATCATTGAAAATGCACCTAAATTGAAACGTAACACAATCGGCACGTAACACAAGAAGGCAGACTCCCTGTCAGAGGCCGACTTCAGCCCTGTGTGAAACACCTGAGCTCGCTGAGTGGGTGCCCACCAGTGGTTTCCTTGCTTGTCTGCTTCTGCCGACTCAGCTCCGTTCAAGTTGCATGATACCAATAGGCAGAGATGTCATGCAAACAGGGTACTTGCCCACTGGCTGCATTGTAAAGGGCCATTGACACTGAGCCCTATAACTATAACAGTTCACACCATCTTTGTTACACGTCCCTAAATAGAAATGCAATGGTAAACAATACTGTATACTGTACAGTAGTTATGTCTATAGTTGTAGTGCACTGTGAATGGTACTTTACTTTTCAAGCAGAAAGTAACAAACACATCTCTGGAAGTGAATTGTTCAGTTGATGATGTACCACTGGCTGCTGTTATAGAGACGCCTACTGTAGCGACAACCAAATAAATGCTTATTACTAGTATTGATAATTTATCCATCATGTGCATTCACATATCACTCTCTTATTTAACTACTACCTTCTTATGCTACACTTGCTTATTTCCGCTTTCCCTTTCTTCCTTAAATCTTTCCTTCCCTCTGTCCTCCCCCCAGTGCCTACTCTTTCCATGTGAGCGCCGATGGCCAAATGCAGCCTGTGCCTTTCCCTCCAGATGCATTGATTGGCCCTGGAATTCCACGCCATGCGCGGCAGATTAACACGCTGAGCCACGGGGAGGTGGTGTGTGCCGTCACTATCAGCAATCCCACACGTCACGTCTACACCGGTGGCAAGGGCTGTGTCAAGGTGTGGGACATCAGCCACCCGGGCAACAAGACCCCTGTCTCCCAACTGGACTGCCTGGTGAGTGACGGAGTCCTTAGTTGACCAACAGGCCACAAATAAATCCACTTTCACCATCTTACGGGCTCACACACTGACCAGTGACCACCATACCCCAAGTACGACAAAAAACCTGAGGCAGTTCAGTGGTACTCCTTTTTTGTGGCACCTAAGACCCCCATAATACTTTGATTTTTCAAAAATGTTCAATGTACAAGTTTGCTGCACGGTAAGTGACATGTTGTGAGCTTCTATATCTGATATAATTTCATAGCCAATGTAAATTTTTGTACGTTGTAAAATGATATAGATCCTATCTCGGAAAAATGACACTGTGTGAATTTGATCATTGTGGTTTTTCTCATGTTTTTGTCCACCCACGGAGCATTTTTGCCTGCGTTTTACGTTTGTTGCATGTCAGAATGTGATGTAAATGTTTTTGACAGGGCTGCCGAACACACCCATTTGATGACAAAGAAATGCAATGGCAGCATGGAACCTGTCCTAACTATAGGACTATATCAATTTCTGCAGCCAGAACTTCAAAGCCATTAAGGGCTCCATAGGATTGTATTTGGCCAGCCACCACATCATTCACTGTGAACATTTTTGGTCACAATATGAAAATTTGATATGGGACAGCCTAAGGAAAGACTGTTGACAGGTTTAGTTGTTGTAAAAGTTATAGCATATAGCAAAGTTATAGCATAGTGCCATGTTATATTAATTGCTATAACTTTTGTTTCATCTCAATGTGTGTGTGTGTGTGTGTGTGTGTGTGTGTGTGTGTGTGTGTGTGTGTGTGTGTGTGTGTGTGTGTGTGCGCGCGCGCGCGCGTGCGTGCGTGCGTGCGTGCGTGCGTGCGGATGCATATGTGCGTCTATGCATATGGGTGTGTGCGTGTATCACCTCAGAACAGAGATAACTACATCCGCTCGTGCCGACTACTCCCGGATGGGAGGACGCTCATCGTGGGCGGCGAGGCAAGCACCTTGTCAATCTGGGATTTGGCCACGCCGACTCCACGGATCAAGGCGGAGCTGACATCATCTGCGCCCGCCTGCTACGCCCTTGCCATCAGCCCCGACTCCAAGGTCTGCTTCTCCTGCTGCTCCGATGGAAACATTGCTGTGTGGGATCTTCACAACCAGACCTTAGTTAGGTATGGAGCCTGGAGTGTGGTGTGTGGGCGGTATGCAGTCGGTGTGTTGTGTGCACAACAGTAGGAAACCTGCTAAACAAATATTTACTTCATGCCTGTATATATCACAGAATCACAGTTATCACACTCTTCGCAGACTCCTCACTTGTCACAATGAGTGTCTACGTGCTTATGTGCTTTTTCACAGGCAATTCCAGGGACACACAGACGGGGCCAGCTGTATAGACATCTCCAACGATGGCACCAAGCTGTGGACTGGAGGCCTGGACAACACTGTCCGCTCCTGGGACCTGAGAGAGGGCCGGCAGCTTCAGCAGCACGACTTCACCTCTCAGGTTTACTCACAGAACATTTTATGAACGGTATTTCAGACACAAAGCAACAGTCAAACAGAAAATGAGGTTTAGCATCGTTAACAGCAGCTAGGTGTCTCTCTTCAGTCCGCTCTTACGGTAGGTCGGATTAGCACAGTAGGTTGCTATGGAGAGTGAAACATGATTTGTCGTACACATGATTGGTCAATAGTTGAAGGGAAACTGAGACCCTCAACTTGAAAAAGGCCACTCAGCAGATATGAAATGCATTGAACACCATAGGACGGAAGGCAGCAAGCAGCACAACAACTGGCATATCCAGGCCTGGTCTCTTTTTCCTCCAGGCCTGGTCAGCACTTCAGAACCACATGGAGCTTCGACAGACATATCAATAATATTGTTTAATCACAGTGAGAGCAATAAGAAATAATACATGTAATTCAATCCTTTTGAAGAAATCTGCCTTTGACAGCAATTTAAAGATGGATATCATCTGCCAGGCTAGTTGTACGAGGGACGTACAATCTTCTGACCTCAGCACCATTTCCTGGTTGCTTTGCTTTGCTTTGGTCTAGCCTGGAGTGTGGTGTGTGGGCGGTATGCAGTCGGTGTGTTGTGTGCACAACATTATTTATTATATTTACAACATTTATTTATTATATTTATTTGGTATAAGGTTGTGTGTGACATTATTATATCAGGGGTTCTCAACATTTTTGGGCCAGAATCACCCTATCCAGCAGGCCCATTAACCCCATCACCAATTTAAAATCTTGGCTAGGTTTCTGCTGAGAAAAACACTGTTATTTCTGAGTGGCCCTCCTCTTACCCCCTCCTGTGGTCAACTTTGTGTTTGTGTGTTCCACATAGCCAAGATTTGATTGGCTGAGCATAGTGCGTATTGAGGATAAAAAAAAAGGTTAGAAAATGCCTCGAAAACTACCAGAGATGTTTATGATGGTATTGAAAACTGGAGTGCATACAAGCTATACCAGTTAATATAAATAAATACTTGCACAGTGTCAAAAATAAACACACTAATAAACACACTGTTTTCACAGATCTTTTCTCTGGGGTATTGTCCGACGGGTGAGTGGCTGGCTGTGGGAATGGAGAACAGCAACGTAGAGGTCCTGCACGTGACCAAACCTGACAAGTACCAGCTCCATCTGCATGAGAGCTGTGTGCTCTCACTCAAGTTCGCCCACTGTGGTGAGACTATATTGTGGCATGGGAATTTGAGCCATTTAAATCTGCATAAAACAGTTTTTGTTTATATATCCAAATGAATTCCAGGGGGCTGGGCATGCAGTAGTGGGCAAACATATAGCAAGCAATGCAGAGCTGCTCACGGCACTTGCTGCTGTGATGTGCCGCTGGTGAGGTTGTAGATTGGTACTTTTCATGGCAAGGAAATTTGGTGTAGAGGTTTATAAATTGGGCCTGTGTATGCTGTACTGTTTCCTAAATGAGATGTTCTAAATAAGAATGCTAGATTCAATTCAAGATGGACTGTAAAATACAAGCATAACTGTATTTTCCTGGCACCAGCTACTAGATACTGTATATCACTGACTAGAAACATAACAGGTATTTTGATGAACCCGCCATGGTTAAAATCAAATGTAATCTGAAGTTACAATGGGTTTGCTGAAAATGCTAATGAATAAGTTACATGTATAGTAGCACAATATAGGCCTACATGTGAACCATAGACAAGAACAAAACTATGAGACGAGCAATATTCTTGTAAACTAAACTGGCTAAACTAAGAAATACAAAGTACCGTATAAAACAGTGAAATGGTGAAGGGGTGTGCAGTTGTTTTCTTCCAAAAACTGAGTCAAAGGTGATGTCAGAACTGAGGTGGGTTTCTATAATGCCAGTCAAATGGAAATAGTTCATAGTTTAAAGTTTCATGTGTGACCTGACCTGTCTGTTTCTCTGCAGGGAAGTGGTTTGTGAGCACAGGAAAAGACAACCTGCTCAATGCATGGAGAACACCATACGGAGCCAGTATATTCCAGGTAATCCTAGCAAAATAATATCTACTGGTATACACACACGTACAGTAGTCCTCTTCATATCTTCCCTGACCCTGTTAATTCCATGTTTGATCGATTTTGCTCATTAAATAGAAGATCTCCACCTGTGTGTATGGAGGGCTGTAGCCTATGGATTTACTCAACTTAAAGTGCACTTTATTCTGCTTGTATTCCCTTACAGTCAAAGGAGTCGTCATCAGTGCTTAGCTGTGACATCTCGGTAGATGATAAGTACATTGTGACAGGGTCCGGGGACAAAAAGGCCACTGTCTATGAGGTCATCTACTAACTAGGAGGTCAACGTCAACACCCACCCTGGCTGGCACTTTGATATATCCCCGTCCCTTCTGTACACTTTGGTTTGCCTTTGTATTCAATGGATTTGTACTCGACCAAACTAAACAGCTTGATTCGTTAATGGACTACGACCTCTTGAACTGGTTGTGGGTCAAAGACAACAAGCAGAGCCAAGCATTTGGATATGATTTTCATTTTTTTGCTGTGTGAAGCTCAGTGAAGCTCCATCCGCAAGAGTCTGGAGTCTGCACTTACACCAATAAGTTGACAGTTAACATTCTTTTGTGTATTTCCTCTTTTCAAAGCTACCTGTGGACATTTTGCCTTTGATGGTTGCTTCTGTGCATGTTGTATGTGCTGGAAAAGTTTTGTTTACAGTATGTGAACCTTTGTTAAATGGACAATATTGTACCAGTGGCTTCCTTGTTATTCTTGCATTATTATTCTTTTTTTTTTCCTTTTTGTTTTGTTTTTTTCTTTTGAATTTACTTTTATTTTTTATAATTGATGTTTGAAGTTTTGATCTATAAATGTACAGTTCACATCCCACAGAAATTACAACGGAGGAAATTACCATTCTGAAATTAGCACTGTCACTTTTTCGTGGACATTTTAACTTGCAGTAGTTGCTAAATATAAAATGGATGCTTTTGTATTTGGGCTAAATCAATACTGAACAACGAATGTGTTAGCTCTTATGAATATCGACATATGCCTACATCGCAGCACAGTGATATTGCTCTTTAATATAAACTGTACCGGCCTTCAGCAAAGTATGTGACAAAATTCTTTTTTTTTACTGTATGTATGTGCGTGTGCGAAAAGGTTTGCCTCTAACACCCTCACTTGTGACTTACAGCAGTGAGGTTGCTGCCCCTTTTGACTAGAGAGCAGGTGGAAAACAAAAAAATCTTCACTGCATTCCGTCAGACAGTATTTATGTATAGCCAAACACTCATAAACATGCCAATTACCTTTTTGGACATTGAATTTCTCTGTTATTCTGAAAAGCTAAACGTAATCCACAGCACAGTGCCTTTATGCTGCTATGATTTTCGTTTCTTATTCATCTGGGCTAAAAATGGGGCACACCTAGTCCGACTTTACTAAATATTTGATTCAAATTATGTCTGTTTTTTTCCATCTGAAACGTTTTATAAACATGAATTTAGGCACTTATGCCATCTCTGCCTATTCCCTTTCGATCAAAATGACCCCTGACAGTATTAGTGTTGTAGAAACAGGCTTCTACACCCGTGTTTCACCCTAGTTGTGTCGCTGTGTGACATGGGTAAAGTTAAAACCTGAAGAATGGGTACATTGAAAACAAAGGAAGCTTTCAAAGGACATTGTAATGCTGTATCAGGAGGAAACAACACATTGAATATTAAGTCACAACATTAATTCTAACAATTTGACTCTCACATTACTCACAGCCAGCCAGTGTATGACCTCTTGGTACTTAAATAGTTCCAAAGATGTTCACATCCTTATCAACTTTCTCACATACTATGGCAACACGATGCTATCATCATTGGTTGTACTGTATGAAGCAATGAGGTTAGCATACATATTATTCATTATTGCATTATGAGTTTATTGTTCATACCCACCTCCCAGTAAAACAGTGCAATATTGCCTGCATTTACTGTAAATTATTTTCTCGACACATCTTATCTCATGTTGTGGCTTTTTGGTGAACAGTCATAACTCAGCATATGATTCAGGTGTTATTTGCTTATTCATCTACAGTCGGCTACTTAGTAAAATGAAAGTTAATACTGTCTGTTGTGGGGTATTCTTATAAATTATGAACTTCTACAGATCATAAGACAGATGTTGAGCCAAAATAATATGAGAAATATTGGCTTTGACAAAAAGCCAAGACAAAATCTGTAATACACTGAAAGAAAATATGAGATATATTGGTTTTGACACAAAGCCAAGTCAAAATGTGTAGTACGCTGAAAGAAAACAGGCAGAACACCTATTTCAGCTGCTGAATAACATCTATTCAAGGACACACTTGAATTAATTTCTGTATGGTTGTAAGAATGCTCCCCTGCTGAGATACAGACAGATTGCCTTTGAGTTTAATCATCACAGGCGTTGAGAGTCAAGTGTTTCTGTTCAGTGTTCGCATTATGTACAGAAGGCTGTGTAAATTAATGGAGTTGAAAACAATCCCGTAAAAATAAAACTTGTGATGCTGTATACGTATGAATGGGATCACTCTGTAATTCAGCTATCTCTCTGACAGATACAGGTGAAGATGAAAGGTCAATTCCAGAGAAATGTGACATCATGGTTTGTGGTAATTCGACAATGACTCATTACACTCTAGTTATACTTAGGTTGCATGCACCTTGCACACAAAAGATATGTCAGTGTGTGACATGAGCACACATCTAAGGATAAATCGAGGGGTGATGGATTGGTCAAGACTGAAATCTATTTCCACAATATTTATATACAGGGGTTGCGGCATATTACAGTATCTGCTAGTAAAACCTTGTGTCCTTTGCAGTTGCCTACTCTTGTTCACTTTGCTGTCATTTCCTACTGGAATCTGCAGCTCTAAAATAACACCTGATGATAGGCTAACTATTGTATGGGATACACATGTTGCATTTGGTGAATGTTAAAGTTAGCTGGCTAACGTGACTGGAACAGTAATTATGATCAATAGTGATATTTAGAGCATTTAGTTAGAAGGGATTCATCAAGGTACTATTACACGTGTAATGATTCAGAAACTGCAGTATCTGTGGCTGGTTGATCTTTTTGTTTTTTTTCTCAATTCAAAAAAACTTGTTTATCTTTTTCTAGTCTGTGGTTGAATTTATTAAATTATTGTGTGAAATGAGTTTGGTGGATTCAGTCATTTATTTTACTTTTATTAAAAGAGCTAATAACTTGTGCCAAACGTTATCAAGCTTGCAGTGCTTCGCAACATGAGATGTTAGCTTATTGCGAACACAGCGTTCCTTATACGTAAGCCAGGCAGAAGTGTCTGTGTCAAACACTCCATATTTGGGTTGCCTGACCCAGAACTCCACAAGCTGACAGACTCCGTATTTGGGCATGGTGTTATTGCAAATTTACGAGCTGTTTGATATGGCATCTTACTTGTCTTCAATTTTGGAATAAGAATTGCAACATAAAGTTAATTATTTGGTCAAGGCGTTATAATGGTTGAGCACCAGGGTGTGTGTGTGTGTGTGTGTGTGTGTGTGTGTGTGTGTGTGTGTGTGTGTGTGTGTGTGTGTGTGTGTGTGTGTGTGTGTGTGTGTGTGTGTGTGTGTGTGTGTGTGTGTGTGTGTGTGTGAGAGAGATAAGGGATGAGATACAGATAAGGTTGAGGTTATTTGGAAATAAGCCAGTTAATGAGACCCAAAGTCTCATTAACTGGCTTATTTCCAAATACTACTACTATTCACCCCTATACCTTGTATATAAAATGTCCTTTTTTGACTCCCCTGTTTTATGTCCTTCGTTGCTCTTTAAAGCACTTTGTGACAAGCCTGTTTTGTTAAAAAGTACTTTATATCTATAAGATTACTTGACTTGAGGTATAATGGACTGTGCTTTATATTTAAACAGTGGAGTGAGCTAGGAAACAAGGGTTTCAAGTGTTTCAAAGTGACATTTCATTGTGAGCTCACAGGTCAACACTAGTCTCTGTCTATTGTGAATGTAACACCGTACATTCAGAGCACAGAGATGGACGGTTGAAGTGGATTAAGTGAGCTAAATGAGGACTGCAGTGGAGGATGCTACACCATTATAGTGAATGATACTTCTGTTACGGCCCTCTAACTGATACTCGAAAAATCCAAAAGTGGGAAAGACAGAGAGAGAGAGAGAGAGAGAGAGAGAGAGAGAGAGAGAGAGAGAGAGAGAGAGAGAGAGAGAGAGAGAGAGAGAGAGAGAGAGAGAGAGAGTTTAGAGTACTTACGGACATTTGTCCATTTTTCCGACAGATACTGTATAAAAGTTGTATTAAACAAACAGGCCAGATTTACATAATATGTATTGACAATGATGGATCTGGTTTAGTTATTCATACCACGGCCCTCAATACATCTAAAGGACGTTCTGGCATCCATAGGATGCTTTCGCATGGTGGCCCTTCTGGCCATTCCACAGACTAGACTAAAGACAAAAGTCATTCTTGGACTTTGGAGAACTTGTCTATTGTGCAAGCAAATAGGTTGCTTGGATAAGTATTTAATAATTTGACTTATGCAGCCCTCACTTCTCTAGAAACTCTAGAACTCACTTCTAGAGTTTGGGCCTACGAGGCCCTCATGCTTATGCTGCACTGCTCCGACCAATATCAGTCATATGAGTCACAGCAGTGGGGGCTTTGTCATGTCTCATAAGTCATCTCACCACACAATTTACAATACAAAGGTTACTTGAAAGTTTTGTAACTGCTGGGACTAGGGGGTCTAAACTAAGCATGTGTTGTACCCCCGTAGGCCTATAATAGGACAAAGAAAGAAAATGTAAATCTGGAAATGCAACGCGGTTAACACATGCACCTGCAAGTAGCCTAACAGTTCTGAATTCTTATTGTCTGCTTTGTTATTTGGAAGTTATGATGTGTTTCTATTTTAACCATTACAGTGTTTATGTGTGTTTCATCTTCCCTCACTCATTTCCGTTCCTCAAGTGTAAAGTGGATAGCTGCAGCTGTTCCTAGTACTGTAACCTACATGGCCCATGGCAGAGCCATGGTATCTGTGAACATGAGACGGAACACGTCCATTAGCTTATCTCGGGGAGCCATTTTGCCTGCAAATCATGTAATTGGATGGATTGTTGAAGAGTTCTGTGTTCTCACGTCATTTATGGTGATCTTTCTCCCAACAATCGGATGCCGTTAATGATTCTGTGCCCCATAACAGGGCGGAGTGATGATTAATTCATGTTGCGGCTGTCTTAACGAGGCTGTGCAGGTTTTACAGGGCGGGGGGCAACATTCTGCAGCTCTTTGATATCCTACATTCGGGGCTGTGTAACAGAGTAATGACTTTGAGCCGGGAAACGTGTATCATTATCCCGTTGTACCGCGATGAGAGGGATGGGAGATTTCTGCTCAGCAACAGGGCTGTGATGATCAGTCGGGCACAGTGTGGTTTGTGTGAGCATCACACACATGTAAATGTGTGTGTGTGTGTGCACAGTGAGTGAGTACAGGGTGAGTGAGTGACTATATGGGTGTGAGTGAGTGAGTGAGTGAGTGAGTGAGTGAGTGAGTGAGTGAGTGAGTGAGTGAGTGAGTGAGTGAGTGAGTGAGTGAGTGAGTGAGTGAGTGAGTGAGTGAGTGAGTGAGTGAGGGCAGGCATTGATACCTGATAATGAGGAGCCAGTTTCCGCTGCACAGGATGAAAGCATCCACTGTGGTATTCAGGCATTCTTTTCCCCCTTCAGCATCATCCTATACTGTGTGTGTGGAAATGAAGTGTGTTTTGACATTGAACCTGTGCATTGTTCACATTTCCTCGACTGAACTCACATGTTATTATCAGCCATGATATGAACAGAATAGTTGTTTCACAAATCACCACAATGTCAAAATACCTTTGTTTGCTTGCTTGTTTGTTTCCTGTTCTTTCTGTTCCTCTGCCCATGTGTTTTGGTTTCATTCCCTTTACTCCACACATTCACAGTTACTTGTATCAAAATGCAGCTTTTTCCAACAATGGCTCTTTATGCTTCTATCACTTCAGTACCGTAACAGTGAGGAATGTTTAAGGGTCACCACTAAAGTAGAAAAGGGATGAGGTGAGAGGTGAGTTAGATTCACTCTGAGAGTGGAGGACTGTATATTCCCTAAGAAAACAGGAGCAGCAATTGGAGTGGAGGTCATGGCCATTTCCATGCATACTGATAGAATAGATGGGCATATTGGAGGAGAAAAGGCCTCTTAAACCTAAATGAACAAAAAGCTCTCATTCTGAATGCTCTTCAGCATGTACTCTGACAAATGGACTGTACTTAGGAATAAAGCACTTGTGACTGAACAGATTTTTTTTATTTAAGCTTTTATGCTAACTCCAATTCCCACTTAAAACCAACTTTAGTCACCATCTGAATATCGTCTGCATTTAAAGACCACATTTGAATGTGCCCCCCCCTCTTTTTTCTCTCTTCTACTTCTTCATAAAAATAAACAAGAATGTACAGTATTTCTTCAGTAAGAACAGATAGAAATCTTTGGACATATCAAAGCAGGCCTACAATAACAGAATTGTAGAACTCTAAATGATTTATTTACTGTAAAGTGACACACATCTTTATTTTATGTGTGTGTACGAAAACAAGACTTTTCAGTTCTACAGTATAAGAAGTCCCCATGCTGAGAGTGGCCCTCTCACAGTTGCTTGATAAATATTGTCCAGTGTGGATGATAGTGTGATACAATTATTACCAAAAGTCAGTGGACACACTTTCTAATTAGTGTTTCTAATTAGTGCCCTTTGTTCCAGTGAATGGAAATCTTAATGGTACAGCCACAGTGACATTCTAATCTAGACAATGTGTTTCCAATTGTGTGGCAACAGTTTGTGGAAGGTAAAAGACAGTATCTGTACACACTTATCACCTCTGCATTGATTTATTAAAAACAAGGTCGACATTTCGGTTACAAGGACCTTTCTCATAGTGACATAGTGCTTAAATACAGCCCATAATTGCCTGAAAGTAATTGTAGTTGTAGCATTCTATTCACTGGAAAAGGGCACTAATTAGAAAGGGTATGCCTGGGTGTCCACTGACTTGGTCACTAAGTTGCTTCTGACTATAACAAAGCATATAATAAACTACATGGAAAATTAATGTAAAGCCGACATACAAAATACACTGGCCATTATGGCCATTTCAGATTTTCTGGTAGCACAGCCCCTATAGTTTGACCTCCGACATAAAGATTTTGTAGCATACTACAGTACATGTCATCATGAAATGTGCACTAGCATCCTTCACTGCATCATAGGCTACTGTTATACCGTCATTGTATGATACCGGTACTTAAAGAACAATTACAGCTGCACGGTTTGGCTCAAGCAGTTCTTCCACACAAGCCTATATAACATTTAACTTGGATATGGATCTCTATATTATAGAGATCCATGTCCAAGTTAAATGTTATACACACACACACGCACGCACGCACGCACGCACGCACGCACGCACGCACACACACACACACACACACACACACACACACACACACACACACACACACACACACACACACACACACATATACACATTACACATTACTGTATTAGTGACAGCATGTTTACAGGGAGTGGTAAACATGCTGTCAGTATTTCTGATTTCCAGTACTTTTTCTTTTTTAGAGGCGAATATTGTACTGACTTGTACTGACTTTATTATTATTACAAAGTACACAATAACATCTTCATCCCTATATACTATACATTTCAGTCATTTGGATTTTGTCTAAGTAAAACTCAGAGTATACTTTTCCCACTACTGCTTATAATGATCTCGCCTAGCATGCCGATGCCCAGCATAAATCCATAATTCAATAGGGCATTAATCTGGACATCTAACAATACTCTAACATCTGTAATGTAGACTATAACTGATACTGTATATTATAATCTAAGTTGAATATGTCGGAATGAGCTGATCTTCAAATGTTGTTTGTATTATAGCCCTACATGTGCTGATATGCTCTACTACCGTCTAATGAATATAGTTTGCATAAGCTAACATATAAGCACAGAGCTCAAATGAGGCTCTGTGGCAGGAAACAGATGGCATCAAGCCAAAAGTGGCACAATCTTTGCGAGCATGCATAAAGTCTTTTCTGTCATAAAACATAAAGCTGTGTCATACTCACGATTAAATTCACAGAATGGCTGATGATCCAAAGGGCCAAATAAGCCTGGACAAGTGTTCTTATCTATTTAGTTCAAGAACAGACCTTCATCATTTTTGTAATGTTTAACTGCAATAAAACAATGGAGACATTACTTTTATTTTGGTACTCTATATGCAGCAGCATCTGAGTAATTGTATGCATATTTATATAACTATTTCTGCTTCTTCAGATGGAATCTAAGAAAGGCCAGAAGTGCATGGCGGGTCAGCCAGGGGTTGTTCCACAGTAGGCCTAATATAATATCAGTATGGATGCTCATTAGCCTACTCTCATAATCTCTTTGGCCATGCATGTTTTGTTTATGAAACCAGCACAATGATTCTTACATTATTTATGTTTCTGACAAAAAATTGCTTTGAAATTAATGACCCCTAAATAATTGCATGCATCTTGTATTTATGATGAACCTGCATTGTTGTGACGAAAAGAGAGTTAAGCCAGAAACCAAAGCTCTCTGTCTACAAGCAATCTTCATTTGTACTCTCACTTATGGTCATGAAGTGTGGATCAGGACCGAAAGAATATAAGGGCACAAGTGGCCTTATTGCAACTCACAATTTGTATGGGGATCTCCCAGCTTCCTAGGAGGAACTCCTCAGAGCAACATCAATGCGTTCCTGGAGGTCTCTTAGTGAGTCTGGACTCTGGAGTGCTCTGGTGGAGTTCTTTCCCCTGCAACCCAACTACGGATAAGTGGTTGAAGATGGATGGATAAACCCAAAGCATTTTTATCTTCATTCAATAAAGTATACCTACAAATGTTCTCAGTGCCTATGCTCACTGCTTGACAGAACTTGCTAAAAAAAAGCCAAAAACCTTCAGCCGGAGTGCGATGCTTAGGTTTTCTGCGGTTGTTTGGCTCTCTCTAGTGGACAGTATAGTTGACACATTTTGAGTCCTACATTGATTTGATTAACTGAAATATCATAGTGAAATATGTATTTAACAGTTTGCAGAATAACAGCAGCCTAAGCCTACATGTCAAACGCAATAAAAGACTAGGCCCACTATTTGATGTATGTATAAATAGATAGAACATATGCATAAATAGGCCTATAGGCTATAGGCAAAATGCATCATCTTTAGGGTTTAAATCGTTCTTTATACAGTTTCTACTCCAGAAGAGAAGCCGGTCGACTCTAGCATGGTAGATTACAGAGCTCCAATGCAATTAAGGCAGACTCATAGAATAAGTGGAGCTCTGGACCAGAGCTGGTTTTAGTGCACTAGTCTCTGGGAGAGACTGGTTCGTCCCCAGGCAACGCCAGCGAGATCCTCCAGTCCGTATTATTGTCCGACTGTATCCACCGACGATGAGCTAGAGATTGATGTCAGGCCAACTGAACCGGAGAGGGGCACGACAAGAGAGAGAGAAAGATTTGAAAGAAAACGTAGGCGAAGTGACATTTGCTCAGGAAGTGATGACAGAGAAAAGGAAGAACTTGTGGTTGGAATGAAGACAGAGGGATTAAGGAATGGGATCTTTGGGGACCCACACGGGATAGGCGAGTATATAACACGTAAAGTTGGAAGGATAAATGAATTAAGGGTGACACGAAGTGGGCTTGTCATCATCAAGTGTAGAACAAAACAGCAACTGGACGAAGTTCTTGGAATCTCGGAGTATGATGGTGTAAAAGTGAAGTGTTTCCAACTAAGTGTAAAACCCAGGAAAAGGGGTGTAATAAGCGGGGTTCCCCTGTCACTAGACAGTGAGGTGTTCCTTCAGATCGAGGGAGTCTGTGAAGCCAGGCGAATGAAACGAAGCAGGGAAGGGAGGAAGGAGGATAGCAAATCCATCTGTTTGACATTCGAAGGCACGTTGCCAGAAAGAGTCTGTGTGGAGTATATCAGCTACAGTGTAAGACCGTTTGAGGAAGCACCACTGCGTTGCTTCTGTTGCCAAGAGTACGGACATGTAGCCGCAGTATGCAGAGGAAAAAGTAAGTGCAGGACATGTGGAAAGTTGAACTGTGATGGTGGGTGCGAAGATCAGGAGCAGCCAGTAAAGTGTGTGAACTGTGAGGGGGGCCACCGTACAGGAGCGACGCAATGCCCGAGAAGAATGAGGGAGGTTGAGGTGAACAGAATGAGGAGGAATGAAAATGGAAGAATGTCTTACGCTGATGCTGTCAAGAGGCTGGAGGGAGAGAAAACTGTGGCAGAGAAAAGGGAGACTGAGGAAAGGCGGGATGATGGCAATTTGTTTGTGGACAAAATGAAATTCCTGGCGTTCATCGCCATGGTGGTGAACTGTGCTGTGGAAGTGAAGCGAAAGTCTGAAAGAATTAAAATGGTACTTGACGCGGCAAGGAGATTCCTAAATGTGGATGACATAGGACCTGAAGAACTGGACAGTGTGCTCAGAGAGGGCTTTGCGCCACCTCAGCCCATAGAGGCTGAGAAATAGGCGTTTGTGTGAACAGTGGGACAATGTGGGAGGGCAGGGCACTGTAAATACATTTCACGGAGGGAGACAACTATTATTGAGGATTAAACTCCCAAACGGTGGAGGGCAGTAATACGCCTGACGGCGTCCACACTGCCGGAAATACAAAAGAAGAAGAAGAAGAAGAGAGACTGGTTCTGATCTGGGCTGCATGCCACCTATTTCTCTGCAGTAGGTGGCAGTGTGTACCAGAAGAAGAGCCGAGCCTGGAGGAAAGGAGCTAACCTAAACCAAGGAAACGAGCTAACATAATAGCCACAGCTACATAGCTCAAGCTACTGCTCGCTGCCTGCATTGAAGTCATGGCAGTGAGCACCAAAATGCTTCTGCAGGCTGTCCGGCCGTGGCTGCTTCGTTCCAGGGGTGTCGCCGTGGCCAATGCAAGACCTTACTATGCAGACAGTGTGGCCAGACTGGGCTCTCAGCCTGACACCCAGTCCCCAGAGTACCAGGTGGGTTCACGTCTGGCTGTCTGTCTGATTGACTGCAGCTAGCTTACAACTGTGATGGTTCTACATGCAGCAGGGGATTATCTGTATAGCTAGGCTACGTTTACGTTATAGAGCACTAGCACAGTATCTTGACCTGTCCCAAAAAGAGAACACTCTTCTTTGACATGTCACTTGCGTCGTGCGTGTCAAGTAACCAGGCTCTGTTCAACACATAACCCGTAGCGAGCTTTCTAGTGGAGGTCAAAACCTTGAGCTGCCTTCTTGCTCTCTGTATGGCCATTGGCTAAGGTCTTATAGCATCACACTAGACTCATGTGCTTCTGTAAACAATGTTAGCTTTTTTGGCAAACATAGTTTTAATGTGATGGGTTTACCTGTAAGGATCAACTGCTCTGCTACGGATGTGGATGTAGGCCTACGCACCTGTTTTGTTAAAGAGCTATTGCTTACGGTAGTTACAAGAGAAAGGAAAACAAAGTTCAGAACTATAGGAGTCATGTTTTGCTACTGCAGCTTTTCATTGACAGTGCGATGTAATTCCAGGAATGTCGCTTGATGGCGCTACAGAGTTGTGTGTGTGTGTGTGTGTGTGTGTGTGTGTGTGTGTGTGTGTGTGTGTGTGTGTGTGTGTGTGTGTGTGTGTGTGTGTGTGTGTGTGTGTGTGTGTGTGTGTGTGTGTGTGTGTGTGTGTGTGTGTGTGTGTGTGTGCTCTTTTAGATGTATAGCCACAACCATGTTTAGATGGTCCGTGGGCTCACCTTGAAGTAGTAATGAGGAATTTGATTACTTATAGAGTCAAGTCTCTACTTCTAACCTGCACACACAGTTTGTAGGTCTGTGTTTCACAGCTAACAGCCTACAGATATGTATAATGCAACGTACATATTGGCTTCCAACTTATGGTTTGCTTTGCAAGAGAGACCACAGAAGGCTGGCATACATCATCACAGTTCTTTTCTCTGTAGAGAACACCTTTCAACTAACTATTCACAGAATTATAGTTCACATTCAGGCTGAGGACCTGGTCATTATTCTGACTATTCTGCATTGTACTTTTATTAAACATCTCAAATGTTGTTTAAGTGACAATTCAACATCTTCCAGTATAGTTCAACAGTAAAGATGTTGGTGGTGCTCACTGCTCACACTGGGAACCAGGGTTTTGGAACTGTAAAGATCTTAGTGGTGCTCATGCTGGGGTCCTGGGTATGGACTGCAGCTTTAATGGAATGACAGACGTTGTGTTACAGTGACTGGTTTACAGCAAACAGAAAAGTAATTGAACACATTCTTTTTCCAGGAAAACTATGAGCGAATGCAAGTTCTGGTTGATGAACTGAAAAGCCGAACGGAGACGGTCAAATTGGGTGAGTAACTTGAGTGTATTGACAGACTGACATAATTTTGGAGCCCGTTAGACATGTTCTGGGGGCATGGTGGCACAGTGGTTAGTGCTGTCGCCTCACAGCTAGAAGGTCCTGGGTTTGATTCCCGTTAGGGAATGTTTTGTTACAGCCTGGAATTGTGGACAAAAGCAAAACACAGTAAATCTTTAGATTTGGGTTCTGTGGGGCTAGGGTGCTGGCGGCGTGTCTCCTCCTCCACGTCATCAGTGCCCATTACTGAGGCGGGGTTGCCGAAAGGGCCTTTTCTGTGTGGAGTTTGCATGTTCTCCCATGGTGGATACCCTCACAAAAACATGCAGTAATCCACCCAGCTATCCCATTGGAACTGCTTTGTGATCCCTTCCTCTACTGTGCTGTTCATATTGGGCTATTGTGAAACAATGTAATCATGATGAATTAAAACACAAAATAGTGCAAACTAGACAAAACATTTTAGTTAATCTGCCAACAAGAATGTCTTGTTAGATAGCACATGTGGTACCCTGTAATATGTGAGAATATCTTGTATTTGTATCACTACAGGTGGTGGAGAAAAAAACAGGAAACTTCATACCTCTCGTGGAAAGCTTTTGCCAAGAGAACGCATTGACAGACTTCTGGATCCAGGGTACAGTATTTTTCATTCACATCCTCACATTTTATTATAAACAAATACTTTATGCTTTATTTTAATAGGAGCAGCAATAAATGTGGTGGCATTCTGTAGATTTCTAGTTTGATGTTGTTTATTTCACCATTGTTCTTGCCAGTTTGAAAATGATTGATTGATTGCATTACTACATTTAAAGAGATTAACTAAATGGAACAGCTATTGCCAAAAGAAAAACACCTCCCATGTTTCAAGATGTGTAATTCCCAGTAAGTGTCACTTGATGGCAGAGCTTTATTTTGTGATTGATGCCAGTTTTGGAAGAGACTCACAACAATCTAGATTTATATGTTATAACTACTACTCTGCAGGCACAACGCCTTCTCTCACTATGTAAAAAATTATAAATGCTAAATATTGTGCAATATTGGCAAGGCAACCGGTTCATCATTACCATTTTCATTCATAGATTTGATCCCGGCACCCTTTCCAGTGCTGAATTGTTCAAAATCTTTAAAAAGTATACTTTTTGTTCACATGGTAATTTATTAATATGCATCAATTTAATGTTTTTCAGGACCCCATTTTTGGAATTCTCCCAATTTGCAGCATATCAGTTGTATGGGAAAGAAGAAGTTCCAGCAGGGGGTATAATTACTGGAATCGGGCGAGTTTCAGGGTGAGTATTATGGTAATTTCTCCCATTATTCCATCCACCCTCAAAGAAGTGAAAGTAATGACCTGACTTGAATAGCAATATCCAGAATAATCTGGAAACTTTTTCAGTTTGATACATTTGCACACCAAGTTGTTTATAGTTTTGGACTGGTTTATAGATAGGGGTTGCACTTGGACTAGTGAAAGTCTACAAGTTGATGGTGTGAATGTGAAACCCACTCTGAAGCAGGGTGAAAGGGCTGAGGTCTCTCAGCAGTGCAATAATTTAAGAAGTGTGCTGAAATAATAAATTATCTAATACCTGGGCCTCATGGCTGCGCCAACTGGTCAGAGCACTTTACACCTTGTGTTATCATGGCTTTTGTGGCTTTATCCTAATGGAAAATTTAATAATAAATATACTTGATATAAGATAATCAGAATATCTCAGATGTGCAACATGGCAAACAGAAATAAAGAACTACATACTGTAGATGTCCCAAGCATACAGTAGCTATATTGGTAGATTTGTGTTTAGTTATTTTTGCTTTTCTTTGCTGTTAAATTGAAGACTGACCAAAAGAACAGTAACGTTTAAGTGTACCGCAGTAAAAAGAGCATGATTATGTTTGATGTAGATAGATTGGGTATCTACTTGCTTTTATTTTTGGTTACGTTTCCACTGAATATTATTTTTAAGCAACATCATGTCCAACCAATCTCTTCAGTTTTACATCACCATCTACCATACATTTCTCTTACAGGGTAGAATGTGTCATTGTTGCAAATGATGCCACTGTTAAAGGGGGAACATACTATCCAGTTACAGTGAAGAAACACCTTCGTGCACAAGAAATAGCCCAACAAAACCACTTGCCATGCATATACTTGGGTAAGTTACTCATAATCTTCCGAGGGATGAGGGAATGTTTAAATTGTTGTTAATACCTGACTGAAATGCTAATGGTATGATGACATTCATAGATGTTTTGCTGTGTTATCTTCAAAGACCAGCCTAGGTTAGTTGCGGGAAGATCAAAAAGATCTTCTGAGAATGGAGCAATGACTGAGCATTTAATTACAGCCATCCTGGTTGACCGTGCTGCCCAGGTCGTCTCCACTCTGTTTTAGATTTTGGAGGTAAAAAAACAGAAAAGAGATGAATGTTACGTAGAAACAACCCCAGAAACCCAGGTAGACCATTGTGTTATTTTCTCCAGCAAAATATTAAGTTGTTCCAAAAAGGCCATATGGGGGTTACAGCATTTTGTTCTCTAGTATCAACCTTTGAACGATCACAAATGCCCTGCCCAAGGGCATCAGTATTTCAGCAGCACATAGCAGTTTGGAAAGCCAAAAATATAATTTGGGAGCAGGTGTACAGTAATTTGACAGGTTTTCAAAAATGTTCCTCCTGACTTCTATAGTGGATTCCGGAGGGGCAAACCTACCCAGACAGGCAGATGTGTTTCCAGACAGAGAACATTTTGGAAGGATTTTCTACAACCAGGCAAAGCTCTCGTCAGAGGGGATAGCACAGGTAAAATGGAAAATCATCTTTTTAGCACACTAACAGTGTTATGGCTGAATTTGGTATGATTGAATGTTACCAAATCATTTAATGTAACTAAACCACAGAAGAAAATAATGTAACTAAAGGGACTCATAAGAGTGTATGTCTGATGTATATCAATAATGACTGTTATAATGGCTCCACCATCTATAGTTCAATGGGACGTTTTTATTGTTTTAAGCTCATTGTTTGAAGTGTGTTCTCTTTGTCTTCCCTGCTTTAGATAGCGGTTGTGATGGGATCCTGTACTGCTGGAGGGGCTTACGTTCCAGCCATGGCAGATGAGAGCATCATTGTGAGAAAACAAGGGACCATTTTCCTCGGAGGACCGCCCCTGGTAGGATAATAATATAAATTACGAGTGCTTAGTGGAAGCTTGTCTCCATCTGGTTTGAATATTTTTATGGTCTGTGACAGGTCAAAGCTGCAACTGGTGAGGAGGTGTCTGCCGAGGACCTAGGTGGTGCAGATCTCCACTGCAAGTATGATAATACTGTAGCCTTCATCCCACCTCATGTTAGTTTTAAATTTGAATCAATGTCATTTGGGTACACATTGCTGGACGGACAGACAACACTGCCAGGATCATTAAATGATAATGCCTGACTTGTTCACAGGCAGGAGCCGTACAGTATGAACTCATTTTAGTCTTACGAGTGACAGGCGTTATCATTATCATTAGGCAGTATCATTTAATTTACTTCTTGTAATGCATTTATTGCTGTGTCGTGTAGTTCACCAGAAAGGGATGTGTTAATTTGCAGGAAGTCTGGTGTGACAGACCACTATGCTTTAGATGATAACCATGCCCTCCATTTGGCAAGAAAAGCAGTGCGAAGCCTGAACTACAAGAAGAATATTGAGGCAAGTGTAACGATATCATTAAAAGTGTTTTATTTGCATGCCATCACACGTAAAGCTATTCACAGTAACACTGACATCTTAATGTTGACACATGCAAGGTCACTGCTCCAGACATATTGCTCAAAGCAAATAAAATGGCTGATAGCAGCTCCATCTGACTTGAGTACTGAAAAATGTCATTGCACTTTAGAATGTCACTGCATGTTTTGATAAGATAGGGTATATTGGAAATCACTAATACATGGTGTGATATTATACTATATTATTCATATTTTAGCATGGCTATGATTAATGAATGGTGAAACTGTACTGATTGACTTACTGAGTTTTTCTTACTATAATTAGGCAAATGGCACCCACCTTGGAAATGCCCTTCAGTTCCACAATACAACTTTTCTTGATTTGGCATGCTGTATTTCAGGTTACCATAGAACCTACAGAACCTCCTCTCTATCCAGCAGATGAGCTCTATGGCATAGTTGGAGATAACCTGAAACGTAATGTTGATTGCAGAGAGGTACTGTATTAAACAAGATTTTTTTTCTGAGACAAAATGTCAATGGAGAAAAGTCAGTGTGCACAATACATACAAAACCTTTAGTTTTAATTGTCATACGTTTCATTTAGTCTCTTGGTGTTTTGTTGACAGGTTATTGCCAGAATTGTGGACGGTAGCAAATTTGACGAGTTCAAGGCTTTTTACGGAGATACACTGGTCACAGGTGTGTGAAATTATGCTTTACTTGTTGTATAAAATCCTTTGTGTGTATGTAAGCATTCGTTCTATGTCTGTCCAGTCAAATATCAGCCGTAAGACTGCCTACAGTGTAAACAAAATCCGGTATGAACAGTCCGAACCATGTCTGGTAAAGTGAAACAAATGAAGTATGAAAATATTTTGTAGTTGAAAACCTATGCATGTTCTTCTGAAGCAGTTTTATGTCCACACGCATCTGTCTGTCTTTGACTATGGCAAATCTCACAACCCACTGAACAATGTTAAAGGACCACCTCACTTTTTAATGTATCTTCATATAATAGATACTCACTAATGTACATGATAAAATACCACTATTTTTTCTACTCAGTCTGTGTCTCACAGAAGGGCTGTGGGCAGTTCAGAAACTTCCTCCAATGACATCATCATTCTGCAGATTTCTGCACCATTGATGATGTCATTGGAAGAAGTTTCTGAACTGCCCACAGCCGTCTTGTGAAATATAGACTGAGTAAAAAAATAGTGGTATTTTATCATGTACATTAGTGAGGACCTATTATATGAATATACATTGAAAAGTGGTGAAGTGGTCCCTTAATTTCTTTCCCAACTAGAGTATCCACAATTTAATTTTGTTTATCACAGGATGTCCCCACCATTGTCCTGTACTGTTCCATAACACATGCACGGAAAAACACGCACCACACAGATGGTTTTGTGTTCTACAGCTCTATTCAGCTCATTCCGCAAACCTCACACAAACCGTGACATAATATCAGTACATGGAGATTTGATAGGAGAGTCCATTCTGCTGTTTGTCTATATCATATGCCTATGACTTATAAGCTCATATACAATGCATTACTGCACAGTTAACCACTTATAGACGAAATCAATGAAAACATTTACAAGCTCACGGCCACAATGCATCACAACAGCTGTAGTTGTGTTATTGTTGCCGAATATTCACCAACTTTGTTGAACTTTTTATGACCTGTCCAGAATAGGAATGCTACGTAGGGTTCATGTGGTTGAAACCTTTTGGACATATACTTTGTGTTTCTGTATTCAGGTTTTGCAAGGATTTTCGGTTACCCTGTCGGAATCATTGGTAACAACGGAGTGTTGTTCTCAGAGTCTGCTAAAAAGGTAAATCATCAAAGTACCCTTTGTATCTGCAGTCAGTGGAGACAGTCCTTTGTAGAATACTGTAGAATGCCCCTGCTATTGTTTTTGAACATTTTGATTTTCTCAGATATACTTAGTATACTGTGGAGAGAGCTTGGTGGATGGGGATGTCTAGACATGTGATGACTGATGTCTAGACATGTTGCTTTCACAGATGCGTTCACAGAGTCCACCATTTTCTATTCATTAGAACATTTAAAGATATTCACTTAGACGGGTAAAATGGAAAACACATAGGGCTCCATTTTCGTTACCATCTAAACCCCTTATCATTTTTTTACTATTTTGAAAAACCTTTTGGAATAGTTCAACGTGCCAAACTATTGACACATTGTGAGCTTGTAGACTGACCATTTAAAATATTGAAAAATGTTCTTTTTTAATAGTTTAAAAAGGCAAAGAAGTTAAGGGATAAGGGGTTTAGCGGTGACGAAAATGGAGCCCATAGTATACAGCCATGGGTAAAGTGAGGTGGGGGACTTTACAGGGACCATTTTCGAATTGCAGCCATCCATGGGTGCCCTTTGAGAGGTTTTGGAGGAGTCAATGGCTGTTGGTAGGGCATTCCTCTGGTGGTAAAGGAGCGAAATGAGTGACATGTAGTCCCTTGTTTGTACTAAATCTGGGTTGGACATAGTTGAACTCCCTCTGGCATTTGATTCACATTAAGGAAGTATTTAGACAGGTACATGACTACATGGGTATCTTGGTGGTGTAGAGAATCTTGTGGACCAGATCCATTTTAAGATACAGCAGCAGTACTCTGTCTGAATAGTTGTTTTTGAGGCCTTTGAGTTGCTGTAGTAGCAAGCATCTTGCCCCTGACTCATAAGGGTAATAATAATAAATAATAATAATATTGAAACCAACTTTGAAGACATTATTTAAAACAAGATGTAAATGATTCTAACTGAAACTACTATCTGAATTGAAAGTAATAAGGCGGAAAAAGGGAATAAGTGAAGAATAAGTACTATTAACTATTGAAGTAGCTGATGCCCTTTTCTTATGGTTAGGTTGTTTTATTTTTTTCATTCATGAAGAAGACATTGCAGGCAGCCATAGGCCTTTGCGTGGCCCATGTCCATCACTGGACTGTGGACTGTAAGGATTGTTAATTTATATTTTGGAGATTTATCTGCTATAAGCCTTTGCCCAGAAATTCTAAATATAATATTATGAGGCAGCTGTGGCTAGGGAGCTAGAGCAGGCCTTCTAATTGTCCAAGGGTAGGTGGTTCGAATCCGGGCTCCTCCTGGCTGCATGCCGAAGTGTCCTTGGGCACTGAACACTGAACCCCACCTTGCCATTGCTATAAAAATACAATCCATTGTGATGCCAGGTTAGTTCAATACTATTAAATGGACATTACACATCAGGTACTTAACACAAAGTGCAAATACTCCAAACAATGGATGGCAAAAAATGGATGGCAAAAAAAAGACAATGAACAGATATTATTATGAATATTATTATGATTATGATCGCATTAGATGATTAGAGCGCAAAACTTTCAACATGTGGCATTTGCTAACATTTGCAAACAATATGTTGATGTATCACACGGTGACAAATGTTTGCATGCGCCTATTGCTTATATTTGGCACAGTGATACATTCAATCCTATTAACTATAGGGGACCTTTCCAGGTACCTGTCAAAACAATGAATACACCTGAGTAATTGAGTGCCACAAAGTATATCGAAAGTAGATCTGCTTTGCACAGACAGTTGTGCTTAGGATTCTGTTATGGGTTGGGTGCTTTTTCTTGGCATGGTTTAAGACCACTCATCCCTTTAAGAGTGCCCTTTAAGGTAAATACTGTACCAATCAATACAAAGTCATTCTGAGTAATCACCTTGTTCTATATACTGTGGGGAGTGTTTCTTTTGGAGGATAAACAGCTCCCGTTCACTTAGCACGCATGGTCAATAAACGGGTTGTTAAACATGACAAACGTTATTTATGTTGTGACTGTTTTTCGCTCAACTCACAGCCTATAGTATATAGCCTATATACAATATGTTCCCAAATATGAATCCCCTCGAGGGTGAATGGTACACACAGTAGACCCAAGGCCATCTAACAAATCTACCCATTTCCAACCTACGTTGTATCTTCGTATGAATGGTTCTCAATGGAGTGGATGTACTCAAGAAAGGCACAGGGGATCGTCTGAGGACATCCTAGAGCACATATGTCAAATCAGGCCTGCGACAGAATTATCTTCGGCCCATGCGATGATAGTTAATTACTATTAGTTCTCATACTATTTAATTGCCATATATTTGAGTTTTACATCCCTGACCTAGAGAGAGAAAGGGCTTGTTTGAGAATGACGTAGAAGAGTGGTTGAAATGTTAAGCCCTCAGGCTTTATTGTGTTGTCATCCTGATGCATTGACTGTAAAGTACTTTTGCACTCTTCTTTATGTCAACAAATAAAATCAATCAGCCGGTCGCTAATGCACATCATAATATGGTAGCAATTTTGTCTACTCTTAACAGAGGAGGGTTGTCTACAGTCCTACACAAAGATTAAATTCCCATTGACAATGAATGGAGAATTTTACCTCATAGTGTCTATTTTACACCATGATGATGTACAGTAATAAGAGAGCCCCTCACTTCAAACAGGTGTCTTTTCAAGCAGTCTGGAATGACTCATTGTATTTACTAGATTATACTATGTCTAGACTGCAGCTTTATACGAGTTGGTTAGCAAATGCCATTCACAAATGACAGTGATGTTTAACTGACATTGACTCATATATATTGATTTTAAGTTTGATACATTCAAGCGAGTAGAGAAAATAATATTCGCCAGCTGGCTTAGTGGTCCAGACACATACCAGTATAGTTGCTTGCTTGACAACGCGTGTCGTGGGTTTAAGTCCCACTCCTAATGACATTTTCTGCATATCATTCCCTCATTTCCCTGTCTCTCTCTCTCCCTGTTTCCAGCAACTTTCCACTATGTTCTGTCATTAAAAGTAGAAAACCCTCCAAAAATATTATTT
The DNA here is from genome assembly GCA_039105355.1 of Benthosema pterotum. Lineage (NCBI taxonomy): Eukaryota > Metazoa > Chordata > Actinopteri > Myctophiformes > Myctophidae > Benthosema > Benthosema pterotum. The sequence continues at coordinate 22,729,369 of CM076972.1, forward strand.
ATGTTATAGACCTATATTATATACAGCTTATTGTGTTTCAGAGAAAATGACTCAACTTTATTAAATATTCAGCATCTCATGTTTCAGAAAAAAATACCCATCTCCATTATATAACTATATTTTAAGTTGGGGATTGTATTAAGTTAAGTTATAATTGTTTTTGCAGGGGACACATTTCATTGAGTTGTGTTGTCAACGAAACATTCCACTGATCTTTCTCCAAAATATAACTGGTAAGTTAGTTGGTCCGCCAACATTGGAGTCCATACTGCTTGTTACACAGAAATGTAATACTAATATTGTAAACTAATATAACTAGAGGTTTTGTCAATTGTCTCATTATCACTTTTGCACTCGCATCTGCCTCCCACTCTGTATAATGTTGAGATTCAGGCAACATAAAGGATATTATTCATAATTCAAGAAGTTACAGAAGGGTGAAAACACCATATCAATATTTAAGCATTTTCGAGGACTTGAAGCACCCACACAAATCTTGTAATTCATAAGGGTTTTTTACTTAATGAATGCAAAATGAGACAACCTCCTTCAGAACTCAATTTACATGATATTAATATTCTTAATGTCATTATATTTGCAGAGCAAAATAATAGCATTTGCAATTCTCCAGCTTCTTAGTTTTTTCCATTTTAACTGTTTTTTGCTTCACATACTGTAGAAAGTTTGTCTTAACATCCTGTTGAAATTTCTAACATGGAATGTGTGCACTATATTCTGTTGTATTTATTATTTTGCTTGCTGTGGTTACACTAAAAATAGCAGATCTACAAGCTTGCGTTGCACTGTGCCACGCTGTGAGCTTGAAGATAGTCTATTTTCAGTGTGCCACACCAGCACACAACTAAGTATAAATCACCCTTTAGGATTCATGGTGGGCCGCGAGTATGAAGCTGGAGGAATTGCTAAGGATGGAGCCAAGATGGTTACTGCTGTTGCCTGTGCCAATGTGCCTAAGATTACTGTGATCGTCGGAGGATCATACGGTGCAGGAAACTACGGCATGTGTGGCAGAGCCTACAGGTGCTAACAATGCAATTGTATAAAATGTACAAAATCTATAAGCAACTTTTTATTTATCTCTTACACTAGTAACAAGTGGTGTCATGCACGTAGAATGCAGTACCGGCATGGCACAAAAATATATATTGACGCTAGAGCATGTCCCCAATCCCCATAGCAGAAGCATAGCATCTGTTGGGAAGTCAGTCAATGGAGCTCCTGCCCAGTCTAGCCTGGGTGCTGAAAGATACATTGGCTGCCCCATTCGCACCTTTATCAAGTTATAAAAGCTGCAGAGTTAATATATTATATTTATTATAAATGTGGACATGTAGGCGTGCATATGTTTGTGTGACTTCAATGGTATCGGTGGGGAAAAAAACATTACGCCACTGCTTGTAACATTAATGTAGTTGTCCTGTGTTAAATGTTTCTTGTTCACTTCCTCATGTTCCCCCTCAGCCCTAGATTCCTGTATATGTGGCCAAATTCCAGAATCTCTGTGATGGGAGGTGAGCAGGCAGCCACTGTCCTCGCCACCATCACTAAGGATCAGAGAGCACGTGAGGGAAAAGAGGTGACCATTTAAGTCCTTGGTTTAGCATAGTGCATCTCCTGCTGTACAGTATTAGAGTTAGCCACATAAACTATTTGAACTTACTTTGTTGACTGGGCTTCCTGAGGAGGATGGGATATTGGCCTAGATTTTCGTCACCACTAAACCCCTTATCCCTTAACTTCTGTGCCTTTTTAAACTATTAAAAAAAAACATTTTTCAATAGTTAAAATGGCCAGTCTACAAGCTCACAATGTGTCAATAGATTGGCACATTAAACTATTCCAAAAAGTTTTTAAAAGTAGTAAAAAGGGATAAGGGGTTTGGGATAAGGGGTTTAGCAGGTAACGGAAATGGAGCCCATAGTTTCTTCCTTTTTAGGCAAAGTAGCACTTTGTGGCAAAGTAGAGTTAATTTCTCTGTAACAAACCCCCATGACATAAATGACTTCCTTTTAGCAGATTTGACTCATACTGCTGAAGCCAAGCTGAGCATCCAAGTCAAGAGCTAGCTTGTACCTGTTAGTTCAAGAGCACAAGAGGCTTCATCCCTGCAAGCTTGCATTACAGCCCTTCAATTGTCATTTCACAGCACATTAGCAGGTGGCTGACTGTGAGCCAGACTCATCAACATAATACTGTTGGCAACCTTGGCAATGTTCTCCTTTATCAATTTATTCACAGTTTACAGCAGAGCAAGAGGCTGCCATGAAAGCTCCAATAGTGCAACGCTTTGAGGAGGAAGGCAGCCCGTACTACTCAAGTGCAAGGTACGTTTGGTCATCACATCCAATTATGAAAACATTGAATTACATTTCAGGCCACCAGAGTCCGGTCACAGAAATATGGTGGCATCAAACGGCCATGCAATTAGTCAATTTTCACAATTCTGACATTTTACTTGATGATTAAAATGACATTTCTGTTGGCTTTTAGGCTTTGTAAATGAAGGGCAGATACGACTAACACATATTTAATTATTATAAACATTAATACTGGAAATTGCCATTTTCTTTTAAAGGTATGAATAATTTAACATGGAAATGATTGACAATTATGCAAAGAAAATTGCGATTATGTCAAATTGTTGCGATTAGGAGATTATGTAATAAATTGTGACAGGCATACTTGGAGACTAATTGAGGCATAGGATGGCATTTAATAAGGTAATCTTTACTCATTTCCAGACTTTGGGATGATGGTATCATTGATCCTGCTGATACGCGGCTGGTTTTGGGACTGAGCCTCAGCGCTGCTCTAAATGCACCAACCAAGAGGACGCGCTTTGGAGTGTTCAGGATGTAACGCTCCAGTTGGCTCATAAAAGGCCAGAGGCGCTTTTCCATTTCAACACTTTTGTTTTGTTGAGTTTCCTAGCGGGGTGTGATTGTGAGAAGTATACCAACAAGCAGTCTAGACTAGTAAACACAGTTTGAAAATGAAAAAGGAGATGGCACAGGCAGTGGAGTTGTACATGTTTAGTGACATTTGAACTTTTATCTTGTGCCTTATGTGTTTTTCGTAAATGCAATACTTTACACCTTTTTAACCCTTGGCTTTGTGAATCATGTTACTTTTCCTAATGCCTGAACGGTTGGTGGTTAACAATATTAAAATGTGGGTAATTAGAAACTTTAGATAATGACATGTCTTTTGAACCAAACTACTACTGTTACTGTTAAAAATAATGACTGTATAAACTAAAGGAAATGTTTTACTGAAACAGTATACTTTATACAAAACTAATCACAAGGGGGGCTATTTAGCTTTCATTTGGCTATATTTCAGTAATATAATTGAAAGATTGCAGTTTATTTCCATAATTAAACAACTGAAACAATACTGTAGACAGACCTTTATTTATTTATATATATATATATATATATATATATATATATATATATATATATATATATATATATATATATATACTCGCCACAAAAAGTTCGGAAATCCAACTTTGGTCCATTATAGCTCCCCTTTGATAAAACCGATTGGTATCGTATTATATACCATTTTTATCATTGATTTGTCCCCTTTACAATGAGGTACAGCATGTAATGATCCGGCATTCGTGGAATGAGCAACACTGCTAAACATGTGGCTTGCGCTCCATTTTTTTTTGCCAAAATGGCAAATGTATGGTATTGATTGCTTTGCGTGGCCTAGCAGATTGGATGATTACTCTCTTCCACAGTACAAAGTAAAAACACAACACATATTGGACATTTTTAGACTTTATTAATTTCACACTCAGTGACAGGGAACTCAGTAGCGTGTGGTATTACCAAACACAGACAGATTGTTGTACTGATCGGGTGACATCATTTAATGGGGGCAGTGTGATGGTTTGGGGGGCATCTCTCTGAGAGGCAAGACTAATCTTGTCATTATCAAAGGTAATCTCAATGCATTAAGGTACAGGGATGAGATTCTGGATCCAGTGGCGATCCCATATCTTAGGAACCTGGGACCTAATGCCATCCTCCAAGATGACAATGCTCGCCCCCACAGAGCCAGGATCATCAAAGAGTACCTCCAGAATTTGGGAGTGGAGAGGATGGAATGGCCTGCCATGAGTCCAGACCTCAACCCAATTGAACACTTGTGGGATCAGGGATGTGTATGCTAGAGTGACCCACAGAACCACGTTGGCTGACTTGAAACAGATGCTGGTTAAGGAATGGAATGCAATCCCACAGCAAAATGTGGCTGCATTGGTGAGCAGCATGAGGAGGAGGTGCCAAGCTGTTGTGTCTGTGTTTGGTAATACCACACGCTACTGAGTTCCCTGTCACTGAGTGTGAAATTAATAAAGTCTAAAAATGTCCAATATGTGTTGTGTTTTTACTTTGTACTGTGGAAGAGAGTAATCATCCAATCTGCTAGGCAACGCAAAGCAATCAATACCATACATTTGCCATTTTGGCAAAAAAAATTGGAGCGCAAGCCACATGTTTAGCAGTGTTTCTCATTCCACGAATGCCGGATCATTACATGCTGTACCTCATTGTAAAGGGGACAAATCAATGATAAAAATGGTATATAATACGATACCAATCGGTTTTATCAAAGGGGAGCTATAATGGACCAAAGTTGGATTTCCGAACTTTTTGTGGCGAGTATATATATATATATATATATATATATATATATATATATATATATATATATCTTTTGAAGATGAATTTCATTTAAACTTGGACACGAAAAAAGATTCAAGGTTACTTTATTTAGTCTTGTGAGAGGAATACCTCATACACCACACCAGGCCTACACACCACCTTCCATCAGTAGTGCTAGTTAAAAAAAACTTCACCCTTTTAAAATAACAAAAATAAAAAAGCGTGAGCTTGTTGGTCATTTGTTATGGGCAGTTCACAGTGGTTAAATTGAATCTGACATTGCGTATGTTGATTTGACCTCATCAAACCCTGTACACTCAATACACCATCTTTATATGGCTAGTAGAGAATTCTTTCCATACATTGATGTGACCCACCATGCCAAATTTCCAGGGTTGCTTCTCGCTCTCAGGCTTCTTATTGTCACTATATTGGTAGGCCACTACCAATATAGTGGTAGGGTACTACCAGTTTCCCCTGTGATGCCATGTGGCTGCAAAGTCTATGGACTTATTGTTGTCTTATTCATAACAGTCATTCATTTTGTAGGCTTGAATACCTGGTATGGCCAATGCAAATTTCTAAAATGACAATCCTTTGCCGGTTTGACTGGGTTAATGACGTGTGCACCCTTTCTCACAGGCACCTTGAGCAAACTATACGTCATTGTATCTTATTTTGTCTTTACAGTTTACAATTTTAGCAATTTAGCAGTTTCTTTTCTGGATAACATTATGTAAACATAACCCACACTGTATGGATGGGAGGTCATTTCACAGCTTGGAAGCCACAAGTCTACGATGATCTGAGTGATGGGAGACACTTGGCTAACCTAAGGAAAACCTGTCCTGAAGCTAATCACCAGTGTTTTGTATTGCATGTGAGCAGCAACTGGGAGCCACTGAAGGGAACACAAAAGTGACAAACATTGAAGTGTCGTATAGAAGGACAGAAAACAAGGACGAGAATGTAGAAAAAAGGAATAAGGCTGAATGTAAGTGGCAGAGAGCTGGGGCTCTGATGGGACAACTTTGTTCCTATTCTTTTCAGTGGTCTGGGGTGTTTTTTTTCCTGAGCTCTGACAGTTTCGAAGCAGGAGGGGAGTAATGAATATCATCCAGTAGAATGAGAGTGGTACCATCTTTTGGCACAGAGCTGATAATAGTACCCAGCTCTCCCAGTTGGTCCTTAGGTGGACCTGGGGGACAATGGAGAACAATGATATGCATATACATGTTTAGATGGCAATGGCATGACATAAAAATGTGAGAAGGTGAAATATTAGGAACACAGAAATTCCACTTGGACATGTAAGTAACCTGTACTATTATTACCTTGGTATTACAACCCATTAGGAAGTTTATGGGATGCAACTGGGCCCGCAACACAGCCAAAAGCCTAGCTGGAAGACTGGCTGAAGTTCGAGGGTTCTGAGCGGGCAACAGAGGCAGCGGTGTCCCCTGGTAATCCAAGTCTCAGTGGGAGTGGAAAGAGGTATGTATGCAGTATAGGCTGAAATTAATTCATCTCATTCATTAAGTCATCCTCCCACAAGGCTGTTGTGACAGGCTGACCTAGATGGATAGATGAGATTAGAGGATTTATGTGATGAGATAAGTTAAGCATATGATGAAGAGAAGAGGAAAGACCAAGAATTGATGAAAGACACATATGTAGCAAAATAGCATCTCTATCTGCAATGTAAAAATTATTACAGAGCTGGTGGAATAATGTAACACAAGATGACCATGGTGCATGTATTAATCCCATTAAAATTAATGATTTTAAAAGTAAGACAACTTAATAGTTTACTCTAAAATGGACATGCAAAAAGTCAAACACACGGATAAAGCAAACAGTTTTATTGTGTAAAGCTAAGCTCTGTATTTGAATTTGTTCCATGACTACAATAGCTTGTTCTGGAGGGTATATAATGTGACTTGAAGCCTAGGAGAGCTGGAGACTGTCTGGAGCACCTGATGAAAGGAAAATTGCACTTTGAAAAGTGATCGCCATTGCCCAATAGGACTTGCAAATGCATGTCCTATTCATTTGGACATGTTGAGTGCGGTGGTGGTGACATAAATAATTTGGTGGGGGAATAGTGGCTGCTGCTCCTGGGTCTGTCTTCACACAACGGGGTATAAATTAAGCATTAGACTTTATATTTGCCCCCCAACGGTGTCTACATATTTTACACCTTGAATTCATTTGACCATGCAGCATTCGTAATATTCAAACAACACCACTATCTCATGACATCTGTGTTTCTGCCCCCAGTCCCGTCGCCCATCTATTTCTAACTGGTGGGAGGTGGGATGGAGATGGCAGTCTTTAAAGACCAGAGGCAGGAGGACAAAGCAAATGCAATGTACTTGTGGAGAGAGGGAGAAAACATTGTTTTTCACTTTCATAGTTTCTTCTAGTATGAAACCAAAAAATGATTCGTGTCTGAATTTATGCTCAATTCTATGAACAAAATATTGAACAAAACATTCTGAGTGAGAAAATTTCATATTTGTTCTTTATTATACAGGACGGGGTGCACCTGGTGGGTACCGTACATTCACAAATTGGCACCAAGTGCCAGAGTGCACTCTGGCACACTCTCAGAGTACTTAAAAATTCAGAAAGCACTACTCTAAGAATCCTCGGAGAGCACTCTGGCCAAGGACTAGCTGAAGCATAGCATTTGAATGTTGTTACCAAATGGTATGCTATCAAGTCAGCTGCCGACAATGCACTGACCATGGTGTATGTCTGTTGCGGTGCTGGCTGCCCCGATCACACAGAGAGAGAGAGAGAGCACAGTGACTGTGTAGAGCCACACTTCTGGAAATAGAGAGAAATGGCTCAAGCCATGGTATGTGTGAGCTGACCCTCTGCATAACGTCCACCCACACACATGCAAGCGTGCGCGCACACACACGCGCACACACACGCGCGCACACACACTACCTCCCTCCAGCTCTTCCTCTGTAGCCGTCTCTCATGGGCGGGTGGGTGGTACAAGATCTGCCTGGAAAGGTTTTGGGGGGCAGGCAGGCCATAAGTGAGTAGTGTAACTCTGTGTCTACACTCTAAAATCATTCAGCGTTAATTTGACTCTGAGCGTACACATGGAACTATAGTACCTATAGAGTTAAATGAACACTTAAAGGACAACTTTAGTTTTTTTCAACCAAGGTTCATGTTTTATGTTGTTATTAGAGGAAGTAAAAGATGGGTATCAGTTGTTTTACATTCCTTGCTTTCTTAATTTTAGGGATTTTGGCTATGAGAGGGGGCATTCAAACATGGTCCTAAATACATATATGTTTTACTTTCTCTAATAACAACCTAAAACATGAACCTTGGTTGAAAAGACTAAAACCAAAAAACTAAAGTTGTTGATTCTATTGTGTTGTTGATTCTATTGTGTACTACAGCATATGTCACCGTCGCCTGTCCTTTCAGCCGTGCCTTTGTCACCGCTACACACCAGGAACATTTTACCATTTATTCATCTGTTACTGTAATAACACTGACCAACAACATTGCACTGACTGAAGTATTGATCGTCATTGCTAATGCAAGTAAAAACAAATGAGTGGTTTTAGATCAATCTTTGTTTTGATCCCTAAGGATTTATTACTGAGCCATGTTCCATTTGTTCACTCACTCTCAGGATTTTGCAGACAGGAGTCGCTCACTTACGGAGCGGCTTCACCTTTCTGCACGTAGCAGGCAGATCTTGTACCACCCACCCACCCATGAGACGGATACTGAGGCACAGCGGTTTGTCTCAAAGGTTTTCATTACTGTTCAACTCATTCTGAAAGTAGAACGGAGGAGGGGAAAACTGAGTCGGCTTTGTTGCTTGTATTACAAATAACCTCTGGCTGGGTGATGGTGACAAATAAAAAAACAATGTATTTACTAGCTGTTAGATGCATAATGGGCGAGAGGGGCCCCCGAGGTCATGCAGAAACAAAAGAGCTAACCATGACAGTTGAGAAAGAGTTAAACTATTAATCTGGTGTCGGTGAGGTCAGGTGAAGAGATGCTGGCCGGCTTCATATCTTCAGATCTAGTATGTCATAATAGTCGGCTAGCTCCGGGGTTTGTGTACAGGTAATGATATAGTCAGCTCCTCATGGAGATCCATTTTGTTATATTAACTTGGCTAATTTGCAAGTGTGACGCACCGTGGTAACCACAGTGGTTAACATGAGACACAATATGGCTACATATTGACTTCCTCATATATGGGCTATATATTGATATATATTGATTGGGATCTCCTGGTGTGCATTCCTAGCCGATGCTCTCATACAATCCCTGGAGATACATGATGTCATCAGTATTTAAATTTGTAGCTTATTAACACTACTAATCAGTGCTAATTAGTAAGGCCAGGTGGGACCTCAGTGACACCCAGTCAGGGCCTAGGTATGGCTGGGCCTTAATTCTTGGCCTTGTTGACTTAATGCTTTGCCAGCAGTGGTACCTCACCATATACTATGGGCATGTGATTTCATGGGGGTGAATATTAACGGACCAATGGGAAATGCAATTTTTCATAGTAAACATGACCTGTGGTGGCAATTTAGATCATGTTTATGAAATAGAATGTGGTAGTAGGCTATATTATTATATGCTTGTTTTGCAAGCATCTTTAAAAAACAAAACAAAACAAAAACAATGTGGCTCAAGATCAAGCCGTCTAGAAGAAGGTCTGTGTGTTGGCTATTAGGTTTCTGTTTATGTCAGAGTCATAGTGACATCATGGACATATCAGGTTTGTTTATGTCTAAAGCCTGACTCAGAGAGATGTGGCCGTGGATCACCGTTTTCAGTTGTACGTAATATTGGATATATACTGTATTATGATGACTGATATCATTATAATAGACGCACCATAGTACAGTACTGCTGACTGACGTCATTGATGATTGACATCATAGACTGGGCACATGATGTCAGAGATTCAGGGAAGAGGGAAGCCCTGTGTGTTAGCTCATTAGGATGGTTATTGAAGCGCGTATTTGGTTGGGTCACAGCTGGCCTCAGTGGGAAAAATGCACTGTTTTAATAGACTAAAGCTAAAAAAAATAATTTACATTTAGATTTTTACAATGATGTCAGGCTATTTTTAGCCAGGAGATGCTGTCTTAGGAGTTAGGACAAAGTAATAAAAACAAAAAATACCTTAATTAAAAAAAAAAAAAGGTTTTCTTTAACCAAATGATCTGGCTTGTTTTAGTACATTGCATTAGTATTCCTAATTGATGGAAGTGAGTTTATGCTGTCTATGCTTATTTAATTATAAGCATATAGGGCCAATAACCTTTTATTATTATTTTATTACAGGCTAAAAATATTGTTGGGTAATTTTATACGACCAATAACCTTTTATTATTATTATTTTATTACAGGCTAAAATTATTGTTGGGTATTTTTTTTTTAACTCCAAATTCCCTTCTCTTCTAAACTGGCAATTGTTGGGAATTTCCTTCAAATTCGCTCTTCTTTTAAATGGAACTAGCTGTAGACTTGTAGGATATGGGCTCTTGTTCCACTCCAAACATGTTTGGGGCATTAACAGACTGCAATGCAGACGGTGAATGGACGGACATTGGTGACACAGTATAAATCCATCATGCAGTTAGTTCAGTGTATGTTCAAGGGCGAACAAAATGACCAGGCACTTATTTTTCCCACAACTTTTGTCCCAGGCTCTAAGAATACCGGGTTGCAGCTTTGGGGGGATGTTCGGTACTTCACCCCTGTCTTATATCTCTTGAACACCGAAATGAAAAGCCTTGTGGTGCAATCGACGTCTGCACTCTCCTCCGATTGACAGGTCGAGGGACCCAATGAAACGCGTCGACATCCTCAGATCGTCAAATCAAAGCAAAAGAGGAGGCGCCGTCCCATCGCCGTCTCAATTACGTCATACACAAACAGCTGGTCTTTAGCAGAAATCTGAAAAAATGTAGACCAGCAAAGCGACTGAAAACTGCACTCGGGCTGTAGCCCTATAATAAACATTCTGCTTTTAACAATGTGGCAACTGGAGCGCCTGGGAGGATTAGGATATGGCACGCCGAAGCTCCTCTTGCTTGTTTACACCTATCTCTGCGCTCTTGTAGGTGAGTGATTCGACTGTGGCTCATTCAATGCCCAGCGCTTTCATTTAGAGGAGCTGTTCTTTCTTTGTCGGGTGCTGAAACCGTTCCTATAGTATACCCGCACAATGATTCCCATACCATTCCGCCTGTCTATACACTGTATAGTGTGTAGGCACAGTAGGCTAGTGCACACCAACGGCCAGTGTTTATTTCCAACGGGCATCCTCAAAAATGTCTTGGAATAGCCTAGGGAAGGAAGGAAGACAGCTGTGTTTAATTGCGTGACGCATGGAAGGATTGCTATTAGGCTAATAATGGCAACAACAGCGTAATTGGCAGATACTCTATTGGAGCTGTTTGGGCTACATTCTTGAAGGCTTCGTTTCTTGGCAACACAATAACGGGATGCAATCAATTATATTTGTTTCAAGCCTGTTATTTGGCTCTGCTTGATTTATTGGAATGTGATGAATTCAGTTCCCTTTGTTTCGGTTGCCATATATGGGCATAAAATAAAATTCCATATAGCTTTGTAGGCCTCCACCTATATAACCAGCCTGCTGCTATTACAAGTGTGTGAACTAGATAAAAAAAACAACTGTTTCGTGTGTGTTGTTGGCTCCGGTTAAGATGAACAGCCAGTACTTCAAATGTGCGTGCAACAGTCGCTCTTTTTTAAACACTCATACCGTATTTTTATTTCTTCCACAGTTTATCCTCTTTCTTAGAGCTGTTCTATAAGGGCATGCTGCTTGTCTCTATACAGTACTGTGTAGGTCATAGCCTCCTGATGTAAAGAATAAAAAAAGGAAGGCCTTTGTTCTTCATGCCATAATAACACTTAAAACCCTGGATCGAGTGATACAGTAATTGACAGTTAATGTAGTCTAGTGCACTGCACATCCTGAGGGGATAATAGCACAGAGCTATTGTCTGCTTTGTGTCTATGGATGTTCTTTTGTTTTGTTGTTTGGTGGTGTGTGTGTGTGTGGGGGGCATGTTTAAACTCACCAGAGGTCATCACACAATGTCCTAATCTAATTGTTGTAGACTGATGCCATATTGATGTATAGCCATACAGATTCTAGATTTATGGCGTGAAAATGTGATTTTAAATCATTCTACCTCTAAAATGTGAGATGATGCTCACGAGGGCTTACGCCTCTGAATGTGTAGTTGTGCACTGCCTGTTCTTCTGTCCAATGTGCGATATTGAATGCCAAGAAGATTAGATATCACTATCTTCATCAGAATCTAATTGGCTCGGGTTGAGAATGGAGGTCGTACAGACAGCTCAGTTTGTTTTGATGATTGAATACAGCTAAAAAGCTTGTTCTAAATGTGCCTCTATGCCATCTGTTGCCAGATCTGCTATTGAAATGCATCAAATGAATTCAAGTAGAGTATAATGATGCAGTGCTCTTCGGGATCACTGCAAAGTGGCACAGTAAACTGTCCGATTTGACACATAGAATTGAAATGAGGATTTGTCTAATTATTATTATTAATGTGCCAAATTAACCAGAAACTGCTGATATAACCCATAATGCTAGGTACTTTGTGATCTTCTATTTTCACTGGAGAGATTTTGTGTTGAGGGGAAAAAATAGAGCACTAAGTCTAGCCTCACAAACCATGATGCTCTGTCTCAGATTAATAGCATCACATTGACTACCATGAGTGTTATACTGTAGATTGAGGGTTCAAGTGGTTAACATGTTTGTGTTGATGAGAAGTTGCTCTGGCAGAACAATGGATAAGAGAAACGCAGCATTGTTGATTGACAATACACCATTTGCAGACTGCTGTAAGGTTGAATGTCTGGTATAATGATATCTCCACTGTATCTCTGTTACACATGGTTGGTCAACCATAAATGTATAATTCCTGAAGGAATAAAGACAATGCTGTGATTTATAGGGTATATGTGTATATAGACTACAGTATGTAAAGTGAAGCATAGTTCATTAAATATACAATAGATGAGAACAGTAAGTAAAGTAACAATGTATTTTGCATGCTTTATTCAGGGAATTTGTTGACAGCCCACTGACTATACAGTACCACATGACGACATGTCTCTGCCTTGTAACTACACAGTCAGATACGTGGGTTTGTGTAACGATAAGGTATCTTTGCAGACGGACAGGAAATCATGAATGTAATAGCGGATTTTGCTTCCAATGCATAACTGTTGGGCTGTGTGGGAGTTCATAATTTTGGTAACGGTAAGTGACAAGTCTGTGGGTTGTGACTGATTTGTGGCAGTAGGGAGACATTCCTCTGCCTATGTATCATCACTGACATTCTGGAATACAGCTGTCTGAGCACCTGGATGCGTCATAAATACTTAAAGAAACCACTTTATAGAACCAGAATCGGGTATTCTGTTGGCTTGTTCAACAGCGCTGATGCTGCAGTATAAAGAAAGAAAGAAAGAAAGAAAGAAAGGGGGAAAAGATATACGAGAAATGAGGTTAGTTATTCATATGAAAGCAAAACCTTTTTTAATAATCCTGTTCTGATGACATGGTATATACATTAATTAGACCTCCAAGAACCCCTGGAGAATCATACTGTACCTACTGTATATCTGTGTGGGACGGCTGGATTGTACACAATCACATGAAATTCCAATCCCATGCAAATCCTGAAGACTGACTGCTTTATTAGCATCCAGCCTGTCCCTGAGCACATGGTCTGCACATCAGACTATATTCATTAACAGATTGTTAATGTCACAGTGTGACTGTTTCTAAAAGTGACAGGCACAGAAAAAAAATGTTATTGCTAATTTATCTGTAGAAATCAGCCTTTTTACATGAACAACCTTTGTGAGTTCATTTGAGGATTTTAAATTATTCAATTTCAAGCTCAAAAGTTGGTGGAATTTCATATTGAATATATTTATTTTATATTTTAAGGCGATTCCCAATTATTTCCCCCAACATGAAACAGCACCCACAATGCTCTTTGGGGGGAAATGAATCCATCCATTGCATGCTAGCTCTAGTGACAGAGAGCATTGTTAATGGGTCCCAGGTGGACAGATACTGGGGGCGTTGCTGTCCTCTGGCAGTGAGACCTGTTGTAGCCGTAGCTGATACATTTATATCACCAGACCAGGTTGAATGGATGTAGATCAGTAGTTTTCAACCTTTTTGACACCAGGGCCCACCATTTATTCAGCATTTGAGCCATGAACCACCATGGACATTTTGGCCCCACAGACCCCCACAACTAAAAAATTCTTTTGCTTTTGTCCACAATACCAGGCTGGAAACAAAACAGTCAAACATACAGATCAAAATGACTTTGGGCTAATTAAGATGATGAATATTTTAACTCTTGAGAGTGTAAAATTGAAACCAAATGGACCCGCCAGGGTCCAGGGTCCATTTGATGGGACCACCTGGAACCCTCTCAAGGCCCACTGGTGGTCCCCGGACCACCTGTTGAAAACCCCTGATGTAGATGGTTACCCTACAACCATCGATTCAAACAGTAAATCTACTGTACCGTTCAAATGACAAACAGCAGGGGCCTGCCAAAGGTAGACCTAAACAAGTGTAAAATAGTGCTCAGAGGAGTGAGCTGCTGAAGTCAAAATCCTGTTGGGGGAATGCCAAGGCACTTTCCTTCCCTTGTTGAAAATTAAAATGACTTCATTAAGGCAGCATCAACAACTACCTGAATGCATTTTTGTCACATTCATACATACGATATGAGTTATGACTTGTCCTACAATATAACTACATATCTCCCTGACCAGCCTGCTGATTTGAATATCAATTCTTTATTTGACCAATTAAAACGGTAGACTGTTGTGTTCAATAACACTATTACTAGCTATACTGTACGTTACCACTGAACATTGCAATGCATTAGCCATCCGTCCAGCAGTGTGTGAAATAATAGGAAGAGTGCCTTTGACAAGAGCATTCGATCTAGGCAATGTAATACAGTATTAGATTTTTTCATAGTCAATGACCTACACGTGCCAAAAACCTAATGGTCCTTTAACCACAACAGCGTTTCTATTCTGAGGTGAATATTTGGCAGTAGCGTATAGTGTTGTGAGCTTAGATCAGCTATTTTCATTATCGAAGATATTTAGTGTAAAGGGAGGGAGGCCTTGTACAGTGCTGGGGGACCAGCACTGTACTAGACAACTTGGAGTTTAAGGGGTAACATGAGCAATTTTGGGAATTTTTGAATTACCGTAATGATTACTCCCAACCCTGGTAGTATGAAAGTCTGAATACCGGTTGAAAGTCTGAAGATCACACACATGAAAGTGGTAAAGATCAGCAGAGATAACAGCATGAAACGGACTTGGAGCCAAAAGAAGGTTTTAGATGGAATGATGGGCGGTGAGCGTTGTATGGGATTAGTCATTACCACTTGACAGGAAGATTGCTTTATTCATCTGCCTTTCTGCTTCCTTGCTCTCAAGGCTACTGCCATAGTTGAAATACACAGGCGGCTCTGAGGTCTGGTAATAGTGTGGGAGAGAGGAGCCCAAGCGAGCAGTGGCACGTTTTTCTCTTTTACTACAACTCACACCTAGATCACATTGTGCGTTCCAGGAGCACACACCATTGCACATTCACTCCTACATCTTTCTAGCAGGTGCACTTGTCTTGTCCCAGGCATGCTTTGGCATTAGTAAAGAAAATGGCACTACCAAACCAGCGGTTGGAATAAAAGTAGTGGTACATGGTAGAATACTTACTGTTAACTGAACTCTGACAGGTTAGACTTGTACCCTCTAAGAGTTACAAAAGGATGCTTTTACACTCAAGATTTACTGTATGTGTTAAAACACACAATTATTTATTTCATTTGGGGGGGCCTCCTCCACCTCTTAAATCAGGGGTTTTCAACCTTTTTCATGCCAGGGCCCACTGTTTATTCTGCATTTTAGCCACGGATCACCATGTGATGTTGAGTTTAGTCTATCTGACCCAAAACTATGGATTTTCAAGTTTTGTCCACAATTTAGGAGAGACAACCGGCAAAACATTGATCAAAATAACAATTCTTCTATATTTTCTAAATGTGTAGATTCTTGAAAATTAAGTATTTCAGATGTTAAAATATAATTTAACTCTTAATGGACCCTTACGGGTCCCTTACGGGTCCATTTGGTTTCATTTAACGCTCTCAAGACTTACAGATCTATAAGGGTCGACTGGTTACCAACTGTCCATCATTTAGTTGGGGACCACCTGGAATCCTCTCAGGGACCACTGGTAGTCCCTGGACCACCTGGTTGAAAACCACTGTCCTAAATGGATTCAGGCATGATATTTCAAGGTGCCTGGTACTAAGCCACACTAATTCCTCATTCCAAAATAAAACATACGTTTAGACTGCAATGCTATAAAACGCTCTTGCACGATGATGAAAAGGCTATAGCCAGCCCTGGCATATCTTAGATACTGTATGCTGCTTCACGTTTACCCTCCCCATATCCCCAGTTCTGTTGTTGCGTGTCTTTGTGTGATAGCAGCTACCTTAGAGAAATGTGTTCCTAATGAACTGACTCACACTCGTTTTCACCCTGCCTTTCTGTCCTCCCACTGGGTGTGTGCTCAGCGCCAGGCCAAGCTCATGTTGGTAATGTGGCAGATTACACCTGCCACTTGTTCCGCTCGCTCTTATGCGGAGCCTTCAATGGATGTAATCCAAGGATTTGACATAATGCAGGACGTCAGTGAGCCTGCATAACTGTACACCGCTCCCCCTTCCCAAAAAACAACACACATGCACATGCACGTGTGTGCACACAACATGCACCTGTACATATGCACACCAACCACCACCAGATCCACAAATTGGACTGTCACAGATATTCTAAAGCCTTTTAATTTAACAGTATCTATACAATATTCCTCTAATAGAATAACATTCATTTTCTGTTTGCTTTACTTTTTTTTTGCTTGTTCATTTAAGGGGCAGCTTTGACATTACAAAGTGAAAACGCAGATTTCGATTGGCCAGAATGTGATTATGCATGATGGCATATGAATGATATGGTGATAAGAGTGCCCTTCACTTCACACGTGTGTGATTTTCTTTACTCTAAGATTCATGTATTTGAAGTTTACCTGTATGTGTAATCTATAAACTAATATGTAATCTATAAACTATGAACTGCTCTGATCAGGGCTACTAGATTTTCAGGGCAGAAGAGACTGCATTGTGCTCAAAATATCTTATATTCCCAAATAGAACATTTTTTAAATCAAAACATTCTATTAGATTGAAAGAAATTGAACAAAATATCAGTTATTTGAGAATGGACTTCATCATTGGCCAGGCTCTAACATATTTAGTCAATGTTGCTGTCTCACTTTGTTCCACAGATTGCCTTTTTGTGACTGATTATTTCACCCGTACGCCTCGTAAGCTGAACGCTTTCAACTCCTTCGCCAGTGTGGAACTGTTCCACTTCAATGTGCCTGACGACACCATGATGGCCGTATGGAACCTCATCACCTTCAAGGAGCAAGGGGGCACTTTTGGAGACAGCTGCCCAGACCGTAACGTGACTGTGTAAGTGTGTGCGTGATAACATTAAATCAAAATAAGCCAGGTGCTACTGTTGTTAATTAAGAGTCACAGAGGTGTTTTTCAGTTGGGCTGTAAATCAACTAATGGCTTCCAAAAACCTTTTTCCTCAAAGCTTTTATAGTGCCATTAACTAACTCATTTATTGGATCGTACCCACAGAATTTGGTCAATTTGGTCCAAGAGTTTCAGCTGATTGGTATCAGATGGAGGGAAGTGTTGCTTGGTGAATGGTAAATAGTGCATCTCTCCAAAGTGCTGAATCCCATTCACACACCAATGGCAGCGGAAACCATGCAACGTACCGACCAGCACATTAGGAGCAATTGGGGTTTGTGTTCAGGGACACATGTACAGTTGTACACTAATTCTGGGGGAGCCTGTGTTTGAAATGACAACCTTATGTTGACTATCCAGCCACTAAGCCAATGCTGCCCCTTGAAGCAAGCTCTGCATTTTATGTCACAAATCCATTTGTATTATTTTATTTATTTTTTTATTTATTCATTTGTAATGTTTGTGATGACAGGGCGAGTAGCTGATAGTGCTTGAAACCTCAGAATCCCTGTGCTCTTGTGAAAAATGTGGGGATAATTAGATAAACCGGTCCCTATAATGATTGTTTTCGTGGTTGTAGTTAGTTGTCAGTTTCACACAGGGAAAAAGTAAGTAAACAATAATTTCACAACGTGTCACTGCGATGCAGAACGAAGCATGAGGCATTATAGCAATAAAAAAGCACTTAGAGCCCTATTTTGTATCAAAGTCAAGTCAAAAATTGGAGGTGTGTCAAAGCCGTTTGGCTGTTTTGAGTGTCAAAACAGCTTTGCCACACCTCCAAGTTTTGACTTAGGACTTAAGACCTGATACTTAAGAGTAGACAAGACTATTTGAGTAGACCAGACTATTTGAATTGAATTGTTGATTGTCGATAAACAGTGAGGATTCAGTATCTTGATTCTCTGTATTTCCTAGCCCTTCTTGCCAGATGGGATGTGTGTGCTCTACTGTGCTGAATATCCTTACAGCAATACCTTAACATTCTGAGAGACAGATTTTCGCTGCCATAGCTGAATTGATTCCATACCAATTACTGTGAAGAAGCCATAAGCCCCAGTAACAGGGAACTGAAATAGTGCTTTGTCTCCGTGATTCATAGGTACTTCAGGTCTGGGGCACCGCCTGTCATCAATCCCCTCTACACACATTTTCCCCGGGACACAGTCATCCCAGGGTCATTTGCTGTCACTCTGACCTGGACACTTCCAAACCGTACCACAGGGGCTTTCAATGTGACCAGCCCTCTGCCTGGGGACTGGTTCTTGGCAGCCCATTTGCCTAAGGATGAAGGGAAGATTTCAGTCAAGGTGAACACAATCACTTTTCACAAATAGTGTTTTGTGTGTGTGTGTGTGTGTGTGTGTGTGTGTGTGTGTGTGTGTGTGTGTGTGTGTGTGTGTGTGTGTGTGTGTGTGTGTGTGTGTGTGTGTGTGTGTGTGTGTGTGTGTGTGTGCAGGATCCAGTAGTTTAATACAATCTTACGATATCCTTTTCATAATGATGCCAAATGATGATACTTGGAAAAATCATTTAAAGATGGAGTGCCATGATTTTTTTCTACCCTAAAAATCATCAGCTATTAATGTTGTATGAAAAGTAAGATTTTTTTCGCAAAAAGTGTACAGTGTTTGTTAAACTGTCATTTTTATGATTCCACCCTACCAGTTCATTAAGTATGCCTGGTTTGCCTGGTGGGTGGTGATGGGTGGAGATCCACCTGAACTAGAGCCACGCCCACAGCTTCAGTTGCATGATAAAGGGGGAGGAGTTAGGGGAGGGGCTGAACATGTGATGTGACTATATTGCAGTTTTTTTCATTGGCACGTTTAACTGGAAAGGTTCAGCCTCCAGGAAGAAACCCTAAATACAAAGGGAATACAAATACAAAGGGACATCATTGCACATAAAGAACACTCCAAGGGGTCTATCTACATGCTGTCACCTCTTAAAAAAGTACAAAATTGGAAAAAATACAAAAATCATGGCATCCTCTCTTTAAGCAATCTTTTAAGCAATCTAACCATTTTGAGGCTTTCAAAATGCTGTCTATTCTGGCCATTTGTGGTTACACTTTTAATAGATAATCTTAAAAACTTTCAAAAAATAGATAATCTTCTTGCACACAGTGCATAATGTAGTGAGCTTTGTAGATTTGGGGCCCGATTTTGGTTACATTAGCCCTTATGCGCAATTAACGCACTTAGCATTGGGGAAGAGGCGTTCCCACACTAAAGTTGATAATTTCGTGACCATCCTATGTCCCTTAAAAACCTCCTATACCGTTAAATTATGCATAGGTGTGGTTTGGGCGTTTTTAGCTTTCATCCAATCCGTGTTGGTCTTGCCATTCCCTTTAATTCATCCCTTATCTATTTCCTTATCCCTACTGCTATGTCTGACCCTCCGAAGCACGCAGCCTGGCTGCGGGCTTAGGACACACACATGCATGAGTAGCCTATTCTCAAAGATTATGCTCTCATTTTGAAACAATTATAGCTCGGTCAATTCTCAATCATTTCTTACCATTCAACATGTTATGTTGAAAAAACATGTTCCATGTTTTTTTTGCTGTATGTGGCGTGCATTTATCCCAAGTCTGCGAAATGTTATAAAGTAAATTGCAAAAAACTCTGGAATTCGCGGCAAAAAAACGTTTTTTTTTTTTTATCATTGATTTCTCGGTCAATTCTGGACCATTTTTTACATTTCAAAGTGCAGCGTGACGGGAAAGACCTCCTCTCTCAGATGCTGTATAGTATATGTGGGTAGGTCTTCTCTACGATGCGGGATCTAGCAAAATGTAAGTGTCGGAATTTTGGTGGAAACGGCCCACCAAATCCCCGACACTTACATTTTGCTCGATGCGGGATCGTAGAGAAGACCTACCCACATATACTATACAGCATCTGAGAGAGGAGGTCTTTCCCGTCACGCTGCACTTTGAAATGTAAAAAATGGTCCAGAATTGACCGAGAAATCAATGATCAAAAAAAAAGTTTTTTTGCCGCGAATTCCAGAGTTTTTTGCAATTTACAGCATTGCGTCACAAGTTAATTAATGTATTTAATTATATTATATACTGTACATTACCTAAACACAAGGAAGTGACCGACAGCAGGCAATCTACAGCTGTTTATAGGACAATCCAGCATAAATAAGGAGATGAATTGAACTGGCGCCTTTCCACGTGGAGTTGTGGACATCTCCAAAGGCGCACAGACGCGCATCGTGCGCACGTGGCTCTGCCTTCGCGGATCGGTTAAGGGGTGGTCTGATGTGGCGTTATCTAGTTCCCAAATCTATTTGACGAAATTAGCAACTTAAGGGACTGCGCAACAAACACGCCCATGACCACACCTCCAGCCACAAATAACGGTGTCGGCATAAAGAATAGTGGCTAAGGGAAGAGAAAAGGTGACCAAAATAGCAATAAGGGAATTCGCTGCGGGTATCGGGTAACGTTAGGGACAAGGGGGGGAATGAAAATCG
This sequence comes from Benthosema pterotum, assembly GCA_039105355.1. Classification (NCBI taxonomy): domain Eukaryota; kingdom Metazoa; phylum Chordata; class Actinopteri; order Myctophiformes; family Myctophidae; genus Benthosema; species Benthosema pterotum. Next base: position 22,750,307 of record CM076972.1, read on the forward strand.
CGCCCTTGATATTTTGGCTGTTACTCTTACAATTAAGTATAGGTCTTAAGCACGGATAAAACCTGCAGTGTGGCATCACCCATTTCTTCCTCATCATATTTGCCTTGCATGTGAACATGCAGATACGCACACACATACACAACACCTGCATAATAGTGTGAACCAAATTTATCACTGCTGTAGTGCTGTGCAGAGCTTCCCCGGAGGCTGCCGCTTACTGCAGCACAGTTCAAGAGTGCATCTGAAATGATTCCCAAACGTTGTCAAGACTACAATATGATTCATATGCGTGTGAGCACAGTGTCTTTGCAATACCATAATGTCTGTCAACACTGACTACTTTAAAGGACAACTTTGTTTTTTGTTCCAACCAAGGTTCATGTTTTAGGTTGTTTTTAGACAAAATAATAGATGGGTGTTAATTGTTTTTTTTTTTTTGCTGTTTTTTTTTTTTTTTTTTTAGCGATAATAGATGGGTGTTAATTGTTGACTGGATGGTGGGGGCATTCGAGCATCCAAGGTCCTAAATACTGTATGTGTTTTGTTTTACAAAAATGTGGTGGTGATTTATTCTTTTATGATTTATTATAGACCTCCAAGAAATTACATATGTCCACAAAAGATCACATGATCTACTGAATGTGACAAACTGCCATATTGAGCCTATTACACACTGATGCGTAGTTCACATAGCCTACCTCTACCTTCGCATTCAGTAGATTCTGTGAACGTTTGTGGCCAGATATAATTTCCTGGGGCTTATTATGGTAGGGAATAAAAAAAGAAATTGTTATAATACATTTTTTTAAAATACACCCCTGCACCCCTGTCAAAAACAGCTAAAATCTGTAAAACTGCAGCGAATATAGGAAAAATAACACCCATATTTTACTTTCTGTGATAACAAACTAAAACATGAACCTTTAGACCTGCTCTCCCTGTGTTCTGCATGTCATTGTAGAAACGGGGAAGATTTTTGATTGATTGTTCGCAATTTACGAGAGATAACTGGCAAAATGTTGGTCAAAACATTTTCTAATTGTGTAGATTTTTGAACATTAAGCAATTCAGATGTTTAAATATAATGTAACAGAGTTACAGATCTATTAGGGTCCATTTGGTTACCAACGGTCCATAATTTAGCTGGGGACCACCTGGAATCCTTCCAGGTGTCACTGGTGGTCCCCGGACCACTCGTTTAAAACCTCTGCTAAAAGGATAACACAAAAACACACTGAGGGCTTGTGGCCACATGTATTCAACATTCACTCCATCAACATACAAAATACACTACAAACGACCAACTATACCACTACTATAATAAAAGCTATATTTACAGACTCGGCTTGCTGACAGTAGTCTCTGGTGGCAAGCTAGAAGACATACTGTATATCTAGGTTCTGCTGCAGACAGGTGCTCTTGAATCAAGATGGGGAGTCGAGTGTTGAATGAGACATAGGCAATGTCCTCCGGGCATCTCTTATTGACTACCGGTGTGGGGTTGGAATTGTGTAAAATGTTCACAACACATGAGCATGAAGCTTGTTTGCCTGACAAATATATAACGTATAATATACGGTATATACTGTATTTGTAAATATACGGCATACAGTATAATTGTATAATACATAATATACAGTGTATATTTGTAAGGCAAACACACATACAGTATATTATATGCGTGTGTTTAAGAAGTGGTTAACTTTTCAAAGGAATGATACAAATAGTCTGTCTGTCTGTTGCACAAAACCCTGGTGCACATTATGGGCCCGATTTTGGTTACATTAGCCCTTATGCGCAATTAACGCACATAGCATTGGGGAAGAGGCGTTCCCACACTAAAGTCGCTAATTTCGTAACCATGCCATCTCCCTTAAACACCTCCTATACCCGTTAAATTATGCATAGGTGTGGTTTGGGCGTTTTTAGCTTTCATCCAATCCGTGTTGGTCTTGCCATTCCCTTTAATTCATCCCTTATCTATTTCCCTTATCCCTACTGCTATGTCTGACCCTCCGAAGCACGCAGCCTGGCTGCGGGCTTAGGACAGACGCCTATTCTCAAAGATCATGCTCTCATTTTCAAACAATTCTCAATCATTTCTTACCATTCAACATGTTATGTTGAAAAAACATGTTCCATGTTTTTTTGCTGTATGTGGCGTGCATTTATCCCAAGTCTGCGAAATGTTATAAAGTAAATTGCATAAAAGTTATAAAGTAAAAGGCAATTCGCGGCAAAAAAACGTTTTTTTTTTTTATCATTGATTTCTCGGCCAATTCTGGACCAATTTTTTACATTTCAAACTGCAGCGTGATGGGAAAAGCCTCCTCTCTCAGATGCTGTATAGTATATGTGGGTAGGTCTTCTCTACGATGCGGGATCTAGCAAAATGTAAGTGTCGGGATTTTGGTGGAAACGGTCCACCAAATCCCCGACACTTACATTTTGCTCGATGCGGGATCATAGAGAAGACCTACCCACATATTCTATACAGCATCTGAGAGAGGAGGCTTTTCCCGTCACGCTGCACTTTGAAATGTGAAAAATGGTCCAGAATTGGCCGAGAAATCAATGATCAAAAAAGGTCTTTTTTGCCGCGAATTCCAGAGGTTTTTTTTTGCAATTTACAGCATTGCGTCACAAGTTAATTAATGTATTTAATTATATTATATACTGTACATTACCTGAACACAAGGAAGTGACTGACAGCAGGCAATCTGCAGCTGTTTATAGCACAATCCATAAATAAGGAGATGAATTGAACTGGCGCCTTTCCACGTGGAGTCGTGGACATCTCCAAAGGCGCACAGACGCACGCACTGTGCGCATGTGGCTCTGCCTTTGCGTATCGGTTAACGGGTGGTCTGAGCTGGCCTTATCTAGTTCCCAAATCTATTTGACGAAATTAGCAACTTAAGGGACTGCGCAACAAACACGCCCATGACCACACCTCCAGCCACAAATAACGGTGTCGGCATAAAGAATAGTGGCTAAGGGAAGAGAAAAGGTGACCAAAATAGCAATAAGGAAATTCGCTGCGGGTATCGCATAACGTTAGGGACAAGGGGTGGAAGGAAAATCGCGCCCTATGTCTAAACACCCAATGAACTGGGTCACAAAGTTACACTGCCGTTGAAGAGAGAGCCGTCCAGAATTACAGAATACACCTCAGAGACAACTGTGGTGCAAGCCTTTGTTTCATCTCTCTCTCTCTCTCTCTCTCTCTCTCTCTCTCTCTCTCTCTCTCTCTCTCTCTCTCTCTCCGTCTCTCTCTCTCTCTCTCTCTCTCTCTCTCTCTCTCTCTCTCTGTCTCTCACTTTCGTTTTGGCCATAATCCATCATTTTGTAAAGATCTAGCCTGTTCTACATGACATGGAAACACAACATGATGTTCAGGCCACACCCGCCGGCCTGGCTGACAGGGTGTAATAAATCAGCAGGTCACGCGGCTAGCACCTCCTGTTATAGATGACGTGACACCGGCGTGAAGGGAGCAGGGTGGACTGTGATCAGTTGCTATGAAGACTGGAGCTCATTAGACACTCCACCATGTCCTTTTGGTTGTGGATTACCAAGCACACACAGTCAAATCCTCGTGTGTGTGTGTGTGTGTGTGTGTGTGTGTGTGTGTGTGTGTGTGTGTGTGTGTGTGTGTGTGTGTGTGTGTGTGTGTGTGTGTGTGTGTGTAGTTGATATAGATGGGGGAAAAAAGCAACATGGATAATTGAAATGGGGAGATACAGAATTTCTCCCAGGCAGCGAAAATATATCAAATCCTTTGGCTGATTCAGTGATTTTGTATTGTAGTTGGTTTTTCGGTTGAGGTTGAAAATTACAGCAAGCAGATTACAACTTGGCAGGCAGCAGGCCAGTAAGTAATACTTCTGCAGCTAGTCTGACGCCATTATTAATCTAACCTTATTGATTTGATTAGCTGGAACTAAGTAGATGAGTTCCTTACACTTCAAGGTCAGCAAAAACAAAATACGCAATCAGTGCCGTTTTATCACCAATTAAAGGGACATATACTTCACCACTGGAAGAAATTCACTCAATATTCATTGTATGAATATAACACTAGCACAATTTGAAATATGCATTATGTCCATCCATCCATCCAGTACAATGGATTTCTATTTGAGCTCACTGGAAATGCAGTGTGACACACTGGGAAATGGGGCAAGAGGGACGGATGGAACTAATTCAGGAGGCTGTAGGAACTGTATGACAAAGATCTTTTTTTTTTTCTTTTGGCTTTGTTTGTTGGTTGGTTCGTTGGTTGAATGATTGATTGATTGATTGAGGGATGCATGAAAGAAGGGTGACAGAAAATCAGGAGAAAGGGCTAGATTACCAGCCAATGTGCCCAGACAGTATGCTGCACGGGCCGACCAAGATCTTTTGGAAGTGTTCGACATGTGATGATGACCTACTGTACAACTTTTATAACTGTCGTTCTCTCCTCCCCTCAGGGTCTTTATGAAGAGTGCCAGTACCTATTCCAACCTCAGCTGATCGTCCAGAGGCTTATTGGGATTTCAGTGCTGTATCCTGGATACTTTATCGATCAGATGATCCCCCACCATAACAGATCTGCTCTGTATAAGTGAGTCTTATTATTATGTTTTTAACACGTGCATGGATGAGCACCTAATGGATATGTTACCTAAAGTGAAGAACAGAGGTCAGGAATAGGATATAATTGAGTTGTTTTCTGCACAGCATGCCTAATCACACCATATCTCACACTTTATATTCGTTTCGATTCATGCTCGGAGTGCCTTCACTGCATTGCACCTTGCTGTGTGTGTGTGAGCGAGTGTGTGCGTGGCTAATCTCACAAACCACTGGACCGATCAGGGTCAGATGTTTTGTGCATGCTGCCAGTAGGCCAAGAACGTACATTTGGGCAGGGGGTGGTGTGTATACAGGCAGGAAATGTGGTGAGACAGTAAGGGAATGACTCACCGCCAGGTATGCTGCCTAAACACCCCGTCAGGTCAATCATTCTTCACATACCGTGTGTGTGTGTGTGTGTGTGTGTGTGTGTGTGTGTGTGTGTGTGTGTGTGTGTGTGTGTGTGTGCGTGCGTGCGTGCGTGCGTGCGTGTGCGTGTGCGTGCATGTTATTCTGGTGTCACGCTGCATTTTGCAAAGATTTACATCATAGATATGGCATGATAAAAACTCTCTCTGTGATCCACAGGAAAGCCATTACAGATTTTTACATCTTTTTTTGGTCCATCCTGTGACATCCTGTGATTTCCTATGCATATTTCATATCCCCATGTTAAAGTAGGCGATGTACAATTTGGTATTAATTTCATGAGTTTGTGAACAGCACTGTAGGATTTGTTACTGTACTGTACTGAATCTGGTTTATTACACAGGTTTACGTGTGTTAAAAAAAACTAAAAACGTTTGTTTCTTTTTTCATGGGAGCTTCAACGTTTTAGTATTCTGTGAGAATAGAGAGGACAGAGTGAGAGCGAATTAGAAAAGATACAGATACAGGTTAAATAAAACAAATGAAAATATATACAGTGCAAATCATAGCAGCTATGCTGTTTTTAGAACATTTGCACCATATGAGCAGGTGTGTGCATAACATGCTGCCTTGCGGCTGGGTTAAGTAGCAGCATTGCTCACAATGCTCACTTGCTCAGTGTTCTTAAGGTGCTGTTTCAAAGACAAGTGTGTGCGGCAAAACACTCCCATTTCACTCACACGATTAAAAACCACCTCAGGTCAAACCACAGCAGGTAAATCCGCATAAGAAAGCGTGAACATAATCTACACTAGTAGGGGGATACTAATTAGTATGTCAACCAGGTATTTGTGCCTTGCTGGGTAGAAACAGACTTTTGACTCCACTCTATTTTTTCCCTCATGTTTTCTCACGTATTGTAAGTAAAAGGAGACATACCTTTATTACAAAATGTAATTCAGCATGGAAATTATATTTATTTTGCTTCACTAGTAACCATACCTTGTGCAGACGTTGGTCCTTGTAATGAAAATGGAAAAAATTTGATGATTTGTCATTGCACTGTGATGTTACATACTGTACAGTATGATGATTCATATGAAGCCTTGATTGATGTGGAGTTCACACAGTCCATCCTCACTAGCAAAGCATTGTGTTGCAAAATGATTCAGACTTTTAATGTTTCTAATGTTTCATATTTAAAATGCAAAAAGCTCTATTCGATTTAGGATATTCTAGGCCAAATGTATTAATAATAATTGACAAGTGGCATATTACTCCTGTTTACATGCTCCAGCTTATAGCAAACCAACTAAACGCCCCACTATTGACTCCTAGAGGTCATGCTACTCCCTAACACACCAGGTAATAGCTTCATTCGGTGCTCGCTCTGTTGTTTTGGGACCAAAGTATGGTGTAGAATAGGCAATTATGTGTCATGTCAGTTACCGTAGATTAGGACATCTTGTGTGAATTCTGGCCAATGGGTGGTGCTAGAGGAAAGGCCATGGGGTCATCAAAGTTGTAGGATTCATCCTTCTAGAAGTTTATACTGTAGGTACACAGTGCAGCTACTGCACTAGTTTGCATGGGATCTTGTTTGTGGCTAAAACAATGATGGACAGACTGGATGATCGACTCACAATATAGGACATGTGGCAGGGGATTTCAGATTGCTTATTTTAAGAAGGTTGAACTAATCTTGTGTGTGTGTGTGGTTGTGTGTGGTTGTGTGTGTGTGTGTGTGTGTGTGTGTGTGTGTGTGTGTGTGTGTGTGTGTGTGTGTGTGTGTGTGCGTGCGTGCGTGCGTGCGTGCGTGCGTGCGTGCATGCGCTTGCGCGTGTTTGCATGCAAGAGTGTACATTCCCAGTTACGTTTCTATGGTGAAGGTGCAACTGGTGAACTGCAGCACTCGGAATAAGAGCAGTGAGAGTTGTCCAGTGGTGTTGAAGATCAGAGCGCGGGCTCCACCGGTGCATAACTCCAGTGCACTGGACTGCAGGGAGTGGAGTCCCTGTGAACTAGACACAGTCCTGCCTGCCTGGCAGCAGTGGTACTACATCCTGGTGGAGAGGTACCTCAGCAACTCCGATGTCTACTTTCGCATTGGTGTTCAGGTCAAAGGTGAGCAGTGTTGTTTTTTACCGCAATATTTTTTTTGTTTTAGCCACATTTTAGTCCCCTGGAATGTTTTAATGTTATTATAGTTCTAGTCTAGTCTAGCATGGCTGATTAAATCTACAGTTGATTTACTCAACTAAATTGTATTTCGAGGCGGGCCTTGATGCCATCATAATGGCTGATTTTACACAAGCTGAAAATATCTGACAAACTCACAATGCATTGCTCTGCGGCGGAACTTTCGTCAGACATTTTTCTTCGCAGTTTTAGTCTGCTGGAGAGTGTACTGAATGGCATCATGATGTCTTCATGCTCTGGGAGTTTAACTGCAGGTGGATTGTGGTCTCAGGTTGAAAAGAGAAACATTTGATATCAGACTTTCATGCTGACAGACTTGTTTTCCTTTTATATGTGTCACATTCCTCAAGATAATATATTGCTGCTGTCAAGCCTTGTATCTCCATCTTTCATCTTTTTTATCTTTTCTTGTTTCTATCCATAAATTAGTGCCCTATTTTAAACATTGTCGTATATCAGTTTTGAGCAAAAAATAGGGATAATGCCCATATGGAAACGCCAGGTTGAAATTGCTGTCTTTTAAAAATATTTTACCATTTATTATCAAGGGCTTGTGACAAAACTATAACTACATTGGAACACAGGTTTGATATCAAGCATCAGCAATCACCATTTCTTTTAAAATAACGTAGTTGCAGGCTGCAGCTACAAATTTCCATGGGCACGGCACTCTCAGAAAGTAATTCTCCAGTGTAATTTGTCCACATTGCAAAGTGTTCTCATCCTTCTCACAACTGCAACATGCGTGCATGAAATGCTTGTACTTTTTACAAACCATGTTTGGCAGGAGAGAGAGAGAGGTGGGGGGCTGGATAGAGAGAGAGAGAGAGAAGCAGACAGACATAAAATACCTCGTTCAGGAGGACGAGATTGGAGCCAGAGGCGAGGCGAGGCATGTCTGATTGCAGGGAGGCCAGTGATACAAGGCTTGAGTGCTACATGCTGGCTTTAACTTGTGGGGAGCAGAGATATGCTTTGTGCTCAGCCCACGGGGACGGCTCGCAAAGCTGCGGGAAGTCGACATCCATGTAGCAATCCCCATCCCGCCGCTCCTCACTGTACGCTGTGCACTCTGTCACCATGGCAACGCAGACACTAATTATTCACAGTCTCTTTACCATAGCATGCCTGCCCTATTTCACTTGACCTTTTGTGGATTTGCTCTTAAATTGAAGAATGCTTCAACTTGGGGGGAAGTACTATTAGTCGGAGTCCTCTCCTTCCCCATGGTTTCTGGCTTATTATATTCTTGGACGGAAATGGGCATACACTTCCATTCAGTCTGCTCTGCAAATTTCATGCTGCTTGCTGGAGTGCTAGACACATACAGGGAATTAGAAAGGGTAGCTTCATTATAAACACTATATTTCTCTGAAGGTACACACTACATATAGTATATAAAGTGCAAATAGCATACATCCCTAAAATAGTTTTTAATACTCAATATCATATTCTATATATCCCTCAAACTTATTTCTAATGGTCTGAGCCTCAATCACCACTGATATAACCAGTCCTTGTCATTTCTTTCTGGACAGTTTAGCTGCAGTACCACAATGTCCTGAGGTGTTGGGGGCACTGATATGCAGATTATTATACATTTGAGTCATTATAATACTGATGCTAGATAAAACCAGGCTTGTTTCCATTCCATGCCAGCTTGGAAAAACAACAATGGTGGACATTGAAAACAAAGTGGAAATGCAAATTTGGAACTGAAGACTGAAGAATAGGAGGAATACAAAGTAGGTTATTGATGACATCATTATGATGCCAAAATCAAACAAGCTGTTCCTGCATTAAAGGATATGAAAGCCTGATTGTTCAAACTTGGTTATTGGTGGGTACAGAAATGGAGATTTGAGCACCAAAAACACACAAAAAATAATAAGAATGATAAAAAAATAAAATAAAACAAATTTCATGTTATTTCACCTTTAAAGCACAGGAAAACTTTGGCCTGAGTAGCATGACGTCATAAATAAATCACATTTGTGAGATACCTTGATCTGTTACATTGCTGTTTAGAGATTGATTATTCAGAAATATCCTCCTCAATGACAGTGTATTGCATCTCGCATAGCACAAATAATAGCATAAATAATTGTATTTAAGTTCCTTATGTGGAGACCAGTCTATTTTAGGAACACTATAGCTGCCTTTACCACAACAAACATCAAAATAGTGAAACATGTTGTGTGACCGCACTAAGCACTAAGCTATGCCAGCAAAGACTTTGAACTGCTGCAACAAAAGATAATATTTATTATTTCTGTGTATCTTTGCCTCATTAAAAATCAAGCATAGAGCACTGAAACTTTCTCTTTTCATTATGAAAGCATGCCGAAGGGGATTATTCCAAATATTTGCAAAAGACTTGTTCACTTACCATGCATAATGCAAGCAAATATCATGTTATTTTATGTTTGCCCATGATGAGATTACAATGATTATCATCAGATGTTGTAGGTTTGCATATTATTAGGTGCTTTTGCAACTAACTGTCAATGTGGCACAATCTCCTTTGTAAATCTATTATACTGTAAACACTGGTTTAAAATAATTCATTATTGTGTACATTTCCATATTCTTCCCCTCTGTCTAGATTGCTCCAAGCCCAATCTGTCCAAGGAAGCAGCATCACCCAGTTCATCTTTGAACATGCCCCAGTCATTTGGAACTGCAATGGGCTTCTCCTTGTCTGAGACACTGGCTGTGGCGGACCTGCCCGGCCTCCAACACAATGTCAGCCACCTGCACACCTCAGAGGACAGTATCATCTACCTGGCCCCCACCGCTGACACCAACAAGTGCTGGCCCATTCGTCCGACCCTGCGCAATGAGCTGGACACTTTTTCTGTGCATTTCTATGTCTTCTTTGGACCCAACATATCTATTCCACCTGACAGGGCAGCAGTGTTTGCCATCAATCTGATGCCCGTTTTGGACAGCGGGGGTGTCCTCAACATGGAGCTCAAACTCAACCTGGTGAGTCTTGACATCAAAGCTCATACTTACAATTTCTTACTTTGTTGCTGTGAAATCTGAAGCCTGCTTTTTACACTTTTGTGTGTCGATGTTGCATGGTTGAATAGTGGAACTATTCAGCACCATCTGGTGTATCATCGTACACCAGAGTATATATTAAGCATGACCAATCACTGAGAGTTGGATTGATCTAATTCAAGAAACATCTCTCGTGTTCTATATACAGTAGTATTGCGGTTGGCTGAGCTGTCATCATTTGGCATGCATCCGTGCATCTGTGGGTGCTCAGCAGGGAGCCCAGTTCATGTTAACTGCAGATTTAAACAGAAGGTTTTGCAACTAAATTGTATGACTCAATAGAAATGGCAAAGGGAGAACGGGTAGCATGAAAATAATAGGACCAAGTTTTGCTCATTGATTTTTATTTTTCTGTTTGTGGGGAATTCTCTGCAATGCATTCTGTGCATACAGTACAATAAGACTTAGACTTCAGTAATGTACGTTATTACAAATCCTTGTTTCTGTGGCATTAGTAGTGTATACTGTAGGATCAATGGCATAGATTCCCCAGAGAGTGTCCTGCTGCATTGGTGTGCAATGTTCCACTAGTGTGACAAGAACAACAACCAGTCAACCTACAACATGCTGTATTCTTTAACAACGCTGCAGGGGAGATAGCAACTGGGGCTCCTTATTTGTCTCACATCAAGCTGTCCTCGCTAGAGGAATGTATATAGAGCTCTCCTACAGCAATAATAGTTTGTTGCAAATGCATTTCATGTTGAGTTATTATTTGACTCTCTTTTGGTACTTGATCGCTCAAAGTTTTGTTAGAGTCAGGCCAACGCAGCTTGTGTACTATAACTCATCCTGCGCACTAGGACACTGCTGCAGCTATGCTTGTTTATGTGACAGAGCTGTTTTATGACACCATGACATCCAGTGTGTACACCAGTGGGTTTGTTTATTTCAAACGGAACCTGGACTTCCACTCTGTGAGAAAAAAAAAGAATCTCTGTGACTAGGCACCAGCAAAGGAGACTCTTGCCAAATCTGCTTTTGTCTCACATTTGGCAACATAATTGAGAATAGAAGAATGAGCCCTTCTCAAAACCCCACCCTTCGGGGTGGATTTGTCACTGTCTAATGCCAGTCCGAATAGATTAGCAACTGTTGCTATGAAGGTCAAGTCTTCCTCTTTTAATGTGCCTATTGGACAAGATTTGAGGAGGGGCTTAGTGAAGGGCTCATTGTCATAGATTTTACTCCTTATACTGTAGTGTCCATGTCCTGTTTCATAGCATGCTGATTTTGCTGCAAATGTACAGTATAGTGGACCATTGAGTTGTTGGTGATGATTCAGGCCACACTAGTCAAGGGCAGCGCCAATGTTTTGACATCAATTGGCATCATGATATGCTCTGTTTGTCTCCGTCTTTTCAGGAAGTAAGTCAAAGTAATAGTTCCATGACTACATTATGGAGAATTCTGGAGTCAGTGATTTTGACTCGCCCTTCTTGTTGAACATAACCGTGGGTCGTGACTCGTGTGCCTTAGTGCTGCATATTAAATTAGTTCAAAGCAAAAGGTGTAAAATCCTGGCTTATAAATAATGTTTCACAAAGCAGTGAAAGCACATTACTGGCAATTCAATTTTTTTTGTTGTTACCACCGTAGCTCCTTCAAACCCCCTCACGTGCCTACGGCTGTATTGTAGCTTATTTGAAACAGGGTAACAAAGCTTAGAAGACCACCTGTCTTGAACATCATTTGAAAGAATAGTAAACATCACTAATCAGTTACAGTACAGACTGCAGAGGCAGAGATGTCTTTTTGAGACTGCTGAAATTCTTGTTAATTTTGAAAGGAGATGCTATTTATTGTCGTCAGGCTAAATGGGGACAAAGTGGCATTCTCTGTCCGACACACAGCCATTCTGACTGTGTGGTTTTCACATTCGAGCACATTAATCGGTAGGGTTAGTAATGCCACGACAGAATGGTAGTACAGGCTTTGGAATGCTGGTTGAGGTATAACCGCCTGCACTGTAGGTAAATTACAGACAGACCAAAATGTAATTTGCAGACACACTTTAGACCTACAGTTACTTCGGTAGAGGTTCATAATATCGTAATCAAAATGCAATCTGACATGCTGTTCCCTGCTTCTTCCATCTTAAAAGATGCAGCAGTGCAGTTTGGTATTTGGCACAAAGGGAGGCGGAGGGAGGGATGAAAGGATAAGCAGGACAATAGTGGCTACTGTATCTATGACATCACTGTAATACAGAAAGCATGGCGTGACGTACAGTAACTAAACAATATGTGGTTTATTCAATGTGTTCAATATCTGAATTTCTTCACATATGCAAGAATTCACAATAGGGAGATATTATCATTATTTGACGCAAGAAAACTTTGTCATTCACACTGACAACAAGAAACCAGCAGAATGATTCTATAAAAAACAGCAACCAGATAATGCACTACTTCACGCTCCATTTCCCACTTGTATAAATGCAAGAGAAAAATGTGTACATGTTATTTTCATTACTAGACTGACAAACTTCATAATTTCCATTCTTTTTACAGTCTGTCTGTATGTGTTCTGTTTTCTCTACTGTGGCCTTGCAAACGGAATTTCTCCTGGAACAATCAATGTCACTGCATCACGTAGCTTGCAAATCCCATGGCAATTTGTGTGACAATTGCTTCTTTTAAATGTCGTGGAGTGGCAGCTAGCTTGGTGGCAATTTAGCTGTAGAATGAACCCCATGCGCTAACTTTCTAAAGACGAACGCTCTGCTGCACCCAATCCTTGCCTGCTGAGAGTATGACTGAATAATTCCAATGTGGATGGATTGCTGAATTTACTAACTGTCAAGTTGCTAGTTTCAGGTGCTAGAGTGATCTTAGAGAATGTATAAATATTTTGTGCGTGCATTGTCTAAAGTACTCCCTCCTTTTACACGACTGACACTTCATATCATCGATTTTACCAACCAACCAAGTTCCACAGACATATTGCAATTTCTCTATTAATCCCTAGACTTTCTTTTCACTTGAACCCTAGCATACCAATTCCAGAGCTAAAAATAGCCAACCTTCAAGTTTACAATTACAACATGTGGTGAAGCTCTGTGAGCTTCTAGATTGGCTATTTTGAAAGGGGAAAAAAACTGTTGATGATAGACATTTTAAAGCTCAGTATCTCACAGTCCCAAGAGATTTGAGACAAGGAAATGCCGCCTAGATACCATAAGTGTCACCAGACTCCACACAACAAGAGCATCATGCATGAAGGCTGGATGGATGTTTGATGTTGATGTGTGCATTTCCTCCTGCAGTCGACAGTCAAAGGAGCCAATGTCACAGTGTTCGGCTGCCTGAACCATGGGATGCCTCTGTTCCTGCGTGATAATTCTTCACTGAAATGTGAATCAGGTATGTCAACCTTGAGGCACAGTCTGGTTACAGCAGTGCAGAATAAGAAATGGGGGCCGGATGGGGTGGTGGGTGGAGGAGGGAGTAATAATGGAGTCTGCAATCGAGTTATAAATGTGAGATTTTCTTTCTTTTTTCTTCTTATTTCAAATGTTGTTATCGGGTACTTTAGGTGTGGCTTTTCCTTAGCCTTTCTAACCGTGCTTTTATTGCTTTTTTTATTACATTTTATTATTTTTATTATTACTTTTATGCTTTTGTTTCACAGAACATAAAGTGATTCAATGCCTAGTAAGAACTGTGGTCTATTGTAAAGTACATTATTTCATGAAATTAAAGGAGCATTTATAGCAACATGACATCTCTTTTTATCTTCCATTAACTGCAGGAACTCAGCACCTGGCTGTGTTCCAATTACATTATAATTGACTTTTATGGGAAAACTACATATTTACAGTCCAATTATACCAAATTGCTTCATCCAGAAATTAGTGTGAAATCATTCCCTGAAAAGATTGCAGGAGGAGGCTGGTGGTTGTTTATTATGTATGTTGTGTTCCTCCATTAGCATTTCTGACACTGTGGTAATACGATAAGAGCGTTCCCTTTGCTCTCGCTTTCAGAGTCAGGGGCTGGTTTCCTTCTCTCAGTGAACGCCTCCTCCAACATCACCAAGCTGAGAATTCCTTACCCACAAACGGGCACCTGGTACCTCAGCCTGCGCTCTCTTTGTGCCAAAGAACATGGGTGAGAGCTGTAATGCCAAAGCTGATTCTGGTGTAGCCAGTGGTAGACAAATCACTGCATTTTTGTGTATACTGTATATACATATTTAAAGGTAGTAGAGGCCACTTCCACCTCACCTCCACTCTGGCTCATTATTGGCTCATTATGAATCTGCTGGAGACTGCTGTGCTGTGATTGGCTAAAACGCTGCCTCACCCCACACCCCAACCCTCCCTCACAAATTAGCACAGCATTTCCTGAGTCCGACAAATGTTCTGTTTTCATGATTTGTTAGCCTCGACACCCAGGCTTTCATTTTCGTCCGCCTTGCGCGAAAACGGAAAGCCTGGACTAACTCGTTACACGAAGTGGCCTTGAGGGGGGAGTCAACCTTCCGGGGTGGGCGTTGATCTAAATGATGTGACGTAGAACAGCAGTGGACGGGCGCGGGAGGGGCCGGGGATGACGACACGTTCGTGAGATCAAATCAGATCAGCTCGATCTGCCGTGTGGATCCCACGGCACCCCGCCTCGCCAAGGCCAAAATCATTGAGGGCTAGACCAGGCTAATGATTTGTTGACAACAACACAATTCTGGCCTGACTGCAGGACAAAGCAAGTTTCTGTCTGCAGAAAAGTTGCCTCTATTACCTTTAATACTAAGTGAGATTCTAAGTGAGATCATATTTGTCATTAGGAATCAACAAAACATTGCAATTCATTCACTATGGCCACTATTTGAGAGCTGCAGCCTTCTGCATTCTGCCTGTTTGATTTCTAGCCGTTTCCTTGGGAATATGTTATTATCCTTTGTAGGTTACTGTATGGGAGTTGCATAATTCTGGTGTAGACTTGACTTTGACTTGCTTTAAAAAATAATTTATAAACTTTTCATGCCTAAGGTCATACATTCAACATTCTTCAGTAGCCATTCAGCATTGGAACAGAAGTCTAAGTGAAGGTCTCAAAATGAAGCTTTCACTGAAGAAAACATGAATAGGATCAAATCATGTGAATCTGTCCTAGTCGTTTAAGACTTTTAATTGAATCCGTAAAACAGATGGTGTGAGAGAGGACTTCATCCTCACATGTTGACAAAGCTTTTCAATGCACTGTGTTGTGCACCAAAATAGCAGATCTACAAACACAACAAGCATTGCATCATTGCACTAGCAGCACTACTAGCATCAAGCATTACAGATGTCTGGAAATCAAGTGGCAGATGTTAGCATTTCTCACAGCTTAACCATGTCTTTGATTCCCACTCTTTCACACATGCTAATATCAATACTTGTTTGTCAAAAGGGAATGAGGCAATACAGTCTTTTATTGCAATTAAAATGACTGAAATAACTTCAAGTTTGTGATCTGTGACAACATAATTAAAACTCTCATGCTGTAGTGTACACATACTGCAGGGTTATTGAAATAGTTACATTTTTTGTGTGGATATAGGCATAGAAGTTAATGTAAAATGTCTCCAGTATACGGTTATTTTTCAGGAAATTGAAAAAAAAACAACCTGTGTTCCAATGTCACAAGCTCTTGTTAATATTTTTCATTGGTTTAATATTTATATTATTGTGTGTGTGTGTGTGTGTGTGTGTGTGTGTGTGTGTGTGTGTGTGTGTGTGTGTGTGTGTGTGTGTGTGTGTGTGTGTGTGTGTGTGTGTGTGTGTGTGTGTGTGTGTGTGTGGACACCAAATTCATACTGAGCATGCTTCTGTTCCATCTAATTAAAAAATAAGCTCACTACAGATTTGTGACCAGTACTTATAGCACAGAATTATTCTGGAACTGAAATATAGCACTTTGAGAGTTCCTTGTTCTATACTTATGTAATCTCTGTGCATTTAATGAAGTTTAACACTGTACACGTTCCAGTGGATCACTTCAAACATGTCCTTCTCATGTGATGTTTGCAGATTTGAGGCCTGCACCAACGTTACAGCGGAGGTGTACTTGCGATCCTACCTGACTCCATGCATCAATGACTGTGGGACGTATGGACAATGCAAGCTTCTACGCACAAACAACTACCTTTATGCTGCCTGTGAATGTAAAGCAGGTGAGGAGAGTAATTTGTATCGTACAGTGAATTAATGTAAAACTCTCTCTTTAGTGTACCAATCTATTGGTGATTGGTTGTCAATTCAGTATCCAGCATGTAAATGGTGCATTTATATAGCACATTTATACCTGGTACTTACTGTAGATAGTACCAGGTATAAATGTGCTATATTAATGCACCATTTACATGCTGGTACTTACTGTAGATACCAGCTCAGTGGCCTTGTGGTTAGAGTGTCCGCCCTGAGACTGGGAGGTCGGGGTTTGATTCCCAGCCGGGTCATACCAAAGACACTAAAAAAAATGGGACCCAATGCCTCCCTGCTTGGCACTCAGCATCAAGGGATGGATTGGGGGTAAGTCCCTGCGAAATACTAGCATCATGTCCTGGGGGTGTACTTGTACATCAAGCTGCCTCATGCTACAGAAACAGGAGATAGGCTCCTGACCTATATGGGCCTCAATGGCTCAGCTGGGCCTCCTGACATCATGGCCTGGCAAGGCTACTTACTTACTGTAGATGCATTACATCATACATCGATGGGGGAGGAAACCTTGCAAGGCACCAACCAGCACATCAGGAGTATTTAGGTGTTCAGTGTCTTGCTCATTTCATTTCATTCATCATGCAAGCAAACAATACTTACTGGTTATTATAGATTGTGTGGTGTGACTTTATTAACCTGTGGGCTGTCCTGAGAAACGTTCAATCTTCACGTGACCCCATTAAATCATCAAACAAGTGACTAACAGCTGAAATAGACTGTCTGTATGAAGACAGAAATACCTCTGCTGACATTTTATTATTCACTGGAGCATGTGGTGATTACATTGGAAGATCAAAGCGTATAATAGATAAAAGCAATGTTGTATTGATCTTAGTAATTCATAGCTGGCATTATACCTACCCACAGTAGGTATCTAAGTACAGTATGTATGTAACATAATGGATTTTTTGGGGCATGCACTGAATTCATATCAGAAGGTCACTCATGTGATCTTTTTGCTTTGAATTGTCTTGTCACCATTCCTGTCACAAAAAAGCACATCCCTTATTTGAGGAAGCTGTTTACTGATCCGACAAAATCACAATTTCAAAAAGCTTAAGTGGCAAATTACATCTACGTTGTATATATACAGTATGTTGCCCATTCCATAGCTTATATATTTTATATTTTTGATGTATTTATCGAGTGGTATAGACATACACAGGCAAATGAATGAGACAAGCTGATATTTGCCAGATTTAGACATTGTGAGTCCATTATGTGCTCCGCGGGACCGCTGAGTCAGGGAGTGCTGTTATTATCTTCCATATAAATCTTTTTGATAAGACCGTAAAGCATGTCCTTAATTATGTTCCCGCTTTCAATAAAAGATGAGCTTATGAAACCAAACAAACCCACGTCCTTGGAGGGTTTAGAAAAGAAGAAGAAAAAAACCTCCCTATCATCTGCCTTTATTAAATCCACTTTGCTGTCAGACTGATTTCATTGTCATATTTAGGGGTAGGGTTTGGGTTGGCCAGCTTTATCTGTTGTAAATGTGTGGCTGTGCATAACATAACACCTCATCTACACAGTCAAAAAGCAAGTGTTCCAACTGCGATATTGCACAGAAAACTGTTCTGATATGGAGTGCTGGCCATTGCGTTGCAACCTATCCTAAGCCAATCAAATAACTCAAGTAGCGTGTAGATATCGCACCGTCGCTGCACGCTTGTGGGTACGTCAGGAGAGTCTCATTGCAAAACATATTCTAATGAGATTTGTTGTTTGCTCGACGCTTACGTTGCTGGCAGTGTAGATAACAGTCTCTGCCTCAGGAGCACAACATCTTGTACAATGGACATAGTCTGACATGAAGTATTCCACTCACCAGTGTTATACAAAAGATTAGTACTGTGTGGGCTGCAGCCCAGGGGCCCCCAACTGGGGGGCACCCCTGAAAAATATGAATAAAAATATTAATACTTTGAAATGCTCATGCTTTCACATAGCACAAGATTTGCACAGCACAGCATGTGAGAGTTTGTGTACTGTACTGTGGATCTCTTATTTTTGGAGATGGTTTCCCCACAAAGTAATGAGGTTAACCTACTGTATGTTCATGGTGACGTCAGTGTCTGTATTTCCAAAAGCGATATTCTCCACCCATATTACAGGGAGGGAGGTTGTCAGTTTCAACCAGGAGAGTTACATTAATACCCGGCTAGGTTGGCTTTGCACATGTCAAATGTTGTGATGGATCATTTCCCTTTCTAGTTGTCTTTCTTTATTACGTTTTTGAACCTATGCTGAACATTATATTCTTGTATTGTGTGATATTCTTGTATTGTGTGTGTGTGTGTGTGTGTGTGTGTGTGTGTGTGTGTGTGTGTGTGTGTGTGTGTGTGTGTGTGTGTGTGTGTGTGTGTGTGTGTGTGTGTGTGTGTGTGTGTGTGTGTGTGTGTGTGTGTGTGTGTGTGTGTCAGGCTGGGATGGTTGGGGATGCACAGACAACTCGGAGGCCTACTCCTACGGCTTCCAGCTCCTCTCCACGCTGCTCCTGTGTCTCAGTAACCTAATGTTCGTCCCGCCTGTGGCCATCGCCATACGTAGCCACTACCTCCTGGAGGCCTCGGTCTACATCTTCACCATGTTCTTCTCCACGGTGAGCTGTGCACACTGTGAATTAGGGCCTTATTTGGACAGCTTGGTATAAATGGCATCGGGGTTAACTTTGCGTTTTACTTTGAGCTCAACCACTCCTCTACACGTCTACAACGGTTTTCTGAAAAAAATGAAAAATGTCTCAGTGTATGTCCCTTTAGCTAAGCCCCACCCCCTCACCAAGGGTTGGACACTGTCCAGCCAGGCTTATTCATTTCAATGTAAACCTACTTGAACTTTACACATTAAATACTGTTTTTTGGAAACGGCCCCTTCAAAATCTTTCCCTGTCAACAAGGCCTGTCGTATGGACCAGAAAATTATGCCTGTGATATTCCTTTTTTGAAAACAATGTTTTATAATTTAGAGAAAACTAATGGTGGAGAGCTTTGTCTAAGCAATCGTATGGATAGCTGTGATTGGCTTATAACTAAAGGTCAACCGTGAACTAGCCTCGACACCCAGGCTTTCCTTTTTGTTCGCGTTGCACGAAAACGGAACGCCTGGACTAATTAGTTAGCTACGGTGGCCTAAAAGTAGGAGTCAACCTTCCGGGGTGGGCGTCACTCCAAATGATGTGATGTAGCACAACAGTGGAGGGGCGGGGGAGGGGCTGGGGATGACACATTGGTGAGATCAAATCAGATCAGCTCATCTGCCGTCCAAATTCGGACGGCACCCCGCCCCTCCTAGGCCAAAGTCATTTCAGGTTAGGCCAGGCTAACCGTGATCTGAAGAGAATCTAGTCAAACATGTTTGCTGTGAGAAGAATATATATTAAGAGATGTACCCAATTTTGTTTAGTTTAAAATCATGGGTAAAGTGGTTAAAAGGCCAAGGTGACGCAGACGTGTTCCCAATATGAACTACAGTATCTACACCTAATCTTTGCCAAGAATAGCCGTCTGTTTTTAGCTAATATCCCCCCTAGCCCTTAAACTTTATCTTAGGCATGGGCCATGGCTCAGTGGTCAAGGCACCTATTCCAGTTAATCCAGCCTGACACCATGTGGCAGGTTTGAGTTCCGAGCCCGTCCACCTTTGCTGCGTGCCTCCAACTTCTCTCTCCTCCTTTCCTGTCATATTACTATACTCTATCAATAAAGGTAAGAAAGTAAAAAATAGATATATTTATTAAAAAACAAAAACAAAACAATATCATACAACAGAGGTAGCATTCGTGCAATACCTTATTAACTTCT
>CM076972.1:22775574-22902957 GCA_039105355.1 Benthosema pterotum
ATAGCTCAGTCAATTCTCAATCATTTCTTACCATTCAACATGTTATGTTGAAAAAACATGTTCCATGTTTTTTTTGCTGTATGTGGCGTGCATTTATCCCAAGTCTGCGAAATGTTATAAAGTAAATTGCAAAAAAACTCTGGAATTCGCGGCAAAAAAACGTTTTTTTTGATCATTGATTTCTCGGTCAATTCTGGACCATTTTTTACATTTCAAAATGCAGCATGATGGGAAAAAGCTCCTCTTTCAGATGCTGTATAGAATATGTGGGTAGGTCTTCTCTACGATGCGGGACCGAGCAAACTGCAACTGTCGGGGATTAGGCGGAAACGGTCCGCCTAATCCCCGACAGTTATAGTTTGCCCGATCCCGCATCGTAGAGAAGACCTACCCACATATTCTATACAGCATCTGAGAGAGAAGGTCTTTCCCGTCACGCTGCACTTTGAAATGTAAAAAATGGTCCAGAATTGACCGAGAAATCAATGATCAAAAAAACATTTTCTTTTCCGGGAATTGCCGACTTTTTTGCAATTTACAGCATTGCGTCACAAGTTAATGAATGTATTTAATTATATTATATACTGTACATTACCTAAACACAAGGAAGTGACCGACAGCAGGCAATCTACAGCTGTTCATAGGACAATCCAGCATAAATAAGGAGATGAATTGAACTGGCGCCTTTCCACGTGGAGTTGTGGACATCTCCAAAGGCGCACAGACGCGCATCGTGCGCACGTGGCTCTGCCTTCGCGGATCGGTTAAGGGGTGGTCTGATGTGGCGTTATCTAGTTCCCTAATCTATTTGACGAAATTAGCAACTTAAGGGACTGCGCAACAAACACGCCCATGACCACACCTCCAGCCACGAATAACGGTGTCGGCATAAAGAATAGTGGCTAAGGGAAGAGAAAAGGTAACCAAAATAGCAATAAGGGAATTCGCTGCGGGTATCGGGTAACGTTAGGGACAACGGGGGGAATGAAAATCGGGCCCTATGTCTTCATCGTCTCAGTCAGATATACCCACACAGACCGCCCACATGGTGGAGCAGTGCACCAGAGCGTTATGGTTCTGACTTGTAGTAATCTGACTAGGAAAAAAATGAAAATATGACCACAATTGTCAAGGGTAAGGAAAGTAAACAGTTTGTTTAAAATGGTCAGGTCTAGGTTTCAGAATTCAAATGAGGATTGTCTTCATTGTCCTTCCCAATGATACTGTGACGTGTGACACAAGAGAGGCGGACCTAATCAGTCACATAGGGTTGCTGGGGTGGCGGGTGCGTGTGCAGGTTGGGAACTATTGGTTTTCTGACCATTGAAGCCATCCCACATTAGCATAGAGGGAGCTTTAAATGTTCCGCAGCTTGTGGGTATTAGTCATGCGTTGTAGTTCCATTATAAGTCGGCGTGTACTTTTGCAGACTGCTCTCCGAGTCATAATGTGCTCCCTCAACTGAGAAGATAAAAAATAATAGTCTTTCAGGCGCAGTTTGGGAGGGAAAAAAAGATGCTTTAGCGGCAAAGCTCAAACACGAGTTTGGAAACAAGGTCTCTGGCCTCACTAGAAAAAGCCTTGTGCTGAATATAGTGTGGGAGTAGTAGCTCGGAGAGCTGCCCCTTTTGTAAGCTGAAGAAACTGGAAAACTGCGGAAGATGAAGTGCTATTCAGTTCCACTGCATAAGCTCTTTAGGTTTGATACAGTTCCAAAGGTAGCCTACAGTACAAAAGATTCCCCTATTTCCTTCAGAGATTAACAACGGCCCTTCAGAAAAAAAGTCCTGTACGGTCTTTTGTGACATTCTTTTGCGGAATCACCCTAAGCCGTAGCCTTTCACCGTTTTTTCTCAAGGCCGTGGCTCATCTGCATTTCAATCAGAGTCGCTGACATCTGATATCTCTACTCCGCGATTACACAACATTACACTTTTTTGGGGTAGAGCAGGCAGCTAAGCTTTTTCATAGTATGTAATACGATCACCTCAAAACATGTCTGCATGATATTCTTTGCTGACTGTATCAAGATGCAGACAAAGGGCAGCCCTGTGATTTCTGTACTGACTGGTAATAGCATAGGCCTACTGTACTAACAAACTGTAATGCAGGGATGGGTAATATGGGCAAAAAATAATAATATTGCAAAATAGTACTAGGAGTCCGCACAGTGCTGCAATGCGACCCGTGAAAAGTATAAAATGGTGCTTATGTAATTAAAGGAAAATTACGTAAGATTAGAATCTCATATTGCGATAGCTATATAATGTTCATTATAGCCTGTTGTCTAGACCTATTAAAATGGGCAGAGTATTATGTTTTTTACACTTTCCGAGTAAAATGAACTCCCCAGCTTTTAATGTGTGGTGCACCTTTTAGTATTTATGTGCCTTCATTACTTGGGAAGTCAGTCAAATTACTTGCTCAGCTCTTTGCCTTTTGCCACTGTATGTCAGCATTTCAGCCTTATTCAGGGTCGTACTTCCAGATTCTGAGCATCGTGCATTTTACATGAAGGCCCCTTCATATCAGCTTGTCATGTTTCCACAAAGCCAGGCACACCAGTGCTCCCAGACGCAACCAAATTAGATCAGTCAAGCAGAAGGCACAGGGTGTATGATGCTTTGCAGGGGTGCCAAGCACCCTAAATCAAATACACATCCACATATATCACACTAAATAGCCATGTTTTTTTTACACAGTCAGAAGTGACATGTCCATGAAAGGTCGGTAGTCGGTAAGGTGTGTCAGCTACCATCTGTTGATAACCAATAGAGTGGAATGCAGCCACCAGGTGGGAAATATGAAATAAAACTATTTAAAAATATTTCAAATTAAAGAAAAAAAAATCTAGAGTTTTTGCACTAGATGTGCCTGATTCATCCAATGGCGAGCACACATTGTCACGCACCCACATTATTCATATTATTCACAGGCATTCAACACATTATGTAATTGTATATACAGTAGTATACAAAGCAATGCATTAGTTCATGCAGGACACGACGGTCGTATGCTCTAGCTGTCAGTGTGCTGATTGACAAAGCATCATGCCAACGCACGGCCCATTAAAAGCTCACATAATGTATGGTGCTGCTGGCTTCACAGTGTTGCTGCTGCTGCATATATTAATATACTATGAAGTAGGGATGTCTCAATACTGTATCAGTATGAGGAAAAGTATCGGATCGGCCCTTTTTTGTCCTTTTTTTGTCATATCAGTATCGACAAACACTGTATGGGTATCGAAAAGTAATCAGCCCTTATTATCGGGTCATATATTGGCCAATATGCTAGTCTAACTACAGATCCGACACAGGGTTAAAGGTTTGACATTATTGCCATTAAATGTTGGGTCATGTGGAGTTTGCTTTGTAGTTGCCCAAAGTTTGCATTCCGTCAAGCTCACAAGACAACCACGATTCAACATGTTGTGATCTTGGAGACCGACAATGCTCAAATATTGAACAATTGTGTTAATATATAAGAAGACGTTTTGAGACTAAAATAATAACCTCATTGGATCCATTTCATGATAAAGTAATGATTTGGACATACACTACAAGGGTTCCACCCGATAGCAGTGGTACCGTATGCTGCCACCGTTTGTTTGCATCATACCGCCACCGCCTGCATGTATGCATCATGGTGCTGCTACTGCATGTACACACTATATTGACACGACACCAGTGGTGGAAAAAGTACTCACATGCTTTTGTTTACTGCCAGTAAAAGTATCAACCTCAATGTAGAAATACTCTTTTTTTTGTTTTTTAAGATTTGTTTTGGGCTTTTTGTACCTTTATTGATAGCTACAGTGGAGACAGGAACTAGATCAGCACTTAGTTGGTAGCGTGCAAATATACCACCGAGTAGGCCATGGCCTACTGGTGCGTGACGGAGCGAGCTAATACTCATGACATTAGCTATAGATGTCTCTTATTCATGCACATCATTACGTCATCACCTAAACCGGAGTACTCCAAGGGACCACCGCGCACCAATCGCTTAACTTACGCCCGCTCTGCTTACGTCCAATCCAATTTCAAAAGTTAATAGCAGATCTACAAGAGCACACATGAGCTTGAAGATCAGATATTGGAAATTAAAAATACCCAAGCATAACATGCCTCAAAACTGTACTTAAGTACCGTACTTAAGAAAATATATTTAGTTACTTTCCACCACTGCTATAAGTGTTTGCTTCATGCTGCCACGCCAAGTGGTGCTGTCCTGGGTACTGATTTAATTAAAAGCAGAATGACCTTTCATGTGCAGTGATTCATTGAGATTTAATTTAGGATTTCCTGATCTTCACAGGTGCTTTAGTGCATTGGTTCCCTAACTTTTTAGATCAAGTTCCAAAAGACAACTTTGATATCTGCCGGGACCCAAAACGGCTATTTTCACTACTTGCTACCCATACAAATATTACATATTTCCAGTGTTTGGTAAACTGCAGTATAGTACATGGATGCATGCTTTCCGGGTTAATTTAGCTGGGGGTTATTGGGTGAGCTTTTGATTTTTTTTTTGTCACTGGTGCGATCTGTTTTAGCCCTGCGTCTCCCTATGCTAAATGTAGAATGTACATTGTTAGAACAGTCATTAGTTCGACATTGACAGGCACCCATTCAATTCTCTAACCCCAATCTAACCCTAACCACAAGCACAGGAGGAACGCAGTTTGAGCGGTATTCTCACCATCGTTTCTGCATGTCGGCAGGTCTAATCTTAGAACGCAAGTTCACAGTATTTAGAGGTAGTTGCCGTGGAATCATGTACAAGTAGTAAGTAGGGCACGGGGGCGACTGGGTTGATGGATTTTGGAGAGTTAAAATATTTGCTCACCATCGCCGAAACCTGGGCTTGATTCTCAGTAGTGATGCCTCCAGCTTGGCCCAGTGCTCCAACCAACACAAATGAGATTGGTGTTGGCAGGTGGGAAGCCGAGGGGGGATGGTGTCCACGTCACTGCCGGGAACTGGGGGAGAAAGAAGAATGAATCCCTTAGCGAAACTCCTCACTGTCAGGTGAAAAAAATACAGTAGCTGCCAATTCCATTTGTTTCAGGCATATAGTGAAGTAGTATACAGTACACCCAACGGTGTGGTTTGGCAGTGACAGGGACCACGATACGCAGTTGGAAAACTGCCTGGCAATGAGTAAATATGAGAAATGACAAAATGATATGGAATGAAGAGCAGGGCATGACTGTGTGTGTGTGTCTGTGTGTGTGTGTGTGTGTGTGTGTGTGTGTGTGTGTGTGTGTGTGTGTGTGTGTGTGTGTGTGTGTGTGTGTGTGTGTGTGTGTGTGTGTGTGTGTGTGTGTGTAATTTCGGGCCAATCAGACGGTGCGTACCATCCGGCGGCGGCGATGCTACCCGCCAACTTGGAAGCGGTGGGTCTTCTTCCTCTTTCCGGGGACCATGATCGCCGTTTCAGCCGTGGCACTGTATGCCTTCGTGGAGACAGAGGAGAACTACTTCTACATCCACAGCATCTGGCACATGCTGATTGCGGGCAGTGTGGGCTTCCTCCTCCCCCCACGCGCCAAGCCTGACGCCAAGGTCACCCCGCTGAAGCGCAGGCGGGGCTGTGGCTATCAGCTGTGCGTGAACGAGCACGAGGAGATGGGCCTGGTGGACCCGGCCATCATCTCCATCAACAGCATCTGTACCAGCTGATAAACCTCCACCCCTGCCACCCTCTCCCGGCCCCCCTCGTTACCTTATAGACACTTCTGCCTGACTTATACTTGTTTGCACGCTGTGCCACGCACTGAAATTAGTCTATTTGCAAGCTCACGTTGCAATGTGGGACTTTGCTCCATGCTCAGAGCTTGTAGATCGGCTATTTTTGTGCACGGCTCCAGCGCACAACTAAGTATAAATCAGCCATTCATTGCCTTCTTTTACTTGGGGGATAAAAGATTCACACAAGGGAAAATAAGCCACAGAACTTGAATACGCAAATGTAAATACGTCAAACGCAAATACGACACATTGACTGTTTTGTTCGGTTATTTTTTTTGGTTGCTGTTATTGTCATAGCAATTATTATCAACACTGCTGTAATTATTAATCCATTGTTGAAGTTGTTCTAATGAATTGTCGGTGTACAGTGACACACTGTTTGTGAATATGTATTTAAAGTCAAAGCTGAAACACTGCTGCTACTTGACGGTGACTGTAAAACGGTTATGTTGGTTATTTATTGACGGTCTCCTAAAAAAGGCCAGCTATTTTACGGTTTGGGTGCAGACTAGGGGGAGATTTGCGAACCATTAACAAGGGCACGGCTTTTATGATATTCTTTTGGAATATCTTTTGCACTGAGACACAAAACAATGTTATTCTGTACATTTTTATAGTATGTATAAACCACAATTGGCATCACAGACGTTCAAATGTAAATCTAGTAGTCATGTGGAATGTTAGATTGTCTTTTTTGCAATTGTAATGTATTCGCTTTTACACAAATGTGCTGATTGCTCTTAACAGGAACAATTCCAAAGTTCAGCTGCCTGATGGAATAGAGCGGAAGGCAGGATTATTTTTAGACCTCACACCCAAGACCTCAAAATCTCTGTTCTTTCTGCCAGAACCTGTCTGACACTGGATTCATAAACAATAAATGTTTTCTTTCTTTAAATTAGTATTACTTTTGCTTCCATACTGTAGCTTCTGTTTATTAGGGTCGTCAGTGGACTCTCACACAAAGACATGATATTTCAAGACATGCAATTTCAAGTCTAATGGAAGTCAGCCAGGCACCGAAGCAACAGTATCATCCTCTCACAAATGGAGCAGCAAATAAATAATTCTACTATATTTAACGACTGATTCACCATACAGCAACAGTCCAGACACAGCAACACATTATAGACACACTGTAACTTGGCTCATTTCATTTAGAATCTATAGTTATAATGTGTCTACTCATGGTTGCATTACACATGATATAAAATGCTCTCACAGTACTGTAGGTGCGTGGGGGGCTGGGGGGCATAGCATAACATTCATCATAAAGTATTTCCCCATTCCCCAGGAACCACGGTGTAACTAGCCTGACAGTGTGATTTCTGGTCTAGAGAGGACGATTCAAATTTGTAGGCGAAAACAGATAGTGGATCCTATTGTTTCACCGATCTGTTTCCACTTCTACTCTCCCTCCTGACTATTCTCATGCCACCTAACCTCACATCACCAGGCTTTCCACCTCAGAGGAAAGCCTGGTCTGTTACTAAATTGCTGTGTGATTTGGTTGAGAGCGGATCATGTTGTAGTCTAGTCATTAACAAAACTTACTTTCTATCAAACAGGAAGAATAATACCTTCCTGACATGTTTGTATTCATGAATTCCAGATATATCTAAAGGAGTATTACTCTGACACACCATACTTTTAGCTGGTGTTATTTGCACTGTCTGGCAGTTCGTTTTGGGTTACATCCTCCGCTCAGTAAATAACTGCTTCACCAGGATGAAATGAAATGACTACATGGCAATGTGATCTAGCTCACTGGCAAGATACTCGACATGTTGGTGATTTCCAGCCACTGATTCTCTTTGTTCTGAATATTTCCAAATCATGACCAATATTTTTTTTATTTTTTACATGTTAATATGTACAGAGACCAGAAGAAATTAATATTCAGTATGAACTTTGTATTCACTTCTTTTTGGACACTAATGTCATCTTGTACCCACTATAAAGATCCTACTGATTGCATACTGTTTGCAGAAAAAGGCATGCTACTGATTATATACTGTATGCTATCGTTAATATGACCAGATCAGCATTGTGTTCACTTCAGTATGAACATACCGTAGGGTCTATATGGCCAGCCTAAGACAAACATTCAAAAAGCTGCACACTCTGTTGTGCCATGAGGCAGCAAAGGACACCCTACTGCCCTTTTTTTCTCCAGGTTCAATCCCTCTTCCTGTGCACATCGATTCTTGACAGAATGCCCCTGTGGTTGTCTGTAGTTGTCTGCCTAGTTTATAGGGAAGATGCCAGGGTATGGCCACAGATCTGTACTGTCATTCTTCTCCACTGCTGGAGCAGTGCCAAGCAGGTTGCCAAAGTGAACGAACCAGGTGGTATCTATCAGCACTGTGCTTGTCCTACTTTTCAATCTTTGAGTCGTTATCACCAGGGCCTACCTCTATCCTCTAATATAATATCCGTGTTCTCCCACGCCCATGCCTGACCACTCAACTTCACAACATCTGGTTGCTGTGTCCACATAGGGGGGCTCTAAAACAAACTTCCCCTTTGCTCATCTTGCTTTCTTGATTGTAACTAACATGGTCCCCCACTTGACCAAATTATGAATCCATTGCTCGATTCCATTCCATCTCGTTAACTGTGGTCACAACCTACGTATCTCCGGAGATGTAAAATGAGTCAATGTATTACCCTCTGGAAGCCTGGGCTCCACGTTGCCCTTGAGGCCTCGAGCTATTATATTGACCTTTCTCGATTCACAAAGTCACAATCAAACTCCACATGTACTCGACAACAGTTGGGGAGTTGGTAGTGAGGCTTGAAGCTCAGCCCCATGAGCTACGGACACAGTCTAAAGTTCAATTTCATTCTGGACACTCTTCTCTAGGTGGGAGTTTGTCTTGGATTCACTCACATCCCTGGTAGCTCAGCTCAGCTAAACCTTATGACCCTAAGGCTGGCAGCCTGTTGTGGGGTTGACCTTACAAAACCACACTATACAGTATAACACAACAAATTACGAAGTAGCATCGGTCTACTTCCAACTCTTAATTATATCTGAAGCTTTAGTTTGAAATTCTAAAAATAAATAAAGAAGAAATTTGACTGCCTGGCAAGGATAGTTTATATAAAACGGAACTGGTGAATGTAAATTCACCTTTATCCAAAGTGCTTGTACATTTATTTGCCCTTCCACGACACACATTCCCACAAGGTTGACAGAGGAAACCATTTAAACCCAAAGTTTGCCACATTATTTTACTAAACAGCCAGACATTGAACCTTGATTCTGACCATGACCAAACTAAAACCTAATTATGGCAACATCCGCTTGGGTTTCATGAAAGTCACATTAATTAATTATAGCTACCCCTTAACAAAAATGAACACATAGACATGGCTGGTGACAACATCCTACCACGCACTGCAGGGAGTTTGATGCCTCAGATGTCTGAGTTGATAATTTATTCCATTCTCACATGAAAGAAAGTGTGAGTCCAATTACAGGTACTATATCACATGCAGCATATTGACACACAATGCTATCCCATGGGACAGGTCCTGAGACTGAAGTGAGACAAGCTACAGTATGGTGTGAAGAAGAAAAGGATTGTTGGTTTGGTCTTTTGGTTGGTTTTCTTTTTTATATTCTGCATGCTTGAGATCAAAATGAACATCAATTGTCATTTGTCAGTAAGGCACACTAGAAAAATAAGGGCTATAATGAGAATGCTTCTTGAAAGGCAAATGATAAAATCATATTGGATATACCGGTATGTACGTAGTACGTACATATTGGCATAATGTCTGGTTGGTCTCTCTCTCACGTCTATTTGTCAGACACTTCTAAACAGACAGTTTTGGGCTACTGATGAAGCCCAAAAGGTCATGTTACATTGTGATAAATTCAACAGAGGTTTGCCTGGATGCTGCCATCACTGGTGGATTAGACTCAGGCCCCGTCTCCACGGAGACGATACGCAGTGTAAACGCAAAACTTTTTTAACGATTCGCCCTTTCATTCCCACTGAAACGCCCAAAACGGTAAACGAAACCGACAAACTTTGAATCGGCCTTCCAGAGTGGATTGAAACTTATCCGGTCATTTTGCGTCTCTGTGTGGACAGTCGAAAACGGGCGAAACCGTATAGTTTTTTAACTGACATCCCACTGCGCATGCGCCAATACATACAGCAGCAACAAAGATGGCGGCGCCCAGCTCTTTCGCGCTCGTGATGCAAAATATAGTTAGCGCAGTCGGGATTTTGCAGCAAAATGTTCAGCTTGCCTTGTAATGCACCACCACCAGCAACAGTTGGAAACGGAGAACATAATCCACCGCGGAGAAGGACGAGACGGCAAACCAGGCGAGAGTTTTGGGTGAGACCCGGCAGAACCAGCCAATGGTGTGTAAAACACAGTGTAAACTATTATTTATTTCATGTATGATTTCACAGTAGACGTGTGTGTTGTTGAACAGTAACACATTTGAGACATGATACAGTTGGCCTCAAACTGTTCCCTAGACCAGGGGTTTTCAACCTTTTTTGATACCAGGGCCCACTATTTATTTATTTAGAATTTGAGCCACGGACCACCATTTGATGACATTTTAGGCCCACAGACCCCCAAAACTAAAGATTTATTTTCCTTTTGTCCACAATTCCAGGCTGCTTGAAAAGTGGGGCATGAGGACATCGACCACGTTTTCACCCAGGTCAGGAGGACTACACCACCATCACCAGCTACAAGGCCTTCAGGCAGTTTGTCAGGTACAGACACCTTCCGCTCATGTTGAGGAGGTCTTGCAGGCTAGCGCCTCCTTGCTAGCTAATATTTGATATTAGCGTGTGTTTGTTAACTGTCATTTCTTTCTTTCTTTTTTTCCCCAAATGTACCGTTAAATCAGTGGTTTTCAACCTTTTTGATACCAGGGCCCACTAATTTGAGCCAGAGACGACCATTTGATGACATTTTAGAGCCACAGACCCCAAAACTAAAGATTTCCTTTGTTGGCCTCATAGGATAAATGCCGAAGTCATTTTTGGTGAAATTGAGATGATAAAAAAAACATTTTCTCCTAAATCTTTTGTTGAAATTCTAGAAATCTCAATTTTGCCAAAAATGACTTAGGCATTTATCCTATGAGGCTAATGCTGTGCTTTTGGCCACAATTCGAGGCTGCATTTGGTAAACCAAGCAGACAAACATACAGATCAAAATGACCATTAATCTTCTACATTCTCTAGTTGTGTAGACTTGGGCTAATTCACATGATGAATATATTAACTCTTGAGAGTGTAAACATGAAACCAAATGGACCCGCAACTGCCGAAAGGGTCCATTTGGTTTCATGTTTACGCTCTCAAAGAGTTACACCTGGTTAACCAACTGTCCATCATTCAGCCTGGGGACCACCTGGAACTCTATCAAGGACCACTGTGAAAACCCCTGCCCTCACATGGTCCCTATAACACATGTTTTAATATATTTATAGTGCGTTTAAAGGCTATATAGGAACCTTCAAATGGATGGGAAACTCGATTCCCAAGAATGTATGTTTATGTAGCACCCCCTTTTCAGTTTTAGCTCAACTATGATTTGTGCTTTGGTTGTACTGAATATCTAGATGTCTCTAAATGTTCTGAGAAAATTAATATCGTGGACTATTGTAAACAAATAGAAATGTATTATTGCTGTCGTCTATTCAGTTATCAGTCTTGTATTGAGTTGTGCTTGAAATGTACTGTAAATTTAAATCTGCATCATTGTGATAATGTCAGCCATACCTATTGCATCTCTTGTTTCTATTGTTGCTAAGTATTTCTTCTACCTGGCTCTTACAGGTGGGACAACCTTGTCAGCGGCATTGCAGTGGAATAAGAGTGGCATGAAAATTTCCGGATGAGCAGAGCCTCTGTCGTCGCCCTGTCAGAAGAACTCTGGCCATATATTGAAGGAGAAACTACCCAAATGAGGGCACCCATTGATCCACTTAAAAAGATCGCAATACTGTTGTACTACAACGCTTTCGGTGTGTCCAGACAGTCTGTGTCACGCACTGTGAGAGACGTGAGCAGGGCGATCACCATCCATCTCGGTCCAAGGTACATCAAGTTGCCTTTTACGGAGGCCGAGGCAAAAGATCTGGTTGAAGATCGTGCTCATGGCATGCCGCAATGTTTTGGGGCAGTGGACGGCCCCCCACATTGACATTAAGCAGCCAGCCGCCAACTCGACAGACTTTATCATTGACTGCAATGAGGTGGAGGGAAAGCGGGTGAGGAGAGTACTCACACAGTACCTTGACCCTTAAGGACTGCAGGCTGATTGTCTCATGTTTTCTTAAATAAAAATACAGTACAAAAGTACCAAAAAAGTATTTAAAAAAAAAGTACAAAAAAGTAAAAAAAAAAAAAAAGTTAAAAAAAGGGGGCGTTTGATTTTTGCTGTAGAATGGTGTAAAGCAGTGGTTTTCCACCAGTGGTCCCTGAGAGGATTCCAGGTGGTCCCCAGGCTAAATGATGGAAAGTTGGTTAACCGGATGTAACTCTTGAGAATGTAAAAACAAAACCAAATGGACCTGATTCATCATCTTAATTATCCCAAAGTCTACACTCTAGAGGATTAAGGTCATTTTAGTCTGTATGTTTGACTGTTTTGTTCCCCAAATCCAGCCTGGAATTGTGGACAAAAGCAAAATAAATCTTTAGTTTTGGGGTCTGGGTGTAAAATGTCCTCAAATGGTGGTCGGTGGCTCAAAAGTGCACCCTGGCATCAAAAAGGTTGAAAATCCCTGGTGTAAAGCAAGAGTCAACTTTTGTCAAGAGTAATTTTGTCAGAACAACTCTGGAAACAGTTATTTTACATTTTTCATACTGACAAGAAAATAAAGACATGGCATTTATCTCAAACATTACCTACCCCTGTCCTATATATAATTCATTACTGTATTACTTGTTTACACCTATTTTACCTACATGTTAGACGAAATGCGTTGGCAATGGTGCTATGACAAAGTGGAGCAACAGCAACAATGTTCTTCGTTTAAGATTTGTTTTAAATTTCCACTACACTCGCTTCAATCGCTAATGCCCAACCCCTTTATTGATTCTTGTTAATGGGCTTTGTATTAGTTTGATCTTTTCCTCAAGTCTACAATCCTGTTTTAAATGCCTGATGTGTTTTAAATGCCTGATGTGCTGTTCTACAAGCTCACATCACAGCATAATGCATTGTGAGCTTGTAGAACAGCCATTTTCCATCTTAATACGTCAAGACATGTGCTAGCCTCTCTAGACCCTAGAGATCAAAAGCCTCTGCTACTTTGTCAGCAGATAACTCAGTTAGCAGAACTCCAAGCATATGAAAATATAAATGAATATAGATACAATATACTATCTTAGCTATAAAAATCTTAATGGATTTGCCCGAGTCTGAGATAGGGTGCATATTTGTGCTTGGCACATTCCAAAAAGCACCAAGCCACACAGAACTGTATCTGCATCATTTTGCACTTTATTTGAACAAATGCAAATACTTTGGCAAGATCCCTCCTATGAAAAAACAGATTTTGGTGTATCAGTGCATTTAATCCCCATAGTATCTGCAATGCAGTCTTCAAATTTTGGTTCAGCTGTGAGTTCGCAAAGATCCGTGCATCATGCACACTCCCTGGCCATTTGATCACGACATCAATGAAACGATACTTGTAATCACAAGTGGCCAGTACATTTAGGGAATATCTCCTTTTTCTGTCTGTCGAGCTAATGTCAATGTGGGTGCTGTCCACTGCCCCAAAACCGTTTATTTGAACAAATGCAACAAATACTTGAGGAAGGAAAAAGAAACTTTCATTGCAGATACTATTGGGGAAATGTGCAAATGTGCGAACTTATAGTGCAAATATGCAGCATATTATTAGCGGTCTTTATGACAAATAGTAAACATTTAACCCATTCAGGACAGTAAGCTATCTTGGTGTTTTAAGAATGTTATACTTTAGATAATGAGAAATAGCAGAAATAGTTTAAGCACTGACAGGAACTTTTTTTCCCTGAGAAAACTGTCAGGATTAGAATCTGGCCTCTCTCTGTCCTAAATGGGCTCTCAGAACAAATGTATCTCAGTGCTCATATTCTATGGCATATCATAACATTTACATAACAAAACAGTAAGCATCTTTAACAAAATAATGCAGCCTAGACATTGAGCACATTAAATCCCAGAGCTCATGTCCTTGACATATCAAAACATCTCAACAGGAAACAAAATGAATTTGTAACAGAATGGGATACAAGTAAAGTAACCTCAAAACAATTTAAAGGGAAGCTGAGAAGCTCAGTGCTCAGTCATCTTCAAACAGTGCTTGTCTGTATGAAAATGAGGAGCTTTGTTGCAGTGGGGTGTCCTGGGTCATTGTTGCTGTGTGTTGGCTGTGTGTTGTGCAGAGTGGTGTGCTTCAACAGTGAAGGAAGGGGTGTGGTGTGGGCTTGTACCTGCAGAGAGCCCCTGAGATGTAGTGGAGTGTGAGCTAGCCGAAAACGCTAGTGAATGCCCCTGAGATGTAGTGGAGTGTGAGCTAGCCGAGAACGCTGGTGAATGCCCATGAGAGGTAACAGGGTGTGGGTTTATAGGCATGAACGCTGGTGGGTGCCCCTGAAATTGACTAGTGTGAGGTGGAGCAAGTAGTTGCCTCATCAGGGAGAAGCCGTCCTGAAGGGTGCTTGTCATGCTGGTCAAGTTGACATTGACCTGCTGCAGGCTCTCTGCGCTGCGTCGGCCTGATTCTTCCAGGAGCTCTATCATCTTCTTTTTAAACTGTGCGTCTTCCTGGTCAGCTGGAATTTTCTTTTTCAGTCTGTCGGTTCTGTGGTTGTTCAGCCTTGCCTTGAATAAACCAGAGCAAAAATAATTTTATTCCAAGAAAACTAAAGGTAAGAACAAAGGTAATTTGTACATTTTGTACTAAAGCATTAAAAGCACTGATACACCGTTAAAGTGATAGTCCAGATTAATTCTCAAATTAAGCTATATGGAATATTTCCCATTAACATAGTGGTGTCAATTGTATTGATTTCCATGTGATAAATAATTCAAGAAAAATTAGGTTACTTTTGCTTCGTGGCCCCACGGACCCCCACAAAATGAGCGTAACTAATGTTGAGCAAAACCAGAGCAGAACTCAAACCATGGGACTCTGGCAATCAATTAATACAGTTGAAACCACTATATTTATGGCAAGTATTTCATTCATTTAACTTCCAGACTATCCCTTTAACAGTGCACCAATGCTCTAGTACAAAATGTACAAACTACCTACAGGATTTCATACAACTTAAGTAAAAAAAAAATCTATCCCTTTAATTAGCATACAAAAGTTTCATATCCATGTGAAATTTGTGGCACAAAACGTCCATTCAGTCAAATACCTCCACTTAATCACGAGATGCAAACAGACATTTTTCCCCTCGGGCAAAGGGGCTCATAATGACAGCTGCAGGTTATTTTGATAACTTCCTCTGATCACTGCAAATGTCATCAGGGAAACAAAACTTTGGGACACCAAATTGTCTGATGCATTGCATTGTGTGTCTCAAACTTGTGTTTCCTGACATTTGCAGTGATCATAGGAAGCTATCAAAATGATGTGCAGCTGTCATTATGACCCCTTTGCCCGAGAGGAAAGATGTCCGTGTGCATCATGAAAAAGTGGAGATATTTGACTAAATAGATGTTTCGTGCCGTTGTACGTTTTGTACAACTTTCACATGGATATGAAACTAGAGGACTATATCTCACTCCATGTCTTTGGAATTATTTAATGGGCGAGTACATGGGGAGTAAGTATTATTAATTATTATTATTATTGTGTTAGTTATTGTTTTGTAAATAAATCTACAGCTGAAAATTGAAGCTATGAAGGGACTAAGGACTGCAAAGCACAAAGAGTATTTTGTTCAAAATATAGAGGGACCTCTATTTCAAAAGGGGTCACGGTCACATTTGTATAGCGTAGATTAGAACATACCTGAAGCAGATTCCTGCGATGGTTCAGAACTGTGTCAGTCGGCTGACTTTCAGTGGTCGAACGATCAGAAGTCTCTGGCGTCATAGATGACCGTGTGGAAGTTGATTCCGCCGGGCTTCCACCCTGGATGAAAATTTTATTAACAGAAATGAGAGTTACAGTACAAGTTAAGTACACACTGCTACAAAACAGATAATACCGTAGCTTGGAGAATTACAGTACAATTCAAGTACAACTACATGTACAACTACATGTACAACTATGAAACAGCAAATTAAAAACTGACTGGACACACTAGTTAAGAATATACGTGTTTACGATTAGGACATTCAAAGCCGTACTGTACCTCCTCGTACTGATCACTCTCCAGGCTCCCAGTCTCGATGCCGACATCGAGGGAGCGTGTGGCAGGCGAACCACTCCAAATCTCTCCACAAAGTTCAAAAAACAACAGCACCATACGTCCCTGGCCACTCCGACGCCCAGTGTCCAGCGCCGCCCTGTATTTGCTCCGAATGTTCTTTATTTTGGCGACAATCTGAGCTCCTTTGCTGTTTACTTTATCCGCGCCTTTGTCCGCCATGGTTTTAACCTCTAACCCCTGATTTCTGCGCATGCTCACTGTCTTCTTCTCTGTTTTTACAGCGACACCTACAGACCCGGCATATGTACTGCACCCTTCTCATTGCGTTTTCGGTCGTTTCAGTGGGTTTTAGGCTACGTTTACACGGAGACTATGTGAACAGAAGACGCAAAAGTGGCGTCGCGTCTTCACTTATTATTTCGCGTCTAGACGAGCGTTCTCATGTGGAAATCTGTGTGCATACGGTGACGCAAAAGTGTGTACAAGTCCATTGGGCGTGCTGCCCTGTGCCCCCGCCGGGCACACTTTCTCCGCGGCGGTGCTTCGCGACCGGCTCTGGGTCGGCCTGGAAGGGTCCGGCGTAGGGTTTAATACCGGGATCCCGGTTTTCCGGGACGCCCGGGTACAACTGAATTAATTTCCCTCCCGGGAAATCCTCCGGGACCCGTCTTCCCGGAGGTTATCATTTCTTTCTCAATTTTTCCACACAAATCGTGTTTTTCCGATATCTGTGAGTGGTAAAATCAAATCTATAACCCTCGCATAAGTTCCAAACATCACTGATAATTGAATATGCAGCAAGGGGGCTCTCGGGCTATGAACAGGAGCACAATATTGGCGACACGTGGTCTAAATGCGAGCAGTCAGGAGTCAGGACTATGGACCGCACGAATGCCGCATCCTCCTTCATTCATTTAATCAGATGCAGACCAGCTTATAGCATACACTAGCAAAAATATGAACGTTGGACTTCCCTATACTGCATGGACTTATTTTCCTCACGACAGATTGTCCCTGTTCTACAACTTCTTGTATATCACACGGCCACTCAGCAATGTGAAATAACTTACAACACAGTTAAAAAAAAAAAAAAAAAAAAACACCACAGCGCTCTCTCTGTCTCTCCCCCCATGTCCACCGAGGCTATTGATATTACAATATATACAAAATAAGTTATATAACTTGCATCCCGTAACTTGTTGTCATGTCAGACAGCGACTAAAACATGCGTAGTCAACAGCGCTTCGTTTGCATTGATGAACTGGAAACGCAGCTGCAATCAATAGTATTAAATGCCCTTATGCCCATACCAAATATTTGATCATCAAGCCTCAATCATCGTATCTTACGCGATGTACAAGAGCACTTTTGAGGCGCGTTCTACCATCGTATCCTCTTGATGTGCAGACAACCTTATTATGCGATATCCAAGACCACATTTGAGACGCGCTGTCAGCTTCTCTCTCTCTCTCTCTCTCTCTCTCTCTCTCTCTCTCTCTCTCTCTCTCTCTCTCTCTCTCTCTGATGTCCTAACCTTCCAATAAGTAGCCTATTTTGCGTGCCGCATTGCTAATATTTGTGTAACCGGCTTACATTTGTATTTGATATTGTTCATATTTCAACACGAGTCGCCCAAAGCGCCTGCGTTGCCTAGACAACGTGAGCAGAACAGCCAGTTTTTCGTTTTGGGCTGTTTAGACGGAGACGCTGCGCTGGAGCGTATACAACTTTTCCACTTTCAAGGGTGGTTTGAGATTTTTGCGTTTTCAAGCCCCAAAAACGCCGTCACCATATAAACGAAAGGCACTTCTGATAAAATATTTTATCGTTTTTACTCGCAAGCGTCTCCGTGTAAACGTGGCCTTAGTGGAGACGTATGGATTAATTGATTCGGTCAGTGGAGACGGTAAACTTTTTGAGACCGTTTTCATTTTTGCACGGCGTATCGTCTCCGTGTGGACGTACCCTTAGTGTCTTGGTATTATAAATAGCTTCATATCCAGCAGTCATATTGAATTATGGGTAGCTGTTGGTCCTGGAGCAGCCTAAATAAGTGTATCGTTGTAGAATGCACAAATAAACAAAAATACGGTAAAAATAAAATAAAATAAATAATAATAATAATAGTAGGCTACTATTCATACAATTAAATAAATAGTTTACTTTTGTACTTTATATATAAGGCTAGGTTTAACTCATTTCAAAATTATATTGCTAAAAGATAAGTCCACCCTCACCTCTTTCTCCCCTCCCCTTCCCCCCTTTACTTTCTTCATGACGATTTCCTGTTTTTCATAAAGGTGTACTGTAGAGGCCTAATTTTTGTCTTTAAATGTTATGATAAATTGAAAATGGAGGGCCCTGATGTACTAATCAAGTCTTACTTTTACTATTATTATTACCCTTATTATTATTATTATTATTACCCTTATAATTATTATTATCCAGGCTGAGTCTAGCACTGCGTTTCACATGTGGCTACACTTCTTCCAGTTCCAACTTCCCAGAGGTACTTGCAGTGCCCCATGTGGCTGCGTGCAAGTTGCATCATTGCGTATTAATCCCTCCAAGGCCTCCATTGATGATGACCGTGCTTTCTGCTGAATCCTGCAGGTATGTTTGGTGTTACTTGTTAGGCAGCATTTCAAACTTTATTCCCGTTTTAAGCAAATCCTGCCTCTTCCTCTACCACTCATCAATTGGCGGGCGAAGGCAAGCCATTAGTTTAATAGTCGTTATCCTTGCTGCTACACCACGGAGTTTAATTGACTTCCTGTTGCTCGCCAGGATATCTACATTACATGTTAGTATGTTGCACTTCCAGGCAAAAACTAGGTTACACCGACCGCGTTGAAGGGTGCTATGGCTGGTGACGGTTGGCAAGCTTTTCATGGGTGGTGGGCATGCACTCGTCTCGAGTTGAAGAGAGTTTGAAAACAGGTGTACACATGGGGCAAAATGGCAAATGCATTGCGATTGGTAACAGTGCAGTGGAGCTCTGGACCAGAGCTAGTGATCACTGGCATAAGTGTGTGGGAGAGAGGTATTAAAATGTAGTAAAAAATAAATAAGTGAAGCCAGCATGTGAATTGCATTCTGGACATAATTCTACATTCATTAAGACTCTAACCTCTGATATCAGTGTGAAGGAAAATATTAAAAATAAGGAAAAAGGCTATGTTCATGGACAGCCAATTTTTTTTTGTGTTAAACATTTTTGTTGCCACAAACTTGGAACTTAATTTCAAAAAGCTTACCTAGCTTAAAGCGACCTCTATGTATAAAACCATTAAAGGTGGAATGTCAAATGATGGATCCGACTAAAGTGAAAATATTACTTTGAATAGTTGACAGTTTATAAAGTAGCTGTGGAAAGGTCAGATCTCAAAGAGAAGTATAGCCACATCTCTTTAGATCATTATCAATTTAAAATGGCGGACCTTGTTGTATTTATCAGTGTGTCGACTCGTCCACAGTAACCGTCTTTGCATTGAGTTGCGCTTTGATGTTGAAATGTACTTATTCTGCAAACTGTTAATAATTGCTGGAATCTGTATAAGACTGTTTAGAAACTAGAATTTCTTCTGTCTTACAGGCCAGGAAGGTACAATTCATAGTGTTAAGATGCTGAGCTGTATTAATTCTGACATGTTACTA
The DNA here is from genome assembly GCA_039105355.1 of Benthosema pterotum. NCBI lineage: Eukaryota > Metazoa > Chordata > Actinopteri > Myctophiformes > Myctophidae > Benthosema > Benthosema pterotum. The sequence goes on from CM076972.1 coordinate 22,795,361, forward strand.
TTTTTGGCAGGCCATTGGTTTGGATGACAAAGTGAGAAAATGGAGATCAACCACAGGTATCAGTATAGCTATTTTATTTGGAGACAATCAATGGTCAATCTGACATCAACATAATTGGAATTGGTTTCTGGGTTGGTAGCTTTTAGTTGACAGGATTTGGTGGAAATAGCAGTTTCAGTCACAACATGTTGCATTGCGACATATTATTTTAATAGCCTGATTTCAATCAGTTTGATTGGTGAAATTGCACAGACATTATCTTGTTGAATAGTGATGAATACAGTACACAACAACCATATTATTAACCAATATGCTTTTGTTTTCCAGCAACATCAAATATGAGAAAGAGGCTGCTGGACAGGGAGATGTGTCCAAAGCACTTTTGAAAATTGAGCAGAATTCTGAGAGCGAAGATGATGGGTTCATCAGCATCGATGATCTGTCAGTGTTCACAGACCTGTATGACCAGCCGATAGATGCAACTACATTCATGTAAGCTATTACAGGAATTTTTCACATAATAGTTAGTTGTTTATGCCACATAGTGTTTAATTGTCTCCACCAGGCCGGAGGCATGGTGGGGAATATGTTTTGCACTCCGTCCGTGTGTGTGTGTGTCCGTCCGTCTCCGTGTCCGTCTGTTACCAGGTAATCTCCGGCGCCGTTAACCCGATCAATACCAAAATTTGCACACATACTCCCTGGGTGCCAACGATGAATCTCTGAACCTAATTTCCCCCAACGGCATGTTATAGCGCCACCAGGCGGCCTATTTTGGCCATTTTTGGGCAAAAATCTGTGTGTTTGTCTGTCTGTTACCACCTAATCTCCCAAACCGTTAACCCGATCGATGCCACAATTTGCAGACACACTCCCTGGATGCCAACCATGAACCTCTGGCTCAACTTTTCCAGAGCGGCATTTTATAGCGCCACCAGGAGGCTGATTTGTGAAATCTTTTTGCACAAATCTGTGTGTATGTCCATCTGTTACCAGCTAATCTCCCAAACCGTTAACCCGATCGATGCCACAATTTGCGGACACACTCCCTGGATGCCAACCATGAACCTCTGGCCCAGATTTTCCCCAATGGCATGTTATAGCGCCACCAGGCGGCCTATTTTGGACATTTTTTGGCAGAAATATGTGTGTTTGTCTGTCTGTTACCACCTAATCTCCCAAACCGTTAACCCGATCGATGCCACAATTTGCAGACACACTCCCTGGATGCTAAACATGAACCTCTGGCCCAGATTTTCCCCAACGGCATGTTATAGCGCCACCAGGCGGCCTATTTTGGCCATTTTTTCACAAAAATCTTTGTGTTTGTCTGTCTGTTACCAGCTAATCTCCCAAACCGTTTACCTGATCGATGCCACAATTTGCACACACACTCCCTGGATGCCAACCATGAACCTCTGATCCAAATTTTCCACAACGGCCTGTTATAGCGCCACCAGGAGGCAGATTCGTGGCATCTTTTTGAAAAAAACAAGTGTGTGTCCATCTGTTACCAGCTAATCTCCCAAACTGTGAACCAGATCGACATCACAATTTGCACACACACTCCCTGGATGGCAAGCATGAACCTCTGCTGGTGGGGAATATGTTTTGCACTCCGTCCGTGTGTGTGTGTGTCCGTCCGTCTCCGTGTCCGTCTGTTACCAGGTAATCTCCGGCGCCGTTAACCCGATCAATACCAAAATTTGCACACATACTCCCTGGGTGCCAACGATGAATCTCTGAACCTAATTTCCCCCAACGGCATGTTATAGCGCCACCAGGCGGCCTATTTTGGCCATTTTTGGGCAAAAATCTGTGTGTTTGTCTGTCTGTTACCACCTAATCTCCCAAACCGTTAACCCGATCGATGCCACAATTTGCAGACACACTCCCTGGATGCCAACCATGAACCTCTGGCTCAACTTTTCCAGAGCGGCATTTTATAGCGCCACCAGGAGGCTGATTTGTGAAATCTTTTTGCACAAATCTGTGTGTATGTCCATCTGTTACCAGCTAATCTCCCAAACCGTTAACCCGATCGATGCCACAATTTGCGGACACACTCCCTGGATGCCAACCATGAACCTCTGGCCCAGATTTTCCCCAATGGCATGTTATAGCGCCACCAGGCGGCCTATTTTGGACATTTTTTGGCAGAAATATGTGTGTTTGTCTGTCTGTTACCACCTAATCTCCCAAACCGTTAACCCGATCGATGCCACAATTTGCAGACACACTCCCTGGATGCTAAACATGAACCTCTGGCCCAGATTTTCCCCAACGGCATGTTATAGCGCCACCAGGCGGCCTATTTTGGCCATTTTTTCACAAAAATCTTTGTGTTTGTCTGTCTGTTACCAGCTAATCTCCCAAACCGTTTACCTGATCGATGCCACAATTTGCACACACACTCCCTGGATGCCAACCATGAACCTCTGATCCAAATTTTCCACAACGGCCTGTTATAGCGCCACCAGGAGGCAGATTCGTGGCATCTTTTTGAAAAAAACAAGTGTGTGTCCATCTGTTACCAGCTAATCTCCCAAACTGTGAACCAGATCGACATCACAATTTGCACACACACTCCCTGGATGGCAAGCATGAACCTCTGCCCCAAATTTTCCACAACAGCATGTTATAGCGCCACCAGGAGGCTGATTTTGTAAAGATGATGAACACAGCAGGCAATCTACATAAAATCTTCAACACGCTATAATACTAGGCTGAGAAAAATATTCCACTGTTTTCACAATGGCTTGTTATAGCGCCACCAACAGGTGAACATTTGCAAAACACATTTTTGGACACAATGCCTCAAATCATCCAAATGCTAAAGTCATAATAATAAATGGTACCCTTTTTACATTGGCCTATTATAGCGCCACCAGGAGGCCACAACCTGTCCTGGCCTGGTGGAGACCTGTGCCCAGAAGGGCACTTTTCTAGTTGTTTATCGTTTTTAACTTTATCTTCAAATAATTGATCTTCACTACTGCTCATGATAAGATGTTTCAATTACAAGATCTGTCTAGTCACACTTGGGATATCTTTATGTTTGGGTTGAATTTTAGTGTCACTCAAATCACACATCTATACTAGTAGACTTGGCAATATCCTTTAGGCCAACTTCAATTTATTTAGCTCTGAAATGCACATGCACCGCTCAGCTACGGCCCAGGAGAGTCTGTGTTGGAAAGATGATTAATACAGCAACTAATACATAAACACTATGGTCATTTTATTTCAATTTACAGCAACATTAAAGATGAGAAAGATGCTGCTGGGCAGGAAGACATGTCCACAGCTCTTGTGAAAAGTGAGGACCTGATGTCGGACCACAGCAATGGGAGCAGTGAGGTTGAATTTGTCGGAGAACTGAATGACCACCAGAGAAACGGCACTGCATTCCGGTACAGTCCCTGATCGTGCTGAAATGTCCTGTTCAGAGATCTGTGGTTATCGATACTGTGAAAGAAAACCAGGGCCTGCAAATCAATTTTAATACAATAACTAACTTTAAAGAGGAATAACACCCATTTTCAACATCTCTAAGGTATAGTAAAATGTTGAAAATGGGTGGAATTCCCCTTTAAGTGGTGAATCATCTAGAAGGCAAGTAAGTTTTGCTTTATACTGTGTATTATCACTAAATCTGATGAACCACTTGACCCAGTATTATACTTTGTTGCATTGCAATGAGTGGTGGGCTTGTAGATTTGCTAAAAGAAATAATATATTCTTGCACCCACTTTGACTGTTATCAAGCAATAATTGACAGCATGCTGCTTATTAATCAGAGTTCCTCGACATGGCATGTTGTCTGGAAGCCGACTGACATGATTGCATTGATAAGATGGAAACCCGGAAATCATCGATAAGCGTGGCTGGTTGGCCACCTTGTTTAAAGCCATGTGTCAGCATGGAGATGTGCCTGTGGTTATGTTTAGGATTAGGGTTAGAGGAGGGCGAGTATATTGACCAAAACGACTGCAATAAAGTAGCCAAATGTGCATTTAAACAGACTGGGCAGGGCTGAAGATGCCCATCAAGTCAGTCGGCTGGCAGCCAACATAATAAGCAGCCTACTGGGAATACTCTATTTTCAGTAGAATCTGCTGATTCTTTTAATCAATGCAAAACTAACAAGATGATTGTGGTACTGATTGAAGTCATATTGCTCAGCCCTACATACAGTAAATCTACTTACTCAGGGCCTTGTTGCTACTGCATGATGCGAGGGCATCAATGATAACTCCTGACTTATTATTATTATTATTATTATTATTATTATTATTCACCCTATGTTGAGATTATCTCTATCTATGCATATTATTGGCATGATCAGATTTGCATTTTCATGACACTATTGGATATCCCTTTCACAATATTTTCCTCCCCAGGTACTTCAGCAAGCAAGAACTGAGGGAGCTCTTCATCCTGGAGGATACACACTCCTCCAATACGCAGGTGCTGCTGCAGTCCCTCCATGCCAAGCATCGGAGGACTGACGCCAAACTTGACGAACCCATCATGCACCTCCACTCCATGGAGATATTTGGCATCTCTGACCACGACCTGATGTTCTCAAAGAAGGTCAATGACCACGAGGAACCCGATGACAAAAAAACTTTGCGTGACATAGAGAGCAAAGTCAAGGAAGCACAAGAACTGATGAAGGCAGAGTCTGAGATGAATGCACAGCTGGGCTCAAGTGAGGAACAGGTCTGGCTCAGACAGATGGGTCACAATAGCCATGAAGGGCCATGGTCAAGCCTAGGCCGTCTGCTCCCAGAGTCCAACAACAACACAAGATGTGCACCTGCTGTGGAGGTGAAACTCGAACAGGCTGCAGTTTTTAAGAAGAAACCTACTGTAAGACAACCAGGGAAGATACAGTTCCCTCCAAGACCTCAGTTCCCCGACTACCACAACGCAGGGGTGGCGCTGAAACAGACTGGAGCTGGTAAGAAGAAGCGTGCTGGAAGAAAACGACAAAGCATGCAGTTGATCGATCTAACTCTAGATGAAGATGTTCGAGCCAAACAGACCGTTGGGATGCTTCGAGACCTGTCAGAGATGCAACATTATTCACCTAGAGATATATCCTTCCGTTCTAAACCTGTAGAGAAGGAAAACTCAAAGAAGAAGAATCAAAGCATGCACGTGATCGATCTAACTCTAGAAAAAAGTGTCAATGAGTACCAGGCTGTGAATCTCGATGGACGTGTCACAGAGAACCAGGACGTTGATCTAGATGAAGGTGTCGCAGAGAACCAGGCCGTTGATCTAGATCAAGGTGTTCCAGAGAGCCAGGTTGGCGATCTAGAAGAAGGTGTTGCAGAGAACGAGGTTGGCGATCTAAAAGAAAGTGTTGCAGAGAACGAGGCTGTCGATCTAGATGAAGGTATCACAGAGATTCAGGCCGTAAATAAAGATGATATCAAAGAGAATCCGTCAACCGCTGCAGATGAGGGCACTAAAGAGAACCAGGCCATCGATACAAATGAAGGTATTAAAGAGAGCCAGCAGGCGATCGATGCAGATGATGGTATTAAAGAGAAACGGGCCATTGATGCAGAGGAAGGTGTCCAAGAGAAGCAGGCCATCAATCCTGATGAAGTTGTCACAGAGAACGAGAAGAAGAGGAAAGCAGCTGTGCTTTATGAAAGCCTGGAAAAGGAAGATGATGACCACATGCCTTCTGCTAGCCACTTTGACCGCTCATCACCAAGTTATTACGCAGTGCTTAAGCCGCTCTGTTCCACCCCCATCAGATCCAGTTCTTGGAGTCTTGGAGAGGACACTTTAGAGGCTCTGCGCAATTCCACAAGGTCGTTTTTTGAAACCTGGACCAATGAAGAATATCAAGGAGCGGAAAACTATAGTGATTGAGGAAGGAGGAGAGAAATGAATGCTCAGATGACTAGAAAACACCAACCATACATTTCACACAGTTGTTCATATCTCTAACTTTAGACTTGTGCTTTTAGGAGTGGTTGAAGGAGTTGTTGTCTGACCTCAAAATGTTTTGTCAGGGACCCCTCCAGACTTAAAAAAAAAAGAAAAAAAAAAAAAAAAAATAGCAGTTCTATCTCTTTTGTATCTATTGTCTTTTTGTTGTTTAAAAATTTGATGGTACTTAGCACTGTTAAAAATAAAATAAAAAGTACAGCACAAAGTGGTGTGCTGGCATATTGTGAATACCCAAGACCACGATCTAATTTACACTGATTGTTTAACAGTTTTACTGGGTTAATGCAAATTTACAGTATCTGTTTACTTTCTTTATTCAGTTGTCATAATGATATCATTGCTTGTATTCTGGAGTTGGCCTTTGTAATGACCACTGGCATGTGTTCTGTTTCACAATAAATTCGGAAGGTTTTTGTTCATTCATGTTTTTACCAATTCTTATGACAAATGTGTACCTTTATTGTGTGGGGGCAAGGCACTGGCACTTTATTTGTGCAAATACAAAAAGATTTGTTTATATTTATTGGTGGATTTGCAATGGTGGATTATCACTATAGTCTGTTATATTTCTCAGCTGTATTCATAAACTGATGTAACTTATTTTATGTTTCATCTGTTTATTAATACAGCTGAGAAATACAACAGACAATGGCTCAAACCAGAAAAAGACAAATCCCAGATAATATTATCTAGACTCATGTTTCTGTCACCCACACAATACCCACTAGCCATGTACAGCAGACCATGACCGATCATAGAATATTAAAACCATTTATCTTCAGCATTGCTTTTGGGTCATTGCTGGAGGCTTTCTAGGTCAGGGGTAGTCGCTCCTTTCACTAAGAGTAACATTTTACAGTTCTTTTTATCCAAACCTGTAATCCTGTTGCTACTTGCTACACGTAGCCTATATGCAATCCTCTTGTTTATGGCCTTTCCTTTTAATATTGAAAACTAAACTGCTAGGAAACATACAGTAATCATTCTACAAAGTCAGAAACCAATGCTGTTAACCTTGTTGCTGCATGTCTTTCAAAATGTGGCCCTTTTAGAGCTGTGCCTGCTAGTGTATGATAATTTTGATGTCAAAGCCTTTTCACAACTCAAAATGAAAAGAGCCATTATATGTTTATTTATTCCTTTGTATACTTATTTCCCCCAAAAATCCCCACAGCCAATTATTTGGCATTTTACCCTTTTGACATGATTACAGGAGAGTGTTTTGCCAACAAACAAATATTGATGTGTATTCAAAATAACGAGTCAAATTTTATGCTGGGAGCATGTACCTGCATTACTTTACAGCCATAAACAGCATACCAGTTTGAACTGAACTGAACTTGCAAAAGACAGTGCTCTTTGCTCTGCTGGGACTGTCTAATTCCTAATCAGAATCGGTGTGACAGGAGCGGAAGGCTGGGGGAGCTAATCTTTGTTATTCTGCTAGAAGTGATGTTGCCCAGAGGGAGAGGAATCCCAGACTGTTTAATCAGTCATATTAATCATACATTATTTATGACAATTACAGGAAATGCTGTGTGCAGCAGCAGTAGCCTGGGCCCTCCAAGGCAGCAGCATGAGGAAGCGGGTGGGAGTAGATACAGTATGACTGGGCCCTAGGTGTCTCCCAAAAGATAATGCATCATTCAGTAGCCAGAGATAAGCCACCTCTACGTGGTGGTACCACTCAAGAGACCGAATGTGCGAACATGCGTACATGTCTATTTGCTCCAGTGATTGAGCTACAATCTTATTCCTTACTATTGTAGGTCAAGGCGATGGATTCCTCTCTAACTCATACATATTTTGTCATACGTAACAGGATACTGGACAGAAATTAAAGGCTATGAGTAAGAAGGCCTATGCAATCTCAATGTGGGATATAAAAAAAAAGTATTAATCTAAATTATCAAAAACTTGCACACAAGGTGAAATAACTACATAATATGTGCAACATGTACACTAAACGTTTTACATAATTGCATGTGTACCAAACACATGCACACTTACGGTATATTACATACTGTATACTACTGTATACATACACAGACACACACACACACACACACACACACACACACAGTAGTATACAGTATATGAAATATGTTTTATACTATGAAATAACTCCAATCCTGAAAACAATGGGATGAAAGAAGGGCTTCTTGTCTCAGTTTTCCCCTGGGGGACAGCTATATATACTGTGTGCTGGTGTCATTTCTTAACCTGCTACTGCAGAGCTTTGGAGTCTCCAAGCAGCTGCTTTGCCTAACACGACGTAGGCTACGTACAGTGGAGAGTTGCCACTGCCGGTGTCTCCCGGTCATTCATCACCCTGGCACGGCAGCGTTGAGGCACGCTCAGGTGAGCCTGATTAAAGCCAGGAATTCCTCCCAACTGCCCTGTCCCATCCATAACTGTCCTATCCATCTCCCTGCTGGCTGCTGCTTTATTCATGTGCTATCTGGCTCACTTGCTTTCACTCAATGATCCTCCTCCCCGCCTAATGTGTGCCCATTCAGACGATGGCGTCACAGGCCAAGAATCGCAGGTCTACTAGCTCATGTGTCATGTCAGTGAAGTGTTATGGGTTTATAGATTGCCTATTTTTGGTGTGCAATAACAGTACTGTTTAGTCAAGGGCTTAACTCACATATGACCTAGTGAATTTCTGCCTACCCATCCTCTGACAGGGTCTTTGTCTGTTGATATTTTGCAGACAAAAAACACTGTAAGCCTTTTTGTGTGTCACTATTGTGGAAATGTCATATTCGTCATGCAATGAATTCCTAACTATTATTTCTTATGAGTACATCCAGACACATGTCATGTAGTGCAAATACTGTACAATTGACTTCTTATATACTATACATTTTGATGCAAAAATATTCACAGATTCAGTTCCTGAGATCGTAATGTTATTGTTGTTATTCATCACACTCTTGGTGTGTAGTGACCATGACTGTTGAATGCATTTTGGCCTTACTCCAATTTTGACAAGGACTTCTAAATCCTGACCCACGTTCTGAAAAACTTCAAATATTTATAGCAGTATAATTTTAAAAAAGCCAAAAATGTTTCCTGGCTTGAAGGGGAAAAATCCAAAGGGGTTCCCCTTCATTATTGCTTCTAAACCATGGATAACGTTCTCTCGCAATTAATGTTTATTGTTTAATTAGGGATCAATATATTCTCACATTATCTTCATTATTGCTGGTCATGTGCCAATAGCTTGTTTGAACAATACAATGAATGTTAAATTGCACTGTACATTGCCTTTTATTTACCCTGTAATTCAGCTTAATATAAAAAAAAACTTGAACCTTTTTTGCTTCATACTGTACATTCAGGTGCATGTACAATACAGTTCTTTAGAAAGTGGTTAGAGGACATAGAGGCTAATCTCCCAATAGCAGTCAGGACCACTGAGGTTAACATGCCACTGCGAGAAGGTATACTACAGCAGAGTCAGTTAGCTTCAATTTACCTGCTGCTGCTGAGCCAGCAGCTTAGGCCACTGTGATAAGAGACCAGGACCAAACCTAAATCCGCACAGCCCCCACCCCTTCTCTTACTGTATCACTACTCCCCCTCTTTTGCTCTTTCTCTGTAAAAGCCTTCACTTGTCAGTGTGAGTGTCCATATGCCACTGTAATTAAAGGGCACGTACCTCTGGGGATGGATGGCCGTTGTATTGTCAGTTATGATAATTGACTGTAATTTTCACACAGGTACAGTGGAATAGCGTGTAGTGGCAAAGTGAAGTAACTTAATACAAAGACAGACGAGACAAAAGAGTAACAGTGCAAAGATAACTCAACTTTAGTACTGATCATACAGGAACTCAGTCAATGCATCCTGGGCCTTGTGCCTTGTAGTCTATGCAACACTGCAACAGTAGCAACTGTATATTAGAACATACCGCACAATATAATATACTCAATCATTCCATTTGTGTTCATTCAGTCATATGTTGTAGTAAGTAGAGTATGATTGCTGCTGTAAAAGAAGCATATTTTTAAAGGGTGGTACTGGTACGGTATACGTATATTATCAGAAATTCAGATCACAGACTATAGGGCATTGGGTCAATTTGCTAATAACTGCAGGTATCATACCAATAATAAACCATAGATTCTTATTACACAAACATTAATTAGGGTGACAGCTGTTAGAAAAAGGCGATAGAGATGATACTTTACTGGCAGCATTACCAAGTGATGAATATAAATATCTATGACAGTTTCACAGGCCAAAAATACAGTAGCAGATCTACAGCCATTCAATCCATTGTGAAAGCGTTGTGAGCTCATATCTTGGCTGTATTCACCAAATCAGGCTTTAAAGACAATCTTTCATGCCCTTTAGTGTGACTCCAGTGCCTCTGTGCTGGAAGGCAGCTGACAGAATGACCTGCTCAGCAGTATATGGACATCACACTGGAGCATGGCAGTTGGAATAGCCAGGTGTGGACCTACGTACAGTAGCTGGACAAGGATTTAATGGAGGGTTGTGATGGGCTTTCACTTATTGATCTCTACAGGAATGGATCATGATTGGTTGCGAAGTACTGACCTTCCCCACTTACTAAATGAAGGACAGCTGAGACATCTTGTCCTGTTCAGTATGCTGATAGCGTTGATCCACGGGAACTAATATTAAATATTAGTAGTTGATATGTCGGGTACAAATGTTCAAGGTTAGTTTTTTTGGGGCAATGAGGGGCTTTTTGATAACCCCTTTAGTCATAGATTTTCATGGATATGTAGAATGTCTGATATGTTTAATTTTAGTGGTCTAGGCACCAAGCCTTACAGTGTTGCAGGTTTGAATCCTGATGCTGACGACCTTTGCTGCGTGTCGCTCCCCACCATATTTCTACCCCTTTAGTCAGTCTACTGCCACGAATAAAGGCATAAAAATGCCCAAAACAAATATTTAAGAAGGAGAAGATGGGTAGGCTTAACTGTTTATTTGTCTTTCTTATTTTTTTCTCTTTCTCTTATTTTAAAATGAAACTCTGTGACCAGAAAAAGTACATAGTTTGGGTAATGATATGTGAAGATTATGAGAATGTTGTACATCACATTATGTATAAACATTGCTCAGTGAGATAAATCAATGTCAAATCAAATAAATAATGGATTCACCTGCCTCCATTTTGCTCTTTGAGAGGCCACCTGAGATGCCTATAGTATAACTAAACTTTAGCATTTGCAGTACTGTGGGGGAGTGGGCACTGGAGGCAGGAAAAAAGTGTGTTGGAAACTACTGTATAGTGTACTGTATCTATTCTTGCTTTCTTGTTCAGGGATTCTCTACTGACACCTAATGGCTGCCCACAAAATCTCCTCACCTAGCTGTAATAACACCTCTCAGTTGTTGTTGTTTTTTTTTTAAAGAATGCAGCAAGGACTGATTGCCTGCATCTATTCTACCACACAATTGTGGAGTGATCCTCACACACGCACACACATGGCCAGTACAGAATTAATTCCATATTGTATGTTGATCTGAACCACCCTGCTCACTGATCTGCTCACTCAGCAGTACATCTGCTGTCATACCCATCATGTTTTAGTGCTTACAATTTCAGCACTAAAACATGGTAGGACATCCTATATAGGTAAATGCTATCTAAGTCTACTTGAAGGACTAGGGATTTTAAAACAAAAATTTTAAGGTGATTTATTTTTTATTATCTACTACAGATCTAATAAACCCCAGGAAATTATAACTGGCCACGGAAGTTCACAGGATCTAATGAATGTGAAGGAGGCAGCACACCACACTTCACTTTACACACTCCCTATTTGGGCATGACCCAGAGGCTCAATATGGCAGTTTGTCACATTCAGCAGATCATTTGTGGTCAGTTATAATTTCCTGGGTTTTTATTAGGACTTTAGTCGATAATAAAAAAGATATCGCTTAAAAAAAGCATTTAGGACCATGTTTGAATCCTCCCTCACATACCTAAAATCCCTAAAACTAAAGAAAGCAAGGAATATAAAACAATTAACAACCACTTCTACTTTCTGTAATAATAACCTAAAACATAGAACCTAGAACATAAAAAAGTTGCTCTCTAAACTACCTAGGATGGTATTGCAAGCGCTATGGTTTGTTGCAAGTGTCATGTCACAAGAATAGCATGCTTAATTATGTATCATCACAAAGATGAATAATCATTACTTTTTACTCTGTCTCAAAACATATTTTAGAACAGGGGTTTTCAACAATTGGTTGGTGGACCAAAGGTGGTCTTGCATGCGGTCTGTGACTGCATGCATTTAGTAGGCTAAATTTATACAGTTGATTTATTTTATTTATTTTTTCTTTACACTATAGGCCTGGTTGACCAACACTATGGGCTACTGATTGACCTGGTGACCCAAAAGAAAATAGGAGGAAGTGCATCGATGGGATGTGCAGTAGCCAAATATACATGGGATACATTGCAAAAAATAATAATAATTTGGGGGGGGGGGGGGGGGGGGTATTTTAAAGTCAATTCCAACTGTCGATCAGATGGAAAAAGGTGATTTTGCAATGCACTTGGAAAAGGTCAGAGCCAGATGAGGTAAGCCTGGGGACCGAGCCTAGGTCCCCCTCACATGGCCGAAAGCTCTTGGAGAAAAGGCTAACCTCGGCACGTCACAGAAAAAGGCAAACAAACTCCTCCCCAGGCTCCGCCCTCTCGTAGCTCCCTCTGCTTCTGCTGTTGCATCAGATTGATCACATCCGGGAAACGTCACATCATCATCCTTGTTGTCCCACATCCCATTCAGCCGGCTTGCTCGTGGTAGAAACAGACCCCGACAACATTCATTCATCTGAGTAGTAAACTCAACCACAGGGACAGCCAATTGTTCTTCTAATGGCAGAAGACGGCTTGGCGGATAAAATGAGCGAAATGCAAGTGGACGAAGGCAAAAAGGTTGTACTGTAAAATAACTAAAGGTTTAACTTGTGTATAGCATGTCATGCTAGCTGGTAGCAGTGTGCTTCACTGTCATGTCATATAGTGATACGTGTAGGCTAGCTATCTATTCTACAGTAAGTATACAGATAGTGACTGAGTTGTTCAACTCAAGGTTTACAGCAGTTGTAAAAACAGAGGTGGGTGAACTACACGTGTACTGGAAGATCCATTATTTCCCTTTCGGTTAATTTGTAAAGAGATGGAAAGAAGAAATCCAGATAGACTGAAATCAGTCAGTGGACTGGTTATAAATAGTGATTGAATGACTTGAAGCAAGTTGAAGGTGTGTGTGTGTGTGTGTGTGTGAGTGTGTGTGTGTGTGTGTGTGCGTGCACAAGTGCACATACAGTACACATGGGCATAATGTATAACTGTAATGCTACATTACATACAGTATTTACATGTTCATTTACTGGAAATACAGCTGAATTAAATATTCATGTAGTACAGGGGTTTTCAACAGGTGCTCCATGGACCACTGGTGAGGGGGTATTGCATGTGGTCCCTGAACAAACATAGTAGTTAGTTTTTCCTTCCACTAGTTGAGAAACGGTGAACTGAATGACCTGGTGACTCTATGGTGACCATCCGTGTAGACATAATGTACTGAGAAGTTGGAGGTCAAGAAATTCAACAAAAAAATGGGAGCTACCATCTAAAGAAGGGGAAGTGCACCGGATTGTCTAGTTGAGTCATTGTTATCATGAAATTATTTGTAGTCAAGGACCAATGGCTTAGAAAGTGCAGTGCGATGCATAGGAAATGATACAAAAGCAGTAATCCTAGCCCATATCCCCACCCAACACACTATTTACACAGAACAAGAATGTTATTTAGTTAAGTGTTAAAGAGAAGAAGATGGAAAATGATAAGTTAAAATAAAACAGAAACATTAGAGAATACTGTGAGTGAGTGCACAAGAAATTAATTGAAACCCACAGTAAGGCATCGGTAAACGGAACAGTATTCAGCGTTCATCTAAAGAAGAGTGTGCTCCATATGTGGCGAATAGAAACCAAACGCTGCATAATTATCCAAGAGTAAAAGTGAAAATGCCAGTTAGCACCATCTTCATAATAGGTAAATACACAGACAGACAGAACCATTCAATACCATTCAATATACACTTGCTTTTTTCATGGAGCCCGACCCAGCCTTACTGATCTTCATACATTTTAGGCTTGAGCCTGACCCTAAAATGTCGGGTTGGGCCTGTTTGGGTTCGGGCAGAATTTGGCAGAGTTTGAGAACTCTGCCATGCACAAGAGATCATCATCACAAATGTATTTTAGCCCAAGGTGTAGGTATACAGTAGTATGTTATGTGTAGTTCACATCTGTTAATGGAAAACAACATAATAAAATAATGCTTGTGGTTTCTTATCAAGGGTGGAGGTGGTAAAGAAGGAGGCAAGAAGAAGGCAAAAATTGCCACAGGAGACTCTGGTGGCAGGACAGAGGTGAGATGCTAAATCACATTGTTGGATGCTACAAAGGTTTTGCTGTTGTTAAGGGCATGCTACTAGCATGGTTTAACATGCCAAGAGAAAGGACAAGACATGGCTCTGAATTGGTTCTGAGACTGTGGCAGTGGAACAATACCTATGCATGATCTGGTAATGGAAAGGACTGTGTACTGTACCATCAAGATAAGAGGCATTACTCAGTGCTTGTTTTAGATTGGGAGCTGTGTCTGCCAACAGAAAATCTGACATGTTAAAAGTGAGTGTTAAAAGGGGATGAAATCCTATGCTGTTTGTTTTCTAAACCTTCAATTTTGAGTGTATGCAAATCAAACAAGTGGGCCTGTACGTGTCCCTTTGCACACTGCACTCACAGTTGAATAAACACTGAGGAATGCATTATGTATAAACATTCAATCTACATGAATGCATTCTGAAAGTACAAACCCAAACAAGGGACATGAGTCAGTCAATGTGGGGTGTGTTCGACTGTTCACAAGGCACCCGATAGATTTGCCACCCCAGCTCCCTATGTTGACTCAGACCTATGTCTTGTTACATTCCAGCTGACCCCACCACCTCAGTATATTGAGGGGCGCCTGTCTCTCTACACAACGCTGAAAGCTGAACATGACGCCCTGTTGGCCGAGAGGGCTGCAAACGACTCTCGCCCCATCAAGGTGACCCTGCCTGATGGGAAGGTGGTGGACGGCGAGTCTTGGAAGACCACACCGTACCAGGTGGCGTGCGGCATCAGGTTGGTGCTATGGCAGACGTACTTACCATTTTCTGTTGTTGTCATTGGTCAGCCCCTTGTTGCTGTTCACCTTGGTAGCCATTTTGCCAGCCTGTAGTGCCGCCTTGAGGTCCAGAGTGCCATTTATATGCATTAAGTAATTGATTGATTATCTCAAAAACAAAAAATCATGAACAGCAGTTGTATCACTTTTTTTCGCCGATTGCATCATTTCTGGAAAAATAAATAAACTCTTCCACCATTACACACCCACAAGAGAGATGCTAGGAAGTTATTATGCCAAAATTAATCATTTTGAAGTGAAAGTGAAAGTTAAGTGGCCATTGATTGCCACAATAGGCTCAGATATGGACCTAAATACACCCCCTGTCACCTAATTATGCATTCCCGCGCGGGGGTGAAATCCCCCGCGATTTCAAATCTCGTCTTAACGTCTATGGCAACTGTTACCTGGCTCGTTTTTGTAAACAATACTCGTTTTAAGGTCCATGGCACTTATACGGTTAAAATGGCAGCTGCAAAGATTTATAGACCTGCGCAGTGACGTCACCACCCCTGTTCCAGAAATGGATTCCACATTCATTTTTCTCATAGACTTTTCAAAAATAATTTATATAAAGACGATTACACCGCGGACAAAGCCAACTCGAGTCGTGACGAATCATGATGACACACAAAAAGTTTTGGGACAATCAAATCATTTCCAAGATGAAAAACGAAACAAAAAGTCTTGTATCATGCCGTTTTCTACTTCTTCCTAATTATATATTAATATGACGATATTGTGTTGGCTTTGGCCGCGACCCAATCGTGTTATTAACCATTTTCGAATAGTGGAATCCACTAGTGGAACAGGGCTGGTGACGTCACTGCACAGGTCTATACATTTTTATGTCATTGGAACCGGTAGTGGTAGTGAATGAATGAATCACAGGAGTGTTTTGCCTTTCAGCCAAGGTCTTGCTGACAACACGGTTATTGCCAAAGTGAACGACTGTGTTTGGGACTTGGATAGACCACTAGAGAATGACTGTAGTCTGCAGCTACTCAAGTTTGACGATGAGGAAGCCCAAGCAGTAAGTCTGTTCCGCTTTATCTCTGAGTAACTAAGCCCAGAGTTCTGAGTAACACACACACACACACACACACAAACACAAATGTCTTTTCCAAAAACAGATAATATCCAAGTTCGCAACAATGATTTCCCATATGGTACAAATGGAAAGGGAGCTGTATACCAGTGCTCGATGCCAACTGCCACTTCTGCCACTGCTTTCACCTGGGTTCATGCCCTCAGTACTTTCTCATAATTACGCATTTACAAATTATTTATTTGACTATTCCTCAGGTATACTGGCACTCCAGTGCCCACATCATGGGTGAAGCCATGGAGCGGGTGTACGGAGGCTGCCTCTGCTACGGCCCACCCATCGAGAATGGTTTCTACTATGACATGTACCTCGAGGATGAGTAAGTCTGGACAAATGTCTTCAGTATTAGTACTTCAAGGTTTAGACACAGTAATTCTAGTTCTAAAATTTAATTGAGCTTGGATGGACCAATACAGTACATTTATTCTCCATTGCACAATGTTGTCACTCGTTCCTGTTGCAAGGTCATTTTGACATTGTTAAGGGACTGGGTGCACTCGGGGTTTTTAGATGGTGTGCACATAATAGAAAAATTGTGCTACCGGACAAACTGTTTATACATGGAAAATTATTTGGTAGAAGGACTGCAACCAACCAACTTAACAAATGTTGCCACGGATTGAGTTGTAGTCTTATACCCACTTGTCATTTGATAGGTGCGTATCAAGCAATGACTTTCCATGTTTGGAGACCCTGTGCAAGAAGATCATCAAGGAGAAGCAGCCCTTTGAGAGGCTGGAGATTAAGAAGGAGACTCTCCTGGAAATGTTCAAGGTACCTACCCAGCCTCAACCACAAAACAAACGGGTGCAAATGTAAATCAAGTGAAAGAGTATTGTTGAGAAGACTATAAACTTTTCCAAAATAATACTAATTGAAAATACTTGTATTCGTAGGTAATTTTCCCCCTGACATTGTATATTATATTTTATAGTTTAGATCTACTCTGTATGTAGATTATGGAAATAATTCATTTTCCAAAAAGTTACGGACCCAGAGATTTAAATAAGGCATATGTTGCAAAAATCATAGTCCTAGATATGCTTATAATATATAATTTATTAATACCTGATAGAGTAGCAATTATTATTACCTGCATAATGTACCCTATAGGCTACATTATGCAAGCTGTTGAAAACATGGCTTCACGTTTTTATTTAATTATTTTTTTTGTCTGCATCCACAAAATTGTTTCAAGTTGAGAGGACACAATCTATTAGGCAACTGCTATTCATCTGTTGATATTTGGGCTGTTAAACAATCCTGTTGTTGATGCATTTAAATAAATATATAGAAAATGACTGCTCTGCTCAAGAGCAATGTTAGTATTAAAGTGGTGTGTGTATAATTCTACATTCTAGACTCACAAGTCACTGTCCCTGTACAGCTGTGCATGCCTGCATTTTAGTATCAATTACTGTAGTGTCAACATACTTGCCTTGGTGCGATGTCATTTGCTATTGCTTTGGAAAGAGATGCCAGATGGAAGCAAAGCTGTGTATGGTGTACGGTAGTTAACATCAGTAGGAGTTGTAACCTGGTTACCACCACTTGCCATTCTCAAGCCTACTCTTGCATTTCACAGTACAACAAGTTTAAGTGTCGCATTCTGAATGAGAAAGTCACCACCCCTACTACTACAGTTTACAGGTAAGCCAACGGTCTGTACATTTTAAGTTTATATTTCAGTTTGAATCTGAATAATCTTATTTCCATAAATGTGGATTATACTGGAGATTATACTGGAATTAAATAATATGCAGTATACTGGTGTAAACTTGCAGACAGATGAATTATTTCATATTATTGATCATGTTGAATTTGCACACAGTGGGTGCTAGTGTTTATTTGTATCCAGTAATACGCTTTTGCAACAGATAGGATTACTATACATACTGTAAAACATGCTGTGTATTCTAGGTGTGGTCCATTGATTGACCTGTGCAGAGGACCTCATGTGAGACACACCGGAAAGATTAAGGTTCTGAAGATTCACAAGGTGACCAGCTTGTGTTTTTTTTTCTTGTCGCATGTACAATTGTCATAGGATAAGCACTAAAAGAAAATTAATTAAAACATAACCATTCTTGAACATGTGCGTTGTTCCAGAATTCATCCACCTACTGGGAGGGAAAGGCTGATAAGGAAAGCCTCCAGAGACTCTACGGAATCTCTTTCCCTGACTCCAAGATGCTCAAAGACTGGGAGAAGTTCCAGGAGGAGGCAAAGAACCGAGACCATCGTAAACTGGGACGGGTATGGGCTACCATGACATTATGCAGCTTTCACTCCATCTCATCATCTGTATATACACAGAAATATCTAGTGCTGACATTAGCCCAATGTACAAACCCCATATACTGTATGTGGTTATAAACAAGGGGTATCGTGTTTTTATTGAGAGATTATCAACATTTTCTAAACTCAGCCCAAAATACTCCATCACCTTCTGTACGAGGCAAGATAATTGGCCTTACACCCCAGATATTCTCAGCCAGTCCTGGCCATACAACCCAGTTATCCCAGTTAAATTATCACCGGACTGCAGTGGGTCCTAAACCGATGTAGCCATCGGTTTTCTTGTTAGAAATTATAATAGATTATATAAAAGCAAATCTATACTTGGCAAACACTGCTTGTTTGTAAATATTGCCTTTTTAATTTGATATGAATGATATAGTGTTAGAAAGCTCTCTGATTTGCCATTTGTACAGTATAAGACAAATTGTTGTGTCAATGTAGGTTAATATTGTGCTCACACCATCTTTAACTTGGAGTGAGGATTGTGGGATTTCCGGTTGTATCCTTCTCTGCAAGTCATAGGTTAGCAAGGAGTGCCGATAATTACTGACAACACCAGGTGACATAACTCCACATACATGGCAGTTCAGAGTTGCCAGCACATTGGTTAAGCAGAAACCAGCGTTTCTTTAACGTTCTTTATCCTCTTCCAGGAGCAGGAACTGTTCTTTTTCCATGACCTGAGCCCTGGGAGCTGCTTCTTCCTGCCTAATGGAGCATACATTTATAACACCCTGGTGGAGTTCATCAGAGTGAGTCTCATTGTGTTACTACAGTATCCTTGCACAAAATATCTGTCCATATGTTTGTGTAGTTCATATTTCAAGAACAAATAAAATGATATACAAGTTCATTATAAAAATCAAGTATGTAATCTGTTAGAGTGAATACAGGAAGAGGGGTTTCCAGGAGGTGGTCACACCTAACGTCTACAACAGCAAGTTATGGCAGACATCCGGCCACTGGGAACACTACAGTGAGAACATGTTCTCATTTGAGTCAGAGAAGGAGACCTTTGCCCTCAAACCCATGAACTGCCCTGGTCACTGGTAAGGCCCATCATTCAGTGGACCCTGTAATAACTGCTGTCAAGACTGAAATGCACATAGAACTGACACATTCTATGAAGGCTGTATTTCAAAGCCTTAACCCCATATTAAGATATTTGCACACCTGAAGATCTAATCTGTGAACACTGGCCCAACTCTGTCCCATCCAGTCTTATGTTCGACCATCGGCCCCGCTCCTGGAGAGAGTTGCCTATCCGCTTTGCCGATTTTGGAGTCCTACACAGGAATGAGCTGTCGGGAGCCCTGACTGGTCTCACCCGTGTCCGGCGCTTCCAGCAGGACGACGCTCACATCTTCTGCACCATGGACCAGGTAAGGCCACAACACAGTGTAGCAATGGGTCACATAATCACATTTGATAACACCATATGGTATTATAGCTTTTCAGTTGCTTCATAAAGTGCTACCATCAGCAAACATAACCATGTTTAACATTCCTGGTTACATATATCTATACATACATATATCTGGTTACACACACACACACATATATATATATATATATATATATATATATATATATATATATATATATATATATATATATATATATATATATATATATATATATATATATATATATATATATTAAGAAAGCTTTTTTCCCCCTTTATCTTTATCATCTTTATTAAAGGAAGAGTAGACTAAAATTGAAGAGACCCTATGAGATCCTTTACCCGTCAACTTGAGTGTTTTTTAGTTTGTACCTTTTGTTGGCGTTTGATGCTAATAATTTGCATCATAAATGTCATCCACAAACGTGAAGGTCCATTAACTGAATTTTACAGCTTGTTCTCATTGTCTGTCCTCCTGTAAGTTCTGCTATGGCAAGAGAACACCACCTGGGGCTTCTAGAGTTGTATATTAATCACCAAATATTTTTAATTGTTGAGGTCTAGGAGTAATACATTAGGCTTGTTCAAGTTAGTTAATAATTGAGCCCACATTTAATATTTCCCACATCAAAGTGGCCAATTGCAAATTTGTCAAGTTTTTAATAGTCATACTCTTACTTTAGTCTGTGTCAGGATTACAAGGAACGGCGTTACATAATCAGATTACAAAAAAACAGTAACGGTAACGCCTGACGGTACATTTTAAAACGTGTAATCTCGATTACAGTAACGGCAAGATTGTAACGGGGGTTACATGTTGATTACATTTCTGGAACCGGGTCCCGACCCGGTTCCATATTTTTTTTATGAAAACTTAACGAGTCCCATCAATCAAAATTTCGCTCCGATGTGAGCGCATGCATGCACTGAGCTCAGAGCAGCAGCAGCAGCAGCATCAGCAGCGACTGAGCAGCTGCGTGCGCGTGTGTGTGTATGGTGCGCGCTTCTAAACTTGATACAACGTCACCTGCTTTAATCTCTTCTACCAAAATGTAAAAGACGTGTTCTTACTGGAAAGTGGAAACTTTGGTCTGTGGTCTCCGATGCCCTCCTTATAAACTCCATGATGGTCACGTTGTCACGTTAAAAAGTGTGGTCCAGTAAATCCTCAATTCCCCAACCCCAAGAGTTACAGTATTCCATTAAAGCAGGTCCAATCAAACGATAAAGCATAACTTTAGATAAAAAATAACTTCTCTCTAAATAGGCTCCAGCAACACGGAGCCGACACGGCGTAAAAAAACACAATAGCCAGCTAATGTCGGAGTTGCGACATTAGCTGGCGACGTTCATGCAGCCTGAATAGGGACAAACTGTCTCGATGCTCAATAGAAGTCCATGTAGAGCAGCCGCCATTAGACCTTCCCGTGAAAGTGAATGGAGATGTCGCAACTCTGTTTATACTCTAATGTTTCTGAGAATGGCATGGGGTATTTTCTTGCCTTTTGTTTAGAAGGCACAATGTTGACTGTTTTAACTTGTTTGAATGTTGACTCTGCTTACCCATTGACCCCCAAATAAGAGCGTGCTGTGTTTATAGCAATAATTATTACTAGCAGGCCTACACTAGTTAGATTATTATTATTTGAGTTTGTCTGTGATACAAACAAGAGGGAAAAATGCACCAATGCCTAGTGCATTGGTGTATTTGGTGTATTGGTGTTGTGCAACTGAAAGTAATCAGTTACTTTTGAAATTGGGTAACCCGGATTACGTTACTGATTACAATTTTTAGAAAGTAACTTGTAACTTGTTGGGGATTCCTTTAAAAAAGTAACTTGCCCAACCCTGGTGTCAGGAACCCCAAAAGAATCAATGGGTTTGTTTTCATCTTTCAACCCAGATTGAGGATGAGATCAAAGGCTGCCTGGACTTCCTGCGGACTGTCTACAATGTCTTTGGATTCACATTCAAACTCAACTTGTCCACCCGACCAGAGAAGTTCCTGGGAGAGCCTGAGCTCTGGGACCAGGCAGAGAAGGTATAATGTGGTTTAATATGTTTCATTCTGAAGAGATGCCGTTTCTTAGTCAATCAACCATCACATTTATGGCAAAGCAACATAGTGGTGGAGTACTGCAGATGATACAGTATATAAAAGTCGCACCTGGTCTTTTGGAGTCCCTGGAATATTTGATGGGTCCCACTTATATGATGCTATTGGCATTTTTACTAATTGCAGCATTTAACTCCCTTTTCATTTTATATGGTTATGTGTTTATATTCATGTAGGAATGTAGGATTATCTGAAATACTGCTAGTAAATAAATAGAATTTCAATCTGATTGAAATTGGGATGAAGTAGCACAGGTTATGGAGGTAGGCAGTGCACAGGCTCTGGCGTACATAAAATACAAAGTGGTAATAACTAGCCTGTAGGCTCTACAGTAGAAGCAACAGTTATCGGGAAAGGCTAAAACGTTTTCTTTTCTTCAATATTAATCAAAACAGTTGATCTACAAGCCCACATATGCATTGCAGCATGACATGTTCAGAGCTTGTAGATCTGATGCCCAGAAGTCCCCATTATTATTAGGCTGGAATTTAAGTGAAAGAAGTAGCTATGGTCCACTTGCTTGATTCTGCCATGCATACAAAACACACACACACACACACACACACACACACACACACACACACACACACACACACACACACACACACACACACACACACACACACACACACTCTTGCTGTTATGTACAACATTAGCATAGCAGCTAGTGCTGGCTAACCCTCTCACATGTAGATCTTAGTTTTGTTAATACAAGATGAAGACAACAAAGGTCTCTCAACTTACAACTGCGTAAATAGACGCAGACGCAGGTCGATCCCATCTCTGCGTGAAGTGAGGGGCACACTTATTATCGTACATCAGAGACATGGCATAAATTCTCTATTCATTGTCAATGGAAACTTCATCTCATCGGTTAAAATAGCAGGTTTGCTTGTCCACATGACGTAAATTCTCCATTCATTGCCATTTATTGCCAGTAGTCCTTGGAAGTCCTTGGCAGCAAGAGCAAGGATAAAGACAAGGAGAAGTTACCCATGGTGGGCCCCATCGCCCTGTTCAGGTTTGCAGACAGGACAGACGTCGTCCTCATCATTTTAGGGACGGTCATGGCGATAGCTCACGGGACCGTCCTGCCTCTGATGTGCATCGTCTTTGGTGACATGACGGACAGCTTTGTGGAGAACTCTCTGACCTCTAACATGAACAATCAGACAACCCTTCTGGAAGACAATATGACCGGCTATGCCAAATACTACTCCATTATGGGAGGAGGCGTTCTGATCGCAGCCTACATGCAGGTGGTGTTCTGGAATCTGGCAGCAGGTCGTCAGACTAAACGTCTTCGTGTTCTGTTCTTCCATCGTATCATGCGGCAGGACATCAGCTGGTTTGATGTTAACGAGACGCACCAGTTGAACACACGCCTGACTGATGACATCTACAAGATTCAGGAGGGCATTGGGGACAAGGTTGGGATGCTCATCCAGTCCTTCACCACCTTCATTGCCTCCTTCATCATCGGTTTCATCAAAGGATGGAAATTGACACTGGTCATTTTGGCCATCAGCCCGGTGCTGGGGATCTCTGCTGCTCTGTTCTCTAAGATCCTGACATCCTTCACGTCTAAAGAACAAGGAGCGTACGCCAAGGCTGGAGCAGTGGCTGAAGAGGTTCTCTCGGCTGTCAGGACCGTGTTTGCGTTCAGTGGCCAAGACCGGGAGATAATCAGGTATGAGCGCAACCTGGAGGAGGCTAAGAGGATGGGCATCAAGAAGGCGGTGTCCTCCAACATCCTGATGGGTTCCACCGTCATGATGATCTACCTGTCCTATGCTCTGGCCTTCTGGCATGGATCTACTCTGATCCTCAGTGGAGAGTACACCATTGGGTCTGTGCTCACTGTGTTTTTCACGGTGCTCATAGGAGTGTTCTCCATCGGTCAGACGTCTCCCAACATCCAGTCCTTCGCCAGTGCCAGAGGAGCTGCACATAAAGTCTACAACATCATCGACAGCAATCCGCTCATTGACAGCTACTCTGAAGGCGGGTTCAAGCCAGACCACATCAAAGGAAACATCCAGTTCAACAACGTGGAGTTCACCTACCCTTCCAGACCCGACGTCAAAGTGCTGAGTGGTCTGTCTTTGGAGGTGTCCAGTGGTCAGACCATGGCTCTGGTGGGCAGCAGCGGATGTGGGAAGAGCACTACAGTACAGCTGCTGCAACGCTTCTACGACCCACAGGGGGGCACTGTGTCCATTGATGGTCATGACATCAGGACGCTCAACGTTCGCTACCTCAGGGAGATGATGGGCGTGGTCAGCCAGGAGCCTGTCCTATTTGCTACGACCATCTCTGAGAACATCCGCTATGGACGGCTGGACGTCACACAGAGTGACATTGTTACCGCCGCCAAGGAGGCCAATGCTTACAACTTCATCATGAGTCTACCTGACAGGTTTGACACCCTGGTGGGGGACCGGGGGACTCAGATGAGCGGTGGTCAGAAGCAGAGGATCGCCATCGCCAGAGCTCTGGTCAGGAACCCCAAAATCCTCCTGCTGGATGAAGCTACGTCCGCTCTGGACGCAGAGAGTGAAACCATCGTACAGGCTGCTCTGGACAAGGTCAGACAGGGCAGGACCACTATTGTGGTTGCTCATCGCCTGTCCACCATCAGAAACGCTGATGTCATCGCTGGAGTCCAGAACGGTCAGGTGGTGGAGCAGGGGTCACATGACCAGCTGATGGACAGGAAAGGTGTCTACCACACCCTGGTCAGCATGCAGACGTTCAGCGGTGCGGCAGCAGTCGAGGCTGAAGGAAAGACGGAGTGTCGGGAGCAGAGAAGTCGTTCTGATGCTCAGGACTTTGTGGTCCTGACCAGGAGGAGGAAGTCCACGAAGGAATCATCCTTCACTAGCAGTAATGAGGAGGCCCAAGAGGATGATGATGTTCCAGACGTCCCCTTCCTGAAGGTCCTTCGTCTTAACGCTCCAGAATGGCCGTACATCACCGTGGGTCTGTTCTGTGCCATCATCAACGGAGCCATGCAGCCAGCCTTCGCCATCCTCTTGTCCAAGATCATCGCAGCGTTTGCAGAATCTGATCAGGAGGTGGTCAGACAGAAGTCTCTGTTTTTCTCTCTCATGTTCGCTGCCATTGGAGTCGTTTCCTTTGTGTCCATATTCCTACAGGGTTTCTGCTTCGGTAAAGCCGGTGAGATTCTGACCATGAAGCTCAGACTGGCTGCATTCAAGGCTATGATGAGACAGGATCTAGGATGGTTTGATGATCCTAAAAACAGTGTTGGAGCTCTGACCACCAGACTGGCCACCGACGCTGCCCAGGTCCAAGGGGCCACAGGGCTGCGTATGGCCACCCTGGCCCAGAACCTGGCCAACCTGGGTACGGGGGTGATCATCTCCTTTGTGTACGGCTGGGAGCTGACGCTGATGATCCTGGCCATCGTTCCTCTGATGGTGCTGGCTGGAGCCGTGCAGATGAAGGAGCTGTCTGGACACGCTGCCAAGGACAAGAAGGAGCTGGAAAAGGCTGGCAAGATCGCCACAGAGGCCATAGAGAACATTCGTACCGTTGCGTCGCTGTCCAGAGAGGCCAAGTTCGAATCCCTGTACTATGAAAACCTGCTGGGTCCATATGAGAGCTCCCAGAAGAAGGCTCATGTGTATGGCATAACGTTCTCCTTCTCCCAGGCTATGATCTACTTTGCGTACGCTGGATGTTTCCGTTTCGGTGCCTGGCTGATCACAGCAGGGAGGATGGACTTTGAGGGCGTGTATCTCGTGATCTCTGCTCTCATGTTCGGGGCCATGGCTGTGGGTGAGGCCAACTCCTTCACACCAAACTACTCCAAGGCTAGGGTGTCAGCCTCTCACCTCATCATGCTGATCAACAGACAGCCTGCCATAGACAACATGTCCCACAATGGAGAGAGCCCGGAGGAGTTTGAGGGTAACGTGCGTTTCGACAGAGTGGAGTTCCATTATCCATCACGACCCAACATCACTGTGCTGAAGGACCTCAGCCTGCAGGTTGGTAAAGGAGAGACGTTGGCTCTGGTTGGCAGCAGCGGCTGTGGGAAGAGTACCAGCATCCAACTGTTGGAGAGGTTCTATGACCCTCTGCAGGGTAGAGTGCTGTTGGACCAGCGTGACGTGTCCCAGCTCAACGTGCACTGGCTGCGGGCCCAGATGGGTCTGGTGTCTCAGGAGCCCGTGCTGTTTGACTGCAGCCTGGCGGAGAACATCGCCTATGGAGACACCAGCCGAGACAACATCCCTCTGGAGGAGATCCAGGAAGCTGCCAAGCAGGCCAACATACACAGCTTTATAGAGAGCCTGCCACAGAAGTACACCACACAGGCAGGGGATAAGGGCACTCAGCTTTCAGGCGGTCAGAAGCAGAGGATCGCCATCGCCAGAGCCATCCTCAGAAACCCCAAAATCCTCCTGCTGGACGAAGCTACGTCTGCTCTGGACACAGAGAGTGAGAAGGTGGTCCAGGAGGCTCTGGACGCGGCCCGGCAGGGCAGGACGTGCATCGTAGTGGCTCACCGTCTGTCCACCATCCAGAACGCTGACCGCATCGCCGTCCTCCATGAAGGAGTGGTGGTGGAGCAGGGAACGCATCAGCAGCTACTGGCCAGCAGGGGACACTACCACACCCTGGTCACCATGCAGATGAGATAGAGACATGGAGAGAGAGGGGCTGTGGGCAGTTCAGAACCATCCCAAATCATCAATGGGAAGCTAATAGAAATTTTCTATTTCTGAAAATGTTGTGATGCTTTTTGATAGCCATTGTTCTCACGATAATACTAATCTAATTACAGTATTGCACAAAATGTTTTTCTAAATCCTAGCAGATTTCTGAAAAATCTGTTTCCAACAAAGTTGGGACGGGGGTATGTTTGCCACTGTGTTACATCACCTTTCCTTCTAGCAGCATTCATGCGTGTTTGAGACATGACGACACTCGTGTTTCAGCCCATAGCACTTGTATTACATACCAACCCATAGTACTCTCAGCAGTAACCTACTGTATCTAATGTATCACCATGTTTTAGTGCTTATATTGTAAAGTGTGTAAAGTCGCGTTGGATTAAGAGCATCTGATAAATGCCTAAATTATAGGAATTTAGTTTGTGTAAAAATATAGGGTACCACTCAAAATGTCCCAAGACAATTTATGTAAAAGGAATGAGTCTGAGAAACACATTTTAAACAAATTACTACAGTAAACCCCTAAATCAATACAAATTGATGCTAAAAAGTGGAACAATATTGAACTGTTGATTCACAATCACCATGATAATTTAAGTTTTCAATTTTCACACACACGTCTTTACCCAGCGTCTGTTCAGTCCCCCTCATTTGCTTGTTTAGCATTAACATTCCAGGCATTGTGACAGTATTAAAATGGAATAATGTATAGTAAGCCAAGATAAACAAATATAAGCTGTAAAAGGAGATTTCTGTCTGCTGACTTGGTTGAGTGAGCTGCTCATCCTAGAGCACAACAAGTTGTTGCCAATTTGATGCCAATTTGTTATGCTTACAGAAACTGGAGAACAGCCTGAATGAATTTGGAGAGAAGTGGGTTCTCAACCCCGGAGATGGAGCTTTCTATGGACCAAAGGTGAGCAGTAGTGATTAGTGAAGTAATAATTACCCATTATTCACACAACGACAATGTGGAAATATTAAACATAACCCGCCAGGTACAGGTAGCCAAGACTAGTTTAATTCATCCTTTGTCATCTTGTTCACTAGATTGACATTCAGATCAATGATGCCATTGGTCGATACCACCAGTGTGCCACTATTCAGCTTGATTTCCAGCTCCCTATCCGATTCAATCTCACTTATGTCAGGTATGTGTTGCTTTAATTACTCTTTATTCACTTCAAGCCTGGTATAATGACACTGGCATTGATGCCGTTGCCACAAAGGCAATTCTGTTGAATGATGCTGTGTAAAGTCAGCCTGTTAACACTCTTAAAATGTTAATGTACAGTAATCCCACTCTTGTGTGTGTATAGCAGCCATGAAGGGGACGACAAGAAGAGGCCCGTGATTGTCCACAGAGCCATCCTGGGATCATTGGAGAGAATGATCGCTATCCTCACTGAAAACTACGGAGGCAAATGGTTGGTGGCAATGCATTGTACATCACTTACACTCAGAGTTTGAAATACATGTATTTATGTGAAAAATAAAGTTAACTACATGTACTGTATTTACTCTGGTAGACCATAAATTAGTAATTGGGTGTTCAAAGCATTACTTGTACAATCTCTAAATGTCTTCAAGGTAAACAAAAAAAGTAAATATTTATACTGGTTCTCAGAGTATACCATATATTTTGTACCCATACTGACCAAAGTGTTCTTCCTTAGGCCTCTATGGCTCTCACCCCGTCAAGTGATGGTTGTGCCAGTGGGACCCACATGTGAAGATTACGCCCAAAAGGTATTCAGCTCTTAATCATTACCATTTATTTATTTATTTATTATCGATATTGTAGTATTAATTGTTTTGTCCTGACTTCCTACGTGGCAGGTTCGGCAGGAATTCCACAACAGTGGGTTCATGGTAGATGTGGATGTGGACCCTGGATGCACTCTTAACAAAAAGATCCGAAATGCACAGCTGGCCCAGTACAACTTCATCTTGGGTTAGTGTCTGTCAATACACATCTGTTTGTTCTTCCTCTGTCTCAAATTAAAGCCTGAATTATAATATGCACTCACTGAAGTAGCCGGCCTATAAGTTAAGAACAACTTTAGGTGAGCAACACTATGAAAATGTATGAAGCATAATTTTATAATTAACTTGACAGATTAGCGGAAAAGCTAGGCACACTCCCATTGGGCTCAATAGTAACAAAATAATTTATAGAAAAATTGTGTGTCTACTTTAAGGGAAATAATACAATGAGTTGATAATGTGTTTAATGATAATGTGTGTCAGTTTTTTAAATAACATTTGAGAAACGGCCTGTATTTTCACATTTCACTGTTTCCAGGGCTCATTTAGATATGAATGCATTTTATATCATTTATCAATTATAGTTATAGTTTTGTAGTGCAATCACCACTTAAAGGACTTAATCAGGTGGTGTGCAGTGAGTGAGTTAACAAAACAAAGCCTAAAATGACTTTTGGAGTGATAAGCAAACAACAGAATAAGCAATCACTCCAAAAATAGTGGTAAATCTAAAAAGGGTTAAGAATTTAGATCATTTAGAAGATGTTTAGTTAATTTTTTGCATCTCTCTTTGGCTGGGATGCAGTGGTGGGAGAGAAGGAGAAGACAAGTGACACCGTCAACGTGCGCACGCGAGACAACAAAGTTCACGGCGAGCGCAGTGTGAAGGAGTGCATAGAGCGCCTGCAGCAGCTGAAGTCTTGTAAGAGTCGGAACGCAGAAGAAGAGTTCTGAAAAGCTCCGCAATTCAGATCATCGCCAGCAATATCATTAAGGTTGTCCAGAAATTATAAAACAAATGCCCCACTATTTCCATTTTACCATTTATTTCTGCTAGTGTACATCAAAGCATATACTGTTGTTGATTTTGATGTTTGTACTCATTGGAAAATTGTACAAAAAATGATAGCCTGCCTTACTTTGTTTCACAGAACACTTCTCTATGATTCATGAAATATGTTGTTCAGAATTCAATAACCTTACTTATTTTCACACAGTGCGCTTTTCTGGGAATTAAAGGGTTACAATTTTGATAAATATGTAAAAGAACTATTCTTGGACTCGACAGAATGTTGTATTTTATTAAGTTATTATTTGAGCTGAAAAGTGGCTTCAATACCGCTGTAGTGACTGACACTGTCATATAGACTCGATACACTCAAAGAACGGCAAAAGGCCATTAGAAAAAGCTGCTCAACAGAAAAAAACATCAGTGAGGTACTTGGCACTTTTTATTTGATTATTAATGCTTTGAATGCTGCTGTAATTTAGTACCTGAACAAAGTCCCGTCCGTTCTCTTTTCTGGGGTACTAGCATTCTTTTTAGCATTTACATGCAGTACTTACATACATACGTTGTGAGTTCACCCTCTTGTGGAACTTGTATATTTATACCTATACATTATGTTATACAGGTTTTAGGTTTACTCAAGACAGGTGAGTTATCCAAATAAGACATGACATACATAGCATGAACCATTAGGGGGTGCCATTTACAATTTCAACACTGTACTGATCAACATACTGTAGTACCTCTTTAAGCAATTATGATGTTTGATACAAAACATTACTTTTGTACTTTCACTCTTGGTCTCCAAGGATTAAAGATACAATACTCCTTTCTGATGTTGAATTATTAAAAACTTTATTAGATGGTTAAATATGACGTAATAGAATATATCAGTCTGAGCAATGTTTTGCTGTACTTGCAGACTAAGCACTTATACTATTCTCTATTTCGGTAGGGTTTAAGTAGTTGTAGGGCACTACCAGACCTGCATTTCTTTCAGCAATAGTCTCACTGAGGAAGGAGAGCTCTGCTTGGAATTCCTTAATCATCTGCTTTGGGGCAGGTTCATCAAAGCGTTCATCTGGATATAATCCCAGGGGAATCTGTAAAAGATGGAAGACAATCAAGTGGAAGAAGTTCTCACTCTCAGATTGGTTACTTCAGTAAAGTAGAAATACAATTTAGTAAAAGGAGTATTCAAAATGTTACTTGTCTTCCCAGAATAGATGATACACACACTTCTACAGTAACTTTTTGATGGGCTATTTTCAAATCAACACTGAATAACAGACTTATTGGTAGGTAAACGCCTCTTGCACCCCCTTTTAGCCAAAATAGCCATCCTAGTCTCACAGATGATGGCAATACGATTCACTCAACTACTGCCTACAACTTACAGTGTCCTTGAATTTGTTGGTGAGTTCCCAATTTGCTGCTAGGAATGTGATGGACTGTCCAGCTGTTGGCAGTGTCTCAACAATTGTCTCCATGCTAGACTGTCCCTTCATCGTTGGAGGAGCTTTACGCAGGAGGTGAGGGGAGTTGGGGACCCAACATCCATATTCAAACTAAAATTGAAATTAGACAATGCACAATAAAAAGCAAAGCAATTACACAGCAGATTCATCTTCCCTGTGGCAACAAACAATTGAATTTACAAATTACCAGATTTCGCACAGTGCAATATCTAGATTGATTTGTTTAAACTTTAAATACATATAAACACAAACAAGTCACATGGAATCTGTCAAACCCCATGGAATCCATTTAAATCATATTTGAAACTACCTCAATGCGTCACAAAAAAGCAGATTCTGTATGACTTGTTTGTGTTTAGTCTTATTTAAAAAAAATGAATCTGAATGTGTTACAGACAGTGTTGGGCAGTAATAAGTAACGCATTACTTTGCAAGTAACGCCAAGTTACTTTTTTAAAATGGGCTTGTTGTTGCATGCAAAAATAGAACAGATGTACAAGCTATTGACAGGTACTGTAACAACAGAGATGTGCAGTAGATTGTAGATCCAGTCCACACTACAAATCGCTTGCTGCTTTATTTTGTAATAAACACATTATGTTGTACTTCTCTATTTTTTCAAAAGCGGTGTTGAGAACTTGCAAGAGTAATAATGTAATATGTAATATATTACTCTTCAAATCCAGTAATAAGTAAAGTAATGATATTACTTTGTCTAAGGGGTAACGAGTAAAGTAAAGAAGTTACTTTCCTAAGTAATATAGACCAACACTGGTTACAGATCTGATCACAGTTCATACTGTCATTATTTAGTCTACTCTACAATGTGTGATTGTTCCCCAAACCATTTTGTTTTCTGGATTTCATACATTCTTCCGAACCTATAAACACGGTGTATTTTGCAACAAGATAGCCTATAATTAAATTAACTTACTCACCTGTCCAAGATGGACTGCAGCATGTTGACATGACACATTAAAGATCAGCATGGTTATGAACTTGCTCACTTCCTCCACAGTGTGAAACACTGCAGGAATCCCTGTTTATATGAATATAGAAAATAAAAATGTCAATCAATTCAATCAACAGCAACTAGCTGTCAACGTTCTCCTCAGTCAATCACTATAGACTATAGACTATAATCACTATATCAATCGGTTCAAACACTCGATTCCGTGTCAGGATCTTGAAGAATTTAGCACGGCTTTTAGACATGAGTAAAATGTGAACAACTTGTACTGTAAATGCAACATGAACAAAGTTTCTAATGATGATGTTAGTGACATCATTTCAACAGCATACTGTTGAAAACCAATACCTGAGTTTTTGTTTCCTAAGAAGGCTTGGGTGAATATCTCGTTGATCCAGCCTTGGAGTTCAGAGTCTCTACACACGTCACTGTCTGAGGGGTAATAGTGGCCCACTATTGCCCTCACAAAGCTGGAAGATATATTACAACTGATTGAACTATCACTGGCCTAAAATATAAGTTATATACTTTTGAATGCAGATGAAATAAATATATTCTGTGTTCTCTGTGTATATTGTGTGTGTGTGTGTGTGTGTGTGTGTGTGTGTGTGTGTGTGTGTGTGTGTGTGTGTGTGTGTGTGTGTGTGTGTGTGTGTGTGTGTGTGTGTGTGTGTTTTATGTACATGTGATTATTTGCCAGTGGGTGCTTGGTTCACTGAAGGTCATACAAGGATGTCACCTGTTGACGATGTTCCACAGCTTCAGTCCATCCTCTCTGTAGTAGAAGTTTGGGACAGACTCCAGACCCCGTGCTCTGATGTTCTCTGGCAGACAGAGAGAGCTGTAGGTTGTTTCGGAATGAGCCCTTCCCATGAACTCACCGATACCATCTGGTGTTAGCGAAGTCTACATAAATAATTAGCATTAGACATGGTTAGGGACTTTGTAGAGCAAGGCATTTCTTCCTGATTGTTTAGCAAATATAGTCTACTTGCCAACCCATAGAGCACCATTGTGAACCCGGACAGGGAGGCAATACTCTCCCTGGATAGCAAACAAAAGAATATTATTCTTACTCCAAACATAGCTCCTCCAGGTGCAAAAAGTTGGCGGGCAACAACATTTATTTGGAAGGTGTAACGGAAGTGTGGGATCAACAACTGGACAGACAAGAAGGAAGAAAAACCATGTCAAACATTCAGCTCTAACCTAGAATAATGTTCTACGTGGTGGTACAATATTTAATTGTGCTAAACTCAATTGTTTTGGTTAAAAGCTGTTTGTTATATGTAAAATAAAGCATTATATGAGTGAAATGCAGCATAGTCATTTGAATGATCTTCATGACCATACCTTGTAGAGAGGATGTATCACTGGAAAGCTTCGCAGAGTTGCAACTGCAAATGCTTCTGCCAAAACGTGAGTGTTCAATACATGATAGACAAACTGGTGGTACATGGTATCGGCATGTTTCACAAACATCTTGGCTAGCAACCAGTCACACTCTGGGTCACTGGGCAGAAAAATGGGATTCTGCTCTGAGGGCTGTTGGGACAACTGGGAAGGGAAAAGGGAAGATCTTTCTTTTACATTTTCATGTAAAAACCCTTAGGCTTTCGACATTCTCTGTGTTCAGTGTCTCAATTCTTGTGTGTGAATGGAATGACCTCATCAGTGAAATACCTGAATTGCAATGGGCATCAGTCTATTCTCTGGGCTCATGTAAAACAAACAGAGACCAGGTGTCAAAGGCAAGACTTCCCCATGGTCCACCTTAGTGGACAATCCAACCAATCCCTTGTAGTCACAGAGGAAGATATTGCCTTTCTGTGAGAGAGAGAAAAATAGATTATATTTGGATTTTGTGGGTGATTATTGTCAAATTATTTGAAACTGTGTGAAATGAATACATACAAATAATTACAATAATACTCCAAAAGACAGTCCATACCTCCATCTCTCTCTGGAGAGAGCTATCACTGTCTAAAAAGGGCTTCACCATCTCCTCTGTGACTGGAAAGTTTTGAGGAATCTCCATGCAGCGCTGAATCATATTTGGGTTGATTCCATTCAGAAACTGGAATCCATAGAAGTCATCCTCCATCCAGTGTTCTGAGACATACTCTACAGGCTCAGTAGTTAATGTTTTGTTTATAATGTAGGGCAGGCTAATATACACAGTACTCTACATATACATCTATATTTCATTCAATTCATTAATTTCCATTGAGTTATATTTAGAGTCCATTTTTACCTGACATCGGTGTGTTTTTCAACCAGAAATCCCTTTGCATGGCTTTCATGTCGCGCTGCTCAGTAGCGGTCATTCCCTTTAGTTTAAGTTCAACCTCACTGGGAAAGGAAAAAGAAGAAACTGTAGGCTACACTAGGTCTATCCTTCTTTGTTATGTTATGTGAAGTGAACTACAACGTATATGGACTTACGACATTCTATTTTCAAAAGCAAATTCATAAGATCTAGAGGCTGAGAAACAGGCGTCATCAGGGATCACAGCAGCCTCAGAACCCTACAACCCTATTTTTGTTGTTTTTTCACATAATTATTAAGCATTTAATAAGTAATTAAGTGACCTTCAGCCTTTAACCCTAATAGAACATGTACATTCATTATATTAAAAATATATTATTTTAATTTATTATAATTAATTAATTTGCATAAATGAAATCTTTTCCCAAATATATATATATATATATATATATATATATATATATATATATATATATATATATATATATATATATATATATATATATATATATATATATATTTTTTTTTTTTTTTTTTTTTTCAAGTAGAAATATACCTGGGCCTTCTAAGTTTAGAAGATGCAATGTGTGGCAGCCTTTGACCAATGGGCCATGTCCCCCACCTGTAGTGAAATGACAGCATGAATAAACATTCATATTTGTATCCTGTCATGTCTCAGGGTATTTGACAGTGTATAGTGTAACAGTATACAATTGGGCACATATAGAACTCACTGGTACAAGTCACTGTGACCTATTAACTCTCTTTTTCTGTGGTCGGTCAGAAGGGGATGGTCATCCTCAAAGGTCTTCATGGCTGAGGACAAAGACTAATAGTTACTAGTAAAAACATCACCATGAAATGGGAGTGAATGTTTGACCACAACCAATATTTATAGTGTATTTGATTTTATTTGGAACAAACCTTTCCCTCCTCTTAGCTCTACCTGTTCCCCATCGTACACCCATCTGTAGCATGGGAAAAGGATGACATCGTCTTCTGGAGTTGTCACCACAATCTTAGAACAGAACCACGCATCATCTAATTTCTTTAATTTTGCATCTTTCTCCAGTTTGACCAATAGAAGTTTCCCAAGATGTAAACTGGTTTTCACAGTGTAGCTACCCTCCTGTATATAAAAAAGAATAGGAAGAAATGTCCAGGGAAACTTGTTGAGGTTCCTTTGGGCATTGCAGAAAATGGACTTAAACATAAATTAAGGATGTGTGTATTCCAAACAACATTACTGACAAGTGATCATTCCTGGGCTGGTTTAAAGTAAATTGCACCACTCAAAATACCAACACTCATCCCTTCAAAGTTTGAATGACTCTAAGCTTACCTTTCCAGCAATGAAATCTATGCCTGCAGCACTGTCCAAATTTGTGCGTTTGCTCTCTCCTTCAGTTCCAATTAAGGTGACATATATGCAGTCTAATGTCCCTGCAAATGCCTGGTCACCTGTTGACACCTCAAGCTTATACTCAGCCATACTTGCAGTGTCTGGAATACAATTAAATGAAATGTCTTCTAATTATTTCTGTATGTTATAAAAGTATCCAAGTAGGCTCCTGACAATTTGCATCTCCCTTGTTGTCATCGGGGGTTACTGGCTCCCTGGTTATTTTGCAACTGGCTTTATATGGCAACTTGGAACACCAGAGAAACCTGTTTCATAATTAGCCTTTGCTCTCACAGCTATACACAGCTCACAGTTCTCTCTTCCGTACATAATACTTCAAAATGAAAAGAATTTCAGCCAATGGTTAACACCTGTAAACATACATAGACTTGACTTTTGTCTGTTGTCTCAGTCACTGCTGTTAACAACAGTATAATATAGGCTTGAAGTACTGTATAATTAGGAAAAGGGTAGCCTTAGCAGTAGAGCATTCCAATGCTGTGCAAAGTTGTGCAATTTTTGCTTCCTGGACCTTTAAGTTGTGCGTGTGTGTCTCAGTGCTGTTTGCGAACTGTGAATTCCCATGCGCAAGACTTCAACAAAAGTAAGCAAACAAAAGTAAGCAAAGCCAAGAAAAATCAGACAAGAACAAGTAACCCCTTCGATGGTGGGTTTTGAAAATACGAAAATACATAAGACAAGAGATCTTCACACATCATGTCACGACAAGCATTGCTGAACTACCTTTGTTAGGCTATTACTAAAGGAGACCATGTTTTGCTAGGATAGATTCACTATATAATTCATAAACTAACTAGTCCTATACCCGTTGTGTGGTATTATTATCCGGAATTATGTGTGGATCACATTGCTTGGGGGGGAATTGTTGATGTTGGGAAATTAGGTGGAACTTCGCCACAAAATTAATGTTAAACCTTAGCCGTTCTGAATGTAATTGTAACAAACCCAGAGAGTCGTTACAATTAATATGAATAGCCTACTGATGACACCCCGTTTGTCCCTCTGTCACACAGCCTGGTTGTCCCATATGTATTTTGTGAGTTGTGCAGATCAAAGGCTAGGCCGATTTGCATGCATTTTTAGCTGTGGCTTAAGAAAATGCCTGGTTTTTGTAACTTGTTGTGAGCTTGAAGATTGGCTAATTTCGGCGGAGCGCGCTGTCAGCACAGCCAGCACAGCAGCCACCTCATCGCGCAGGCACGCGCGTGTGACACCACGGTGTGTTGTGTTGAGACAGCGAGCTGCAGATTCTTGCCTTGGTGTTTGAGTGAGCAGTTTAAATTTGCAAATACCGGTAACTTTTGAGAGGGGTGGGTGCCGTGGGCCACGTAGGCCTACTGCGCGTTATTATTCAGGCGGTGTAGATTGTAGTGCTATTAAATAGAAAAAAGTCAGGCGACCGGACGGTAGCAGCGCGTGTATCACCGCCAGGGAAGGATTTGCCTCCCCTAGTTCAGGGGCCCAGGGGCCCCTGAACTAGGGGGGATGTGAGCTACGCGTGATCACTAAGAGGCTCAAGCTCATGCAGGGCCCACCCAAAAAAAGGGGTAAAAGTGAATAATAACGGTGCACACGGTCCTTATTAACAATGGGTTTACTAATTTTGTGCCCCAAAAGTCCTAAACCATCATGCCGCCGCACCGGGTACCTACTAGGGTGGGCTGGAAGAACGGTGGGCAACTCCAAAGTTTTTCATATGAAGGAGAGGTTTTCAACCTTTTAGACACCAGGACCCACTATTTATTCAGCATTTGAGCCACGGACCACCATTTGAGTTATTTCATGGTGCAACTACCTTTTCTGAATGCATAGTCAAGGACCAAATGCATTAGGCCAAATGCATTATGCACTGGTCACTCCCCGGACCACCTGTTGAAAACCTGTTATAGTCACTCGACCAATTAAACAACTCTCCACCCCTCCAACTCTCCACCCCTCCAACCCCTCCAAGATCAGAGAAGAGAAGAGCTCAGACTAAAACCTGCTCTCTCCCCACCTCTCAGGGCACAACGTATTTTGCATCCCAAGCTGTAAGGATTAAATCTAGATCTGACCATTACTGAATGGTAAGTTGCTCATGTTTTTCAGATTCGCATACCAAAAAGAACAACATTTGTTTCCTGTAGGTCCTGGTCAAAATAAATAAAAATACACCTACTGAATGAAAACTAAACATTTCATAAACAATTACATAATATGTAGGCTATGTGCATTGTGTTTGTGTAGCCTATAGTTTGTAGTTTATCAATGCATTATAAGACTTGTTATAAATGTCCATAACTACATATAACTCATCATAACTATATACGTATTAGATATTCATGTACATTCATTCATAAACTACAGATATGAACATGAATATCTGCCCACTTTACTTAAAGGTCTCAAATCCACCTATAGCATGTTATTGTCATTTATAAGACATTATTTCATTTAATAAACATGTGGTTATAATGCATTGTAACGCAGTACATCATTTCTATATGTGCCTTTATAACTAACTAATTGATAGTAGTTATTATGTGCTGTTGCTTTGACCACCATAATGCATTTATAATATGCAGTTATAATATGTTATAAATGTGGCTATGAAGAGTTATATGTAGTTATGGACATTTATACCCGGTCTTACAATATAGGCGAACGAGGCGGCCGCCTGGGGCCCCACAACAGCAGGGGCCCCCGGAGCCGTTGGCAACTAACCATACAGTTGGCCATCTAATTGGGCCCCCCTGAACAGTGAGCATCAGCCAGTGAGTTAATAAATAATGATTTTGTATGTTTCAAATCAAAAGTAAAAACAACACAATAAAATAGGCCCTACAGAATCCGTGTACATCCCCTCCCATTTGCGTTAAAGTGGAATATTCCATGATCCATGCCATGTGCGCGAGACGGTGAGCGCACTATTCCAAAACCCATCACGTTACAACAACCTATCAGAGACATTCTACCTAGCCTACTACTTCAGAAAGACGTAAGTGAAGTAGAGGTCCCCACGGGTCTCAAAAATCCATCCGAAAACCGAAATAAATCCATGCAATATCGCCGAACTGTTCGGCAAATTATTGACAAATAAATAAACCAGAACCGCGTCGATCCGTGACATTTTTCCCGATTCCGAACTGTTCCGAGATTTCCTTTAAATGGCGGCGCCGAACCCGTCCGAAATGCGACACGCACGGGCATTCCAAGAGACCCGACTTTATGAACTAATATAGCTGACGTATAGGCCATATACATTTTACATTTACGAGAGAGGAGAGAGACCCAGACAGACAGAGAGGCTGTACCGCTGCATGCTGCACTCTCCACGTGAGCGGAGGAGGAGGAGGTGGTGGTTTGCCTTTTACGCACGCAACTTTGTCATATTAACTTGCATTGAGCTTTTCACCTCGTTTAGGCCAACGGTACTGTTTTAGGGGTCCGTGATATAATGTAGTCTAGAATTAAACCCCCGCAATATTATTACCGTCCATCAGCACAATTCAGCTGCAGCTGAGAGACACACAGAGCAGCGCAGGGCAGCACGCTGCCTGGAGACAGAATCACATTCACATACCAGATATTTTCTTAAAGGGGAATTCCACCCAAAAATCTAAAATTTCCTGAGAGAAATGTTGTGAACAAATGTGAACCAAATTTGGTTCCATTTGTACCCTCTCAGGAAAAAAGGGTGTTAAAGAAAAATCATTAACATAGTGAAATACACTTGATGATGTCATCAGATGTATTTCACCATGTTAATGATTTTTTCAGACCTCCATTTTTAGGAAATACCGAATTGGGGGGACTTTTTTATCATGTCCACACAACATCTCTAAGGTTAAGGTATATTAATTAAATATTAAAATGTTAAAAATGGGTGGAGTTCCCCTTTAACATTAACATTTGCAACAACAAAGAACAAACACACCATCTTATGCACATACATTCTCTATCTTTCACCCACACACACTCATACACAAGCACACATACAGTATCTACCCTCAGACTTCTTTCACATAGTCTCTGTCTGTCTGTCTGTCTGTCTGTCTGTCTGTCTGTCTGTCTGTCTGTCTGTCTGTCTGTCTGTCTGTCTGTCTGTCTGTCTCTCTGTCTCTCTGTCTCTGTCTCTGTCTCTCTCTCTCTCTGTCTCTCTCATAATTTCTTTATTGTTCAGGTACAATTTTAGATAAAATGTGACTGAGTGACTCACTCACAAATCTTTTCAGTCATTTCAGTCATTGTTTCTTAACTATTCTTAAAAAATATATATATTTTGCTTTTTGGAATACAATGGTGTGTTACATGATACGTATTTCTTGCATTTTAAAGGTAGGGTAAGTGATTTGAAATTAATCCTGTAGTTCCAGCCTGGTGCACTAGGGGCGCCAAACAGTAGCTAGCCTACACTATGTGAGCCTGCTGCTCGATCCTGATTGGAGGAGAATTCGCCACCACCTGGGGAACTTTTATTAGCTCCTCTGCTAACGTGGGGGAGGGGGAAACTCCATATATGGTTTCCACACCTTATAATAGAGCATTTTAACAGAAAAAAATATTTTTTGGGTGATATCTGACAAAAGTAAAATCACTTCCCCTACCTTTAAAAGATTGTAGTTAAAACTTTTAGGGCCCCCATAGCTAAATCCGCCTGGGGCCCCCAAATTGCTAAGTCCGGCTATGATGTAGTTATGGACATTTATAACAAGTCTTAAATTGCATTATTAAGGTGACCTTCAAGTAAAGTGTTACCTTCCTGTTACCAGTGTTACCAGTATTACCAGTATGTTACCAGTGTTACCAGTATAACCACTTGTGATAATAGGTGTCATCCAAATCAACATAGGCCTAAGCCTAGGCTATTGCACACTTTTCTATAGACATAGTTAAATAGAAGCCTTTTCATTTTTTTTATTCCAGACACAGTGCGACCATGGCTGAGTACAAGCTTGAGGTGTCAACAGGTGAATGGGCATTTTCAGGAACATCCAACTGCATATATGTCACCTTAATTGGAACTGAAGGAGAGAGTGAACGCACAAATTTGGACAATTTTGGCATCGATTTTATTACTGGAAAGGTAAGCTCATTTAAGCGGGATAATTAACATTTTCAGGTGGGTTGAACATTTTCAGCCAATGAGGAAAGAGTACACATTTAGGAAATAGTACACACTTCAATTGAGTAACGTACAGTACACGTTTTATACATGTTCTCTCTCCTGAGTTCTCGCCAGCAGGTCCACAGTTCAAACAAAAAGGACGTTTTGGCCGGGAGGCCTTCTCAGCAAGAAACGTTTCTCTGACGAAGGCCTCCGGGCCTTAGACCATGCATCCGTTTATATATTTTTGCCTGGACTACTCTATTGAGTGCTTAATTCTCTCTGTTTTTCAAACTAGTTTTACAAAGCCAAGTGCTTGCTCAAGATAACCTCAACAAGTTTCCATTGTGTTTTGTTTTGTTTTGTTTTGTTTTGTTTTGTTTTGTTTTGTTTTGTTTTGTTTTGTTTTGTTTTGTTTTGTTTTGTTTTGTTTTGTTTTGTTTTGTTTTGTTTTGTTTTGTCTGTTTTCTTTGTTGTATGTACAGGTGGGGAGCTACACTGTGAAAACCAGTTTACATCTCGGGCAACTTCTATTGATCAAACTACAGAAAGATGCAAATTTTATGAAATTAGATGATGCATGGTTCTGTTCTAAGATTGTGGTGACTACCCCAGAGGACGATGTCATCCTTTTCCCATGCTACAGATGGGTCTCCAATGGGGAACTAGTAGAGCTGAGAGGAGGGAAAGGTACCGTGTGCTACAAATGAAATAAAATCAAGTAATTGTTGTCAAACATTCAGACCCATTTGATGGCGAATTTTACCATGGTATAACTATTAGTCTTTGTACTTCAGCAATGAAGGCCTTTGAGGATGACCATCCACTTCTGACTGACCACCGAAAAAGAGAGTTAATGTGTCACAAAGACTTGTACCAGTAAGTTGTGTGTGCACAAATTACCTATACCACAAGAAAGGTTGTTGTTAGTGTCAAGTGCTTCTCTTGCATTCTGCATTCTGACATATGACATTTGAGTACAAATATGAAGTTTTACAAGTTTTCTTTGCTGTCATTTCACTACAGGTGGGGGACGTATGCTCATGGGCTGCCAAACATTGTCTCTTTTAAAGACAGTACTGAGATCCCTGATGAAGACCGTTTCTCTTTCTCTAAAACCTATGAATTTGCTTTTGAAAGAAAAATTGCGTGAGTCGATATTGTTCACATACATACTGTACATACATACATACATGCATGCATGCATGCATGCATGCATGCATGCATGCATGCATACATACATACATACATACATACATACATACATACATACATACATACATACATACATACA
The DNA here is from genome assembly GCA_039105355.1 of Benthosema pterotum. Lineage (NCBI taxonomy): Eukaryota > Metazoa > Chordata > Actinopteri > Myctophiformes > Myctophidae > Benthosema > Benthosema pterotum. Next base: position 22,837,513 of record CM076972.1, read on the forward strand.
TACATACATACATACATACATACATACATACATACATACATACATACATACATACATACATACAAGACAAACAGGTAGTATTAAATTGTGTTGGAAGAACTGTTTTTTTTTTTTCTTTTTCTTTTTTGCTCAGTAAGGCTGAACTCAAGCTGAAGGGTACAAATAACTCTACAGAACAGTGGGAGGACTTTGAGGCCATGAAGAATGTTTTCTGGTTCAAAAGGACACCAATGTCAGGTAGAAAAGGATGCTAATGTGTGTAGGTTAACTAACAGTTTACAAATACAGTAGGTACTATAACTATTCTAAATATTTATATTTACAAACTAGAATGTAATTAGTCACTGTGCATCACATCCACAGAGAGAAAGAGCTCTCTCTGACAACTTACCAATTGTTATTCCTGTAGAGTATGTCTCTGAACACTGGATGGAGGATGACTTCTATGGATTCCAGTTTCTGAACGGAATCAACCCAAACATGATTCAGCGCTGCATGGACATTCCTCAAAACTTTCCAGTCACAGAGGAGATGGTGAAGCCCTTCTTAGACAGTGGTAGCTCTCTCCAGATGGAGATGGAGGTAAGGAGTGTGTTTTGGTGTATACTGTAACTATTAATTTCGGCATCGTCTAATGTGTGACTGACAGCTGGGAAGTACAAATATGCAATATATCTATTGCATATCTATAATCTAAATTCTTCTTCCACACAGAAAGGCAATATATTCCTCTGCGACTACAAGGGGTTGGTTGGATTGTCCACTAAGGTGGACAATGGTAAAGTTCTGCCTTTGACACCTGCTTTCTGCTTGCTCTACATGAACCAAGAAAATAAACTGATGCCCATTGCTATTCAGGTATTTTATTCATTTCACTGATGATATATGATCATTCATTAATCTATATGTATGTATGATATACTGTCTTAAAGGAATTGTTATAGCTTGACTACTTCTTTAGGCTACTTGACATTTTCGCCAGCCACAGTGTTTACATGAAAATGTAACAGTTTTCTTTTCTTTTATCTTAGCTAACCCAACAGCCCTCAGAGCAGAATCCCATTTTTCTGCCCAGTGACCCAGAGTGCGACTGGTTGCTGGCCAAGATGTTTGTGAAACATGCCGATAGCATCTACCACCAGTTTGTGTATCATCTATTGAATACTCACTTTTTGGCAGAACCATTTGCAGTTGCAACTCTGCGAAGCTTTCCAGCGATTCACCCTCTCCATAAGGTATGGTCAAGAAATACTATGTGTGTTTGTGTTTGTCTATATACTGTATATATGTAAGGGATAACACCCAACTCACCGGTTCGAAGGGTGTTATCCCGCTTATTACTTTGCTTAATAGATTAATAAATATTAGATCAAGGTTTCTGCCTGCGAGCTAATAAAACATACTAAAATTGGAGATATTCCTAAACAGAGATCTGATGACAATCTGACATTTGCCAAGTATTTACACTTAAGCAACTTCATAAGAGCATTGCTACAGTAAAGGGCATACAGTATCCCTGACATGCTGGTTTCCAACTCACCTGCTCTGATGATAGATGGAGTATTTACAGTTAAGCAACTCAGTTAAGAGCTTTGCTACAGTAAAGGGCATATCTCTGACATGCTGATGATAGATGGAGTATTTACAGTTAAAAAACACCATAAGAGCATTGCTACAGTAAAGGGCATATCTCTGAGATGCTGGCTTCCAACTCACCTGAACGCTCTAATGATAGATGGGGGCCTGGAAGGAAGATGCATAAGATGATGTACACTAGGTAATTATCCTTGGTTGATTTTGCAGTGAGATCTTAGAAATAATTAGAAGAATTTATAGAATGATAGTTGCAAAGATATCAATGGATCCAAAACTGCCATTGGGATTGTACCCTGTAATTGTGCTATACCAAGGAATACTTGTGCATATGGGTGGAGTACTTGTGTTCTGTTCACGCACAATTAGGCCATGTATGGCCTACATGTGTGTAATGCTCAAGATGGCACTCGACAGTTCATTGTTCAAGGACTGTAATCGGTTGTGGATTTGATGCTGATGCAATGGTGATATAATGGGTGGAAAGTGGGTAAGGTGTGTACAGTATGCACATGTGTATCTGTGGGTAGGATTGGGTAGAAGTTTGAACCTTCGGCCAATACAGCCAGATCTATTATGTGGTTTGTGTTTAGTTTTTTGTTCTCCTTTATTGTTCCTTATAGCTTCTGTAGGACAACAGAATGACAGCAGTGTTTGTTTTGTCACATCATGTGTATGTGAAAAAACAAAAAAAACAAAAAAACAATAAACATATACTTTTTAAATTAGACCAAAAATAGGTCTATAAAACATAACCTGTACAAAATATTGCAATAAAAGATTACACCACCATATATGTAGAATATTATGACATGAACCTTTAACCTTTGAAATGGTTATTCTCCCTTCTTGTCTGTCCAGTTGCTGATCCCTCACTTCCGTTGCACCTTCCAAGTAAATGTTGCTGGCCGTAAAATACTTCTTTCACCTGGGGGACCTTTGTATTCAGTAAGAGTAATATTCACATGTCAAACTTGAATTGCTGTTGTCAAAACTAAGGTCATGTTTTCAACTAGATCTAACAGACCCCCTGACCGTGTCCTATTTATTTAGACATCACTAACACCAGAGGGTCTTGTTGAGTTCATGGGAAGAGCTCATTCTGAAACAACCTACAGCTCTCTCTGTCTGCCAGAGAACATCAGAGCACGGGGGCTGGAGTCTGTCCCAAACTACTACTACAGAGATGATGGACTGAAGCTGTGGAACATCGTCAACAGGTGATCATCGTTAACCATTGTTGTATGACCTTCATTGAACCAAGCATGTTGGATTAATAAAAGTAACAAATCAAATCCAAACAAATCTCAAAGTATTTGTAAGTTGTGGTTCAGTAGTTGACTGTTATAGACTTGGCTTTGGGGAATAGGATGTGTTACATACATTCACACGACTCACACCCAAAAGCCAATTGAGGTGATAACATTTTCTTTTTATTATTATTTTCTTTTTTTAAATGGCAATTAAGAGAGTGATTCTTGACACTTGATTTCCAGCTTTGTGAGGGCAATAGTGGGCCACTATTACCCCTCAGACAGTGACGTGTGTAGAGACTCTGAACTCCAGGGCTGGATCAACGAGATATTCACCCAAGTCTTCTTTGGAAACAAAAGTTCAGGTAAAGTTCAGGTTAAAACATTGTCCAAGTCTGGGAGAGAGAGAGAGTCTGTGTGTGTGTGTGTGTGTGTGTGTGTGTGTGTGTGTGTGTGTGTGTGTGTGTGTGTGTGTGTGTGTGTGTGCGTGTGTGTGTGTGTGTGTGTGTGTGTGTGTGTGTGTGTGTGTGCGCGCGCGCGTGCGTGCGCGTGCATGCGCGTGTGCGTGCGCGTGTGCGTGCACGTGTCTCCAATGCAACATACAAAATTTGTGGCAACACAGACATTAAATGCTGTTGACAATGAAACTTAGCAAATCGGCTTACCAATCACATCAACTCAGATGTTCATGAGATGATGTAGGATGATAAGAGCACACCTCATTTCACACAGGTGTGAGTTGATTTTTATTCATTTATTTCCAAAATTATTCCTTTAGGTTGCTGAACGTAATGGGAGGGTGGGGTATATACGAGATGCACGTATCTGTCTCTTCACATAGCGATGAGGAGTTTCACTATAGGATGATAAAACAGAGGACCATGCCATTCTACCAGAATGACATAACAGAGGAACATGCTATTCCTTCTCAACATACATTGTGTACAGTCTCGCTGCCCATGGGCTACAATGGATTCCCTGTTGTACTGGATGCAACCACGTACGTACACATACATTTTGGAGTTTTCTAACTTCATTAGATAGAATATATTAGGCTGAGAGGTAATGGGGAGAGATGGACAATGGGTGACACACGGTGCTGTCAGGCCTAAGCCTTGATCACTTTCTCCACAGAGCTTCAATAGCAGTTTCTTATAGTCACCCGATGACTCTACAATGGCATTGTAGAGTCTCTCAGCAAAGTAGACGGGTGTGTTTCTAATACATTTCACCACTGCTACCATGCCATCCTCAAGGTCTCCAAACATTTATCTTTTAATGCTGTTCTGAATATCCCTGCCACACATCTGTTGATACTCATGAAATACTGCTCTAAGATGGGATTTGCTCCTGGCACACAGAATAGCATTGAATTTAGACTAGATTCAGTTCCCACTTTGCCTTCTCCAGCAGCATAGAGTGCCTGAGCATCCTGTGAGGCCATAGAAATGTCCACATGCTCGTTTTCATTGCGATTGCCCTGGGCCAGTGAGATCAGCAACCTCTGGAAGTGACCTGAGGTATCACCACTGATGGCATCTTCCAGTGACTTCTGGTACTCACTTTTGAAAACCTCCTTAATCATGTTGATTTCGGCATTGGACCGGGTCGCAAGGATCTCTATCAAGCAGGCTTCATCAGTTCCAGCTCCCTTCATGGCTCTGTAGAGCTCATGAGCATCAAATTCATCAGGGGTCTTCAACATGGCTAGAACCAGATTCTCAAAATTTCCAGATAGCTCTGATTTCAGGTCTTTAATAAGATCCTTCCCATAAGCCGTTTTGTAGGCCTTGAGCAACGGCATGCGCTGCTTGTTGGAGCGACTTCAACTGTCAGCTGTGGAGGATAAGGGTCTTGCTGAGGAGGGTATGCGGGGTAACTGATGATTCAATACATGGACATATATGGAATCATGCTCATTATGCTCATTGTGTGTCTCCTGACACAATGACAGCTTTTGGGATTTGCCCCTCCTAATACTCCTATAGTCAGCTATTAGTGTTGATTTTTGTCTTACACAAACATTAAATTGCCACAACGAAGGGAGAATTTACGTGATGTGGATAAGCAAATTGACATACTACATGATGCATGATAATAAAAGAGGCGCACACTTTAAATTCACATAATGAATGCAAATGTTTCAAGATAAAATGTGTATTCATGTTATGTTGGTCTAAACAGGAATTCCTGAAGCCTTCCACACTGTGGAGGAAGTGATCAAGTTCATAACCATGCTGATCTTCAATGTGTCGGGTCAACATGCTGCAGTACACCTTGGGCAGGTAAGACGAGAACTCAGTTAAACACATAATGGTGTGTGCCCTGGCCCCCACCGCCCGATTTAGTATTACATACTTTAGTATTACATACTAAATGACAGACATGATATCTGTTCAGTATGCTGGCATACTGAACACTGACATGGTCAACGGACAGACACTGTGTTCACTCCCAAAGATGTCTCCCCTTCATTAGCACGCACCATCATGCATTATATAATCTATTATAATCTATTATATAATTTATATAATTTCACATTCGGTCGCCTAGGACTACCGAAGTAAAAAAAAAAAAACAGGACACTAAATGAAAACAGTGTAGATGGGGTTACACTGAGATGGAAAGACATTAGGGTCAAAGCAACACCATCAGTAAGTTTGTCCACATCGTCTGTGCATTTGTAGTATTTATACACACAATATGCAATACTGTACACACCCTCGGCAGTTCCTGTTGAACTGCTGGTTTCCAATTACAGTGTAACTTACTGCATCTAGCAGTACAAACTAAAGGACAACTGACAGGAGTGTGTTGGTTGTCCCTGCGGGGAAGATGAATACTTGCGCTGTTTTATCTGATTGTTTTTATATTATTGTGATAATAAAACATGTGCATTCTCTCTTCAATTTTAGTTTGAATATGCAGGTTGGATCCCAAATTCCCCTCTCATACTACGTAAAGCCCCTCCAACGATCAAGGGAGAGTCTAGCATGAAGACAATTTTTGAGACACTTCCAACAGTTGGACAGACCGTGGGATTCATGGCAGCCGGTTGGGCCCTCAACAAGAAATACACGGACACTGTAGGTTTTACTAGGCATGGTTGATTCATGTTGCCATCATCGCCTTCTCCATGATGTTTACATTTTTTTTCAGTGGCTAAAATTACATTTACTTAGAAAGTAAACAATTTGAGACAGTTTTTTTCTTGAGTATTTATTTATTTTTTACATTTTGTTCAATAGTCTACATTATACTTTTTATTCCAGTGAAATTATTAGCACTGGAATACAGTGCAATTATTACTTTAGCACTGGAATATAAACATTAGCTACTAGCTACTTTCTATATTACATTCTTGTCTATTTAAAAATAAAACATCAACAAACTAAATTGCATATTTTGGGAAGATTTTGGTACTTTTACTTTTGGTAGTCTACTACCAAAGTACATTTGATGCACATAAAAATTTTCATTTCACTTGCAAACAGAGTATTTCTACATTGTGCCATAGCTACAGTAGGCCACTTTTACCATATCTGAGAACTTCTTACACCTCTGACTGATTGTTTTCCATCTTTTCCAGATTCCCCTGGGTTCATATCCAGAAGAACGCTTTGATGAACCTGCCCCAAAGCAGATGATCAAGGACTTCCAAGCAGAGCTCTCCTTCCTCAGTGAGACTATTGCTGAAAGAAACTCAGGACTGGTAGTGCCCTACAACTACTTGAACCCTACCGAAATAGAGAATAGTATAACCATGTAGGTATCAAAGGCTGTGAATAGGTGCAGAGGTTGATGCATTGTCTGACTGACTCTGACATGTTCTCATTGTTTTCGATTTTTTAATTCTGAATTATTACTCACCAAAATATATTGTAACAATGTGAAAAACGAGGCTCACAGCAGAGTAATCTGATCTAACTCAGAGTCATACTATTCATGTTATATTATTCTTTCGTGTTCGATATTTTTTCATTTAACATATGAATTAGATACAGTCCATGTGAGCACCTTTGGTGCTTGACACATAAATACTGTAAGTAATGTAGCCTACTGCACGTGAAACTCATGTTTTGACCCTACCTTGTTCATGTTGTGGGAGGAAACAGATTACAAAAAGGTAAAATAAAGGGGAAATGAACACAATACAAAAGTGGTGAATTTCATCATGAAATTTATGTTGAAATTTGTGGACCAGTGATCATATCTGTGCATGTATGCTTGCGTACGCGTTTCCACTATGCAGAAACAAGATGCATAGAACAAAGTTGGTAGCCTAGAGAGCAGACATGACATGGTGACAAAATGGGGGCGAGTAGATTTGGGGCGACTGTTAGTTACCTTGTAGTCGACACCCAGTAGCAGCCAGAAAACTAAGCAATCTTCTGTCACTGAAATGCCACTGACTGAACTTTTTATTGCTGAAATGCAAATTATACATTGAGTGAAGATAGGACCAGTTGATGAGACCGGTTGATGTCAGATCAGATGTCAAATCATATTTTAACACTATTTTGTACTTTTGTAGGCATTCTGGCACAAAATAAAACAAGCAAACAAACAAACAAACATATACAAATGAAGGGTCGTTTACATAAAAGTTCCAACATGTGTTCTCCCCAACTGACCACCAAAAGAGCACAACATTTCCAGTATGACGCGATGTTCATTGAGGCTGTCTGTTCGCCGTGGCATTAGGAGATAGCGGACAAATGACCAAGTAACCGAGGATGTAACAGACAGGCATGACGTAACATACATGGTTCCTAGAATTATATAGAGAAATTACCCACTTTAGATCACTCCACGGGGTGGAGTGATCTAAACTAATTTTTCTTCTCACATTTGTTTATATACTTGTATTTTCCTTTAATCCCTTTGTTTTGAAGTTCCTCCAAAAATGTAGGCATAATTATGTTTTCATCATAATATTAGTGCAACTACCTTTTCTGAATGCATAGTCAAGGACCAAATGCATTATGTCAGGGTCACGGGCCACCACTGGTCCCCAGACCACCTGTTGAAAACCTGTTATAGTCACTCGACCAATTAAACAACTCTCCACCCCTCCAACATCATGATCTGCAGACCAGAGAAGAGAAGGGCTCAGTCTTGAAAACCTGCTCTCTCCCCACCTCTGAGGGCACAACGTATTTTGCATCCCAAGCTGTAAGGATTAAATCTAGATCTGACCATTACTGAATGGTAAGTAAGGTATGTTGTTCAGACTCGCCTACCAAAAAGAACAAAATTTGTTTCCTGTAGGTCCTGGTCAAAAAAATAAATAAAAATACACCTACTGAATGAAAACTATAAACATTTCATAAACAGGTACGTAATATGTATGTGCATTGTGTACTGCTTGTAGTTTATCAGTAAATGTATGGTAAAATATAATTATGGCAACATTGTTTTGTGAACTGAGTAGGCCTACTAAATATAGGCTACTGAATAATATTACACATGCGCTTTTCAACACTGCCCTGTTTTGTTTTGTTTTTTTGTATATTATCTTTGTCTCATTATTTAGATGCTACAATATATTCCCACTGAGAAGATTCTAAACAATGTCTAAAAAACGTCTAAAAGTGAAAGACGTTTTTAGACACTTGTACTCAATGGGTTACATTTACTTCCCTTTTCAGAAATAGATTGAAGAGTGGTTGTTTACTTATACAGAAGAGAGTTCCTTGGAACAGTTTCAGATCATGTGATAACAAATCTGCTTTACAAGATTACAGTATGTGCCTGCATGAATGTATTTGTAATGCTTACATTTTAACACAGTGTTTTGCAATCTTTCATTTCAAAGTTGCAAAGTTTCAAAGTTGTTTAGTCCCTGAATCCGCATTTGATAACATACAGTTTGTAATTCTCTGACACCAATGTTCAGTACACTGTAAAGACCTTAGTAATTAACTCTGAAATGGCAGTTGCAATTACAACTCTTGTTAACTGCTTAACTGGCCGTGCAGGTCTGACGGGTTATCTGACGTTACCACTGTTGCAATATCACCTGCTGTGTGGATCTTGAATTGTGATTCCACTTTATTAAAATGTCACAGTCACAGACTTTGCCCATCTCAATGTTGTATTTCTCTAGGAACCAGTATAACCACTCAGGTGTCATCCAAATCAACATAGTCCTATGCCTAGGCTACTTGAACACTTTTCTATAGATAGAAGCCTTTTCATTTCTTTGTTCCAGACACAGTGCGACCATGGCTGAGTACAAGCTTGAGGTGTCAACAGGTGAATGGGCATTTTCAGGAACATCCAACTGCATATATGTCACCTTAATTGGAACTGAAGGAGAGAGTGAACGCACAAATTTGGACAATTTTGGCATCGATTTTATTACTGGAAAGGTAAGCTCATTTATGAGGGATAATACATTTTCAGGTGGGTTGAACATTTGCAGCCAATGAGGAAGGAGTACACATTTCGGAAATAGTACACACTTCAATTGTATAGAGTAACGTACAGTACACGTTTTATACATGTTCTCTCTCCTGAGTTCTCGCCAGCAGGTCCACAGTTCAAACAAAAAAGACGTTTTGCCTGGGAGGCCTTTTTCAAGACCTCTGGGCCTTGGACCATGCACCCATTTATATATGTTTGCCTGGACTACTCTATTGAGTGCTTGCTTCTCTCTCTGTTTTTCAAACTATTTTTTACAAAGCCAGTGCTTGCTCAAGATAACCTCAACAAGTTTCCATTGTTTTGTTTTGTTTTGTTTTGTTTTGTTTTGTTTTGTTTTGTTTTGTTTTGTTTTGTTTTGTTTTGTTTTGTTTTGTTTTGTTTTGTTTTGTTTTGTTTTGTTTTGTTTTGTTTTGTTTTGTTTTGTTTTGTTTTGTTTTGTTTTCTTTTGTTTTGTTTTGTTTTGTTTTCTTTGTTGTATGTACAGGTGGGGAGCTACACTGTGAAAACCAGTTTACATCTCGGGCAACTTCTATTGATCAAACTACAGAAAGATGCAAATTTTATGAAATTAGATGATGCATGGTTCTGTTCTAAGATTGTGGTGACTACCCCAGAGGACGATGTCATCCTTTTCCCATGCTACAGATGGGTCTCCAATGGGGAACTAGTAGAGCTGAGAGGAGGGAAAGGTACCGTGTGCTACAAATGAAATAAAATCAAGTAATTGTGGTCAAACATTCACTCCCATTTCATGGTGAATTTTACCATGGTATAACTATTAGTCTTTGTACCTCAGCAATGAAGGCCTTTGAGGATGACCATCCACTTCTGACTGACCACCGAAAAAGAGAGTTAATGTATCACAAAGACTTGTACCAGTAAGTTGTGTGTGCACAAATTATCTATACCACAAGAAAGGTTGTTGTTAGTGTCAAGTGCTTCTCTTGTCTAAGCTCTATAATTTTAAGCCTGCATTCTGACATATGACATTTGAGTACAAATATGAAGTTTTAGCAGTTTGCCGTCATTTCACTACAGGTGGGGGACTTATGGTCAAGGGCTGCCTCACATTGCCTCTTTTAAAGACAGTACTGAGATCCCTGATGAAGACCGTTTCTCTGTCTCTAAAACATATGAATTTGCTTTTGGAAAAAAAATTGCGTGAGTCGATATTGTTCACATACATACATACGTACATACATACATACAGACATACAGACATACATACAAGACAAATAGGTAGTATTAAATTGTGTTGGAAGAACTGTTTCTTTTTTTTTTTTTGCTCAGTAAGGTTGAACTCAAGCTGAAGGGTACAAATAACTCTACAGAACAGTGGGAGGACTTTGAGGCCATGAAGAATGTTTTCTGGTTCAAAAGGACACCAATGTCAGGTAGAAAAGGATGCTAATGTGTGTAGCTTAACTAACAGTTTACAAATACAGTAGGTACTATAACTATTCTAAATATTTATATTTACAAACTAGAATGTAATTAGTCACTGTGCATCACAAAGAGCTCTCTCTGACAACTTACCAATTGTTATTCCTGTAGAGTATGTCTCTGAACACTGGATGGAGGATGACTTCTATGGATTCCAGTTTCTGAACGGAATCAACCCAAACATGATTCAGCGCTGCATGGACATTCCTCAAAACTTTCCAGTCACAGAGGAGATGGTGAAGCCCTTCTTAGACAGTGGTAGCTCTCTCCAGATGGAGATGGAGGTAAGGAGTGTGTTTTGGTGTATACTGTAACTATTAATTTCGGCATTGTCTAATGTGTGCCTGACAGCTGGGAAGTACAAATATGCAATATATCTATTGCATATCTATAATCTAAATTCTTCTTTCACACAGAAAGGCAATATATTCCTCTGCGACTACAAGGGGTTGGTTGGATTGTCCACTAAGGTGGACAATGGTAAAGTTCTGCCTTTGACACCTGCTTTCTGCTTGCTCTACATGAACCAAGAAAATAAACTGATGCCCATTGCTATTCAGGTATTTTATTCATTTCACTGATGATATATGATCATTCATTACTGTATATGTTTTGAATTTGATATAGTGTCTTAAAGGAATTATGTTATTGCTTGACTACTTTTTTAGGATACTTTTTGCCAGCCACAGTGTTTACATGAAGATGTAACAGAAACATACTTTGCTTTTCTTTTATCTTAGCTAACCCAACAGCCATCAGAGCAGAATCCCATTTTTCTGCCCAGTGACCCAGAGTGCGACTGGTTGCTGGCCAAGATGTTTGTGAAACATGCCGATAGCATCTACCACCAGTTTGTGTATCATCTATTGAATACTCACTTTTTGGCAGAACCATTTGCAGTTGCAACTCTGCGAAGCTTTCCAGTGGTTCACCCTCTCCATAAGGTATGGTCAAGAAATACTGTGTGTGCGTGCGTGCATGTGTTTGTGTATGTACTGTATATATGTAAGGGATAACACCCAACTCACTGTTTCGAAGGGTGTTATCCCACTTATTACTTGGCTTCATAGATGAATAAATAACTAATAATTGACAGCTGTCAAGACCAGGAATAACAGAATGAAATAATAAGATGAAAGAATAAAATGGGAGATGTGATGACATTTGAACAAATACCTACAAAATTTGATATTCCAAATCGCCAAGTATTTACAGCTAAGCAACTCCATAAGAGCATTGCTACAGTAAAGGGCATACAGTATCTCTGACATGCTGGTTTCCAACTCACCTGCTCTGATGATAGATGGAGTATTTACAGTTAAGCAGCTCCATAAGAACATAGTTTGCTACAGTAAAGGCCATATCTCTGACATGCCATTGCATGCCATTGGGATTGTTCCCTGTAAATTTGGTTATACCAAGGAATACTTGTGCATAGGGGTGGAGTACTTGCGTACTTCCGGGTGCAAAGTGGGTAAGGTGTGTACAGTATGCACATGTGTATCTGTGGGTAGGAATGGGTAGAAGTTTGAACCTTCGGCCAATAAAGCCAGATCTATTATGTGGTGTGTTTAGTTTTTTGTTCTCCTTTATTGTTCCTTGTAGCTTCTGTTGGACAACAGAATGACAGCAGTGTTTGTTTTGTCACATCATGTGGGGAAAAAAATAAATAAACATATGCTTTTTAAATATGACCAGAACTAGGTCATAAAGCTCTATAAACATAACCTGTACAACATATTGTTGAGTCAATGCAATAAAAGATTACCACCATATATGTAGAATATGATTTTGACATTAACCTTTAACATGGTTATTCTCCCTTCTTGTCCGTCCAGTTGCTGATCCCTCACTTCCGTTACACCTTCCAAATAAATGTTGCTGGCCGTAAACTACTTCTTTCACCTGGGGGACCTTTGTATTCAGTAAGAGTAATATTCACATGTAAAACTTGGATTGCTTTTGTCCAACCTAAGGTCATGTGTTTAACAAGATCTAACAAACCCCCTGACCGTGTCCTATTTATTTAGACATCACTAACACCAGAGGGTCTTGTTGAGTTCATGGGAAGAGCTCATTCTGAAACAACCTACAGCTCTCTCTGTCTGCCAGAGAACATCAGAGCACGGGGGCTGGAGTCTGTCCCAAACTACTACTACAGAGATGATGGACTGAAGCTGTGGAACATCGTCAACAGGTGATCATCGTTAACCATTGTTGTATGACCTTCATTGAATCAATCAACCAAGCATGTTGGATTAATAAAAGTAAAGTAAAAGTAAACAATCAATCTGTAAGTATTTGTAAGTATATATTTGTGGTTAAGTGGTTCAGTCAGCAGGGGCGAAATCCAAAAGCGACCTCGCCCGCGGGCGCCCGTTTTCAAAAGCGGGCGCCCGCTTTCACAAAAACGGGCGCCCGGTTTCACAAAAACGGGCGCCCGTTTTCAAAAGCGGGCGCCCGTTTTCACAAACGGGCGCCCTTTTCAAATGTTATGGTTAGGGTTAGGTTAGGTTTAGGCATAGGTTTACTGAGGTTAAGTTTAGGGTTAGAGTTAGGTTTAGGCATAGCCTAGTTTGTGAAAACGGGCGCCCGCTTTTGAAAACGGGCGCCCGCTTTTGAAAACGGGCGCCCGTTTTTGTAAAACGGGCGCCCGTTTTTGTGAAAACGGGCGCCCGTTTTTGTGAAAACGGGCGCCCGGTTTTGAAAACGGGCGCCCGCGGGCGAGGGCTCAAATGGATTTCGCTGGCTACGTGGTTCAGTAGTTGACTGTATAGACTTGGCTTTGGGGAATAGGATGTGTTACATACTAGGCTATATACTCACACGACTCACACCCAAAAGCCAATTGACATGATAACATGTTCTTGTTTATTATTATTTTCTTTTTTTAAATGGCAATTAAGAGAGTGATTCTTGACACTTGATTTCCAGCTTTGTGAGGGCAATAGTGGGCCACTATTACCCCTCAGACAGTGACGTGTGTAGAGACTCTGAACTCCAGGGCTGGATCAACGAGATATTCACCCAAGTCTTCTTAGGAAACAAAAGTTCAGGTATTAGTTTTCCTTCAATAAGTTCATAGTTACGTAAAAAAATGACCAAGTCTGGGAGTGTGTGTGCGTGTGCACGTGCCTCCAATGCAACATACAAAATTTGTGGCAACACAGACATTAAATGCTGTTGACAATGATTTAGCAAATCATCATTGTGTATCATTGTGAAATCGGCTTACCAATCACATCAATTCAGATGTTCATGAGATGTTGTATGATGATGAGAGCACACCTCATTTCACACAAGTGTGATTTGATTTTTATTAATTTCTTTCCAAAATTATTCCTTTAGTTTGCTGAATGTAATGGGAAGGTGGGGTATATACGAGATACTACGTACTGTATCTGTCTCTTCACCTAGGGATGACGAGTTTCACTAGGATGATGGAACAGAGGACCATGCCAAGTGACGCACAGTGCTGTCAGGCCTAAGCCTTAATCGCTTCCTCCACAGAGCTTCAATAGCAGTTTCTTATAGTCACCCGATGTGTCTCCGGAAATGTGCATATACAGTGACTTCCCATATTTATTAAAGTATTCCTGACGGATATCCAACATGTCAGCCTCAGAGCGGGTGACCATGATTCGAATCAGGGTTCTGTTGTCAGTTCCCAGACCTTTCATGGCATTGTAGAGTCTCTCAGCAAAGTAGGCGGGTGTGTTTCTAATACATTTCACCACTGCTACCATGCCATCCTCAAGGTCTCCGGACATTTCTCTTTTAATGCTGTTCTGAATATCCCTGCCACACATCTGTTGATACTCATGAAATACTGCTCTAAGATGGGGTTTGCTCCTGGCACACAGAATAGCATTGAATTTAGACTCATCAGTTCCCACTTTGCCTTCTCCAGCAGCATAGAGTGCCTGAGCATCCTGTGAGGCCATAGAAATGTCCACATGCTCGTTCTCATTGCGATTGCCCTGGGCCAGTGAGATCAGCAACCTCTGGAAGTGACCTGAGGTATCACCACTGATGGCATCTTCCAGTGACTTCTGGTACTCACTTTTGAAAACCTCCTTAATCATGTTGATTTCGGCATTGGACCGGGTCGCAAGGATTTCTATCAAGCAGGCTTCATCAGTTCCAGCTCCCTTCATGGCTCTGTAGAGCTCATGAGCATCAAATTCAGCAGGGGTCTTCAACATGGCTAGAACCAGATTCTCAAAATTTCCAGATAGCTCTGATTTCAGGTCTTTAATGAGATCCTTCCCATAAGCCGTTTTGTAGGCCTTGAGCAACGGCATGCGCTGCTTGTTGGAGCGACTTCCCAGCAGATTAATAATGGCCTTCTCATCCGTTCCAAGACCCTTCATGGCCTTCCTCAGGATCTCCGCATCACTCATTGGGTCAGCTCCAGGGAAGTCTGTGATTGTACCCTTGAACCCTCTAGTCACTGGCATGGCCCCTCCAGCATAGCTTCCACCATATGTTGGCATGAACAGGTTTGACGAGGGATGCTTTGGGAATCCTGGTCCAGGCCCTTGCGCTCCTCCATAACCGGGCATGGGCAGGTTATATGGAGGTGCCGAAGGGTATACACCACCTGAGGACTGGCTTGGCTGCCCAAAAAATCCTGGGCCACAGGGCTGCTGCATGTTCCCTTCTGACTGCTGGTACATGCCTTGTTGGTTATGAGTATTCAGGGACCCAGTAGCCCAACCACCTGGTGGTGGCATGGGAGCGTAGCCTCCAGCCTGCTGTGGTGGGTAGCTGGCTGTTTGGGGAGGATATGCACCATGCTGGGGTGGATACGCTGTCGGCTGTGGAGGGTAAGCGCTGGGCTGTGGAGGGTAAGCGCTGGGCTGTGGAGGATAAGGGCCTTGCTGAGGAGGGTATCCGGGGTAACTCATGATTTCAAGCTTTAGTCTAAACTGTTGTATTGGATTGTCGGTTGGGACCAAAAATCAGTAATGGGAGAGTGTTAATGCAGTGGCAAAGATCTGAAGTCAAAATCTACTCTGGTAATACAAATGCTCTTGCTTTAATACTGCTTGGGCATTTTTTGTGTTATTGTAACGAGGTTGTGACGATGCCTTATCCATGTCCATATATGGAATCATGCTCATTGTGCTCATTGTGTCTTGTGTGTCTCCTGACACAATGACAGCTTTTGGGATTTGAGGGGCGCTAGCCCCTGCTAATACTCTTATAGTCAGCTATTACAGTAGTGTTGAATTTTGTCTTACACAAACATTAAATTGCCATTGACAACAAAGGGAGAATTTACGTGATATGTGGATAAGCAAATTGACATACTACATGATGCATGATGATAAAAGAGGCGCACACTTTAGACAGGCGTGATTTGTTAGGCGAGCCATCTGGAACAAGGATGTAATTTCTGTATTTGTCTGGAGATAATCTTTAGATGCTAATAAACAAACACACAAACCAAGTGGACCAATTACAATATATACTATCACGCATTGCAGATACAGTAGTTGACAATACTCAGGCTAAAAGGCCCTGAAGATATGGGATACTATACATTTTGTAATGGTCAACTTTACTGATAGAAGTACCTGGCCAATGCCATAAGTACAACAACTTTAAATTCACATAACGAATGCAAACATTTCAAGATAAAATGTGTATTCATGTTATGTTGGTCTAAACAGGAATTCCTGAAGCCTTCCACACTGTGGAGGAAGTGATCAAGTTCATAACCATGCTGATCTTTAATGTGTCGGGTCAACATGCTGCAGTACACCTTGGGCAGGTAAGACGAGAACTCAGTTAAACACATAATGGTGTGTGCCCTGGCCCCCACCGCCCGATTTAGTATTACATACTTTAGTATTACATACTAAATGACAGACATGATATCTGTTCAGTATGCTGGCATACTGAACACTGACATGGTCAACGGACAGACACTGTGTTCACTCCCAAAGATGTCTCCCCTACATTAGCACGCACCATCATGCATTATATAATCTATTATAATCTATTATATAATTTCACATTCGCCTATAGGATGTAGCCTACATCAAAGAGTACCGAAGTAAAAAACAAACAAAACAGGACACTAAATGAAAACAGTGTAGATGGGGTTACAGTGTGATGGAAAGACATTAGGGTCAAAGCAACACCATCAGTAAGTTTGTCCACATCGTCTGTGCATTTGTAGCATTTATACATACAATATGCAATACTGAACACACCCTCGGCAGTTCCTGTTGAACTGCTGGTTTCCTATTACAGTGTAAATTACTGCATCTAGCAGTACAAACTAAAGGACAACTGACAGGAGTGTGTTGGTTGTCCCTGCGGGGAAGATGAATACTTGTGCTGTTTTATGTGATCGTTTTTATATTATTGTGATAATAAAACATGTGCATTCTCTTATTTCAATTTTAGTTTGAATATGCAGGTTGGATCCCAAATTCCCCTCTCATACTACGTAAAGCCCCTCCAACGATCAAGGGAGAATCTAGCATGAAGACAATTTTTGAGACACTTCCAACAGTTGGACAGACCGTGGGATTCATGGCATCCGGTTGGGTACTCAACAAGAAATACACGGACACTGTAGGTTTTACTAGGGATGGTTGATTCATGTTGCCATCATCGCCTTCTCCATGATGTTTACATTTTTTTCAGTGGCTAAAAGTACATTTACTTAGAAAGTAAACAATTTGAGACACTTTTTTCTCGAGTATTTACGTATTTAATTTTACCATTTTGTTCAATAGTCTACATTATACTTTTTATTCCAGTGCAATTAGCACTGGAATATAAACATTAGCTATTAGCTACTTTCTATATTACATTCATTCATTCATTTAAAAATAAAACATCAACAAACTAGATTGCATATTTTGGAAAGATTTTGGTACTTTTACTTTTAGTAGGCTACTTAAAGTACATTTGATGCACTGAAAATGTATACATTTCACTTGCAAACAGAGTATTTCTAGATTGTGCTATATCTACAGTAGGCCACTTTTACCATATCTGAGAACTTCTTACACCTCTGACTGATTGTTTTCCATCTTTTCCAGATTCCCCTGGGTTCATATCCAGAAGAACGCTTTGATGAACCTGCCCCAAAGCAGATGATCAAGGACTTCCAAGCAGAGCTCTCCTTCCTCAGTGAGACTATTGCTGAAAGAAACTCAGGACTGGTAGTGCCCTACAACTACTTGAACCCTACCGAAATAGAGAATAGTATAACCATTTAGGTATCTAAGGTTGTGAATTTGGATGGTAGGTGCAGAGGTTGATGCATTGTCTGACATGTTCTCATTGTTTTTGAATTCCTAATTCTGAATTCTTACTCACCAAAATATCTTGTAACAATGTGAAAAATGAGACTCACAGCAGAGTAATCTGATCTAACTCATAACTGATCTGAATCATACTATTCATGTTATAGTATGTGGGTGTACTGGCCACAAACACCTTTGTGTGTGTGTGTGTGTGTGTGTGTGTGTGTGTGTGTGTGTGTGTGTGTGTGTGTGCGTGCGTGCGTGCGTGCATGTGTGTGTATGTGCGCGCGCACACGCGCGCGCACACGCGCGCGCACTGCTGCATAGGGCCTAATTCCTTTTTTGATTAAGTTACATTTTACACTCTACAACATAACCACACAGCGCAATACACACATCCAAACATTTTGACAGTTATTTCATCATTATTTCATTATGTATTTAATAAAATATTTAAAATGTTTTTTGTTGTGTGGACCTTACTATTTTTGTTATGCAAAACCCCAGTGCATGACAAAATGGAAACATGATTGCTTGACTTAAATTACATTAGATATTAGTTACTAAGTATACTACTAGTAGTATAGGCTACTTCTAGTAAACTACTAGTATACTATACTTGAAAATATACTTAAGTATACTTTACATTGTTCCAATTTAGTATACTTCAGTATTATAGGCCTACTTAAAAATGTATACTTCAGTATAGTAGCTACTTTTTGCTAAGGGAGGCCACAAACACCAGTTTTCTGTGTGTGTGTGTGTGTGTGTGTGTGTGTGTGTGTGTGTGTGTGCGTGTGTGCGTGTGCGCGCGCGCGTGTGCTGCTGCTTGCTGCATACTATGCATAGCTCTTGATTACATGCTTGACATGTAACGTTAGAAACTTGCTCGTCTAGTCTAATTATCAGACTCGAGTTCAGCTTCCTATCTGAACCAGGTCGATGGGTCTGAACTAGCTCTGCACCAGAGCTAGGGCTGAACCAGGCTGATGTGTGACATTGGAGCTCCCTCTATTGGAGTTACTGGACATCGCTGAACCGAGAAAAAAATAATAACGCGTCGGCCTGCCGCCTGTCACAATGTCACAACTCACGTAACGAGTGTGAAGGCTACAGTTGATCCAAATACCCGTTAGGGAACTATTTTATTGTCTTGTTTCTTTTCTTTTATTGCATTATAATCAGAATTTGATTTTGGAATGAAAGGTGGATATAAAGTTGATAAAGCTCTGAACCATCAAGTGTATAAACCAGAGTCTATACACGGCGTTACGCCATCTCAGTTCATGTCATGGTGGGGCGAAGTTCAGAAGTCGCCAGTCCAGAAATAGGACTCAGACATTGCACTCAGACTACAGCCAAGCTTTTAATAATCTTAATCAACTTATTTTAGATTGTTTTGTAACAATCGTACAGCATACACATTACAGAGACCTTGGTTTTCACTGTACACCACCACTTTAACAGTACACGCATGCCCTTGTTGAAACCTCTGTATTTCTCTGTATGCTCGTGCTCGAACGCTCAGTTTTCTGTCCCCTCAATGTCACAAATCTTCTAGATGGCTCTGGGGACAAACAGCCTCTACTTCCGGGACCATGACGTTGTCAAGCGGATGTTGTTATCATCGCGGAAGTATGTACAGATGTAGGTGGTTGGTGCTCCATATTAAGCAACTATAATCTTATGTCTGCTGTATTTATTGTAGCTTTGTATGTAAGCAAAAGTTCCCCATCTGAAGTGTGATCAGGTAAGCAAGCAAAGCAACCCACTTCAACCTAAACGAACACAACCTAGAGACTCTATCTGCAACGGCCTGGTTTAGCGAACAGGTTATACAAGCTAGCAAAGGAGCTAAAGCAGCGTCGCAAATCAATGCCAGTCACAATCTAACAAGATAATAACAGAGTTGTTCCCCCAAAATATGTATGTTTCCCGTTTGCGTTACTTTTTTAAACAAAGCACAGACCAGCAACACAGCCCTGGTGACCATGGGTCAAGATTTGTTTAACGCAGTGATGTGCAGGTCAAATAACTGAAATAAATTTCTTGAGAGATGGTAACATGTCAATACTATAAGCACTCTCGGTTTGAACGGTCTCTAGTCTATGCCAATGTTACTGCAGTGCAGATACACAAAGCAAGCAACTGTATCAGAGCTAAGTGCAGTAGGTTGTCCTGATAGACTGCATCAGATTTCATCTGACCATGCATGTTTGTGTATTTCATCTCCTTTCAAATCTCAAATAACCTTTTGATTTTTATTTTATTGTCATGATCGTTTTAGATGTAAGATGAATTGGAAATGAATAACTAAATCAATATTTCGTTTGATATTGATTGCTCCCTCCCCAATGCTCAGGTGCAGATTTTAAAATTAATAGATTCTTCTGTAAAACACTTTGCCTTCTGCCACAGTTGTGATTGGAAGTACGTTTTGTTGCTGCATTAAATAATTATAGGAACAGGTTATATAGGTTGAGTAAACGCCTGAGGTTGGTACAGCTGTATTGCAAGCTTTATGTGTCAGTTATGCTGCAGGGTTTGGCAAATTAGCATGAATTTCCATTCCTCGTCCCAGAACATTTGTTGGAATGATTTCCTTGAATACCAGTCAGAAATTTAATCTTGCCCTTGTAGTGAAGAAAATTAAGTCAGTTTTAAGCTTGTATATCATTATCTGCTACTTATGGCTCACTCTTTGAATGAATTTTGGACATCTGAGGTTTCCGCCAGACAGAGGTGTTATGAAACCAAGATGAAGTGTCATTAATGCTGCAGCCAGGGTTTGGCTAAATAGAATGCCATTGGCCCTCCTTGCCCTGTAACATTAGATTTGATGCACTCAAATACCATCAAGAATTGACCCTCGGCCTGGTAAAGAAAATTACCTGATAAGATACAAATTGTTTTGTTTTTGTAACTAAGGCTTTACATTTGCTCTTCTCCATGTAGCACAATAACTCCATAGTTGGTTATGGTTGATCTTCTAGGCAGCCAGACTAGAGTAAGCCTGGCTGTCTAGGGTGCTGACAATCCTGACATCATGCTGATGATCCATAACATATGGATAAGTAAGTAGCCTTGCCAGGCCATGATGTCAGGAGGCCCAGCTGAGCCATTGAGGCCCATATAGGTCAGGAGCCTATCTCCTGTTTCTGTAGCATGAGGCAGCTTGATGTACAAGTACACCCCCTGGACATGACGCTAGTATATCGCAGGGACTTACCCCCAATCCATCCCTTGATGCTGAGTGCCAAGCAGGGAGGCATTGGGTCCCATTTTTTAGAGTCTTTGGTATGACCCGGCCGGGAATCGAACCCCGACCTCCCAGTCTCAGGGCAGACACTCTAACCACAAGGCCACTGATCCATAACATATGGATATAGCTGCCTTATTGGGACATCAATAAGATGTAACAAGCATCCAGCCAGCACCAAAGAGTGGCATATCACACCTTGAGTTCAAATGCAAGCAGTATTTACTTGATATTGCTAATGTTGTGAGTTGTGCCTGTCTTCTTCGTGTGTCAGGTGGAGGTGAAACAAATCAAACTGTGTAAGCATGGCAGACCACAACGATGTTAGTCTGTCACCAGAGGAGCGTGTCCGTGCTCTGACCAAGAAGGGGAGCTCAGTTGAAGTCAATGATGATGTGCCCCCGCGACGCTATTTTCGCTCTGGCATGGAGATGATCCGGATGGCTAATATCTATATAGAAGAGGGCAATATTGAGCATGCATTTGTCCTGTACAATAAGTACATCACGTAAGTGTTTTGTGTGACTGCTGTCTAATGTTTTGAACATGAAATGATGTTGAAGATGTCCTGATCTTTTGAATTAACCAAGAACATGTTTTTTGTCTAAGTCATTGATTTTGTGAGAAAATATATGCATTATGAAAATGGACATATTCAAAGCATTCAATGTTTAGTTTTCCCTCTTTTTCTAGGCTCTTTATTGAGAAACTTCCTAAGCATAGAGACTACAAAACAGCTAACATCCCTGAGAAAAAGGACACACTCAAGGTAGTCGCTAGTTTAAAGTTTTTGTCCAAGCTTTATGTGTCAGTTGAACAGTTTTGTTCAGGATACGTGAGCTCTTAATTTTCTTTACTTTGTATGCTCCTCCAGAAACTTAAGGACATTGCCTTCCCTCAAGCAGAGGTCTTAAAGAAGGCTCTTTTGAAGAGATTTGAACAAGAGCATGCACAGTACCATGTCAAAAAGGTAAATTCCATAACATGAACAGCAATACTGTGTGACTGTTTCTCTGAAATATCATCTATAATATTATATATTTATAAAAGAAATTCATTAAAAGATGGGTAAAGTATACTAAAAAAGACTAGTATTCACATCTGGAGATAACAGAATGTAATGTCCCATTTCTGTTGTTTTTCCTTCTTTATTAGTCCATTGTATTGCACGCATGCATTCAAATATTAGCTTTTATAACAAGACACTGCATTTAAAAATAAATGATACAGTTTATGTTAAAAAGATAACAAAAGAGACAGGACACCAGCTCAGCCATCTAGGCACTTAGGCTGCCAGGCCGGCCAGCCGGCGTGCCACAGGTTCGACTCTGGAGCCTGACAGCCTTTGCCACGTGTCACCATCAATGAAAGACAACAAGAGCAAACAAACGGGCTATGCTAGGCTGGGAGAGCTGCAAAACCATAACATAGCACCCCCCAAAAAGATATAAAAATGTCTGATTAAGATTTATTATATGCAATGCAACATTTTAATTGTACATAAATAATTTAGGAACATGTTTCCTAATTTAGTAATATGGTTCCCATTTGTTAGCACAACAAATGGGTCTAGGTATTGAAATAGGACCAGAATAGATTTATCTAACTTTATTCAGGATGGAACACTTCACAATAACTTTACACGTTATTGGGGCCCGGGGGATTGTTTGTACAAGTAGTATCTAGGCTGGGTAGTGAACAAACACATCTTGCACAGCCCTTTATAGTGGTTAGGAAACAGGCTAACTAACATGTTGCCAGGTGAAACGCCTGGCTGGCACGCCAGTCCATATTCGTATGTGGCGTAATGTTTTTTATTAGCACTGGAGTGAAAGGTGCTTTGTTAGCTGTTTAAAAAAGATGAAGGTGTTGTCCAGTTGGCCTTCATGGGCTGATCGTCTCAATTGGTGCTGATATACAGAAAGCAGAGGAGGAAGCCCTGGCCCGTGAGCAGTCCAAACAGAGAGCGATGGATGTGGAGCGCCAACGCGTAGTGGAGCTGCAGCGCCGCCAGCGCGAGCAGGAGCAGTTCAGTGCCTTTGAGGAAATGATCCGCCGTCAGGAGCTGGAGAAGGAGCGCCAGCGAGTGCTCCTGGAATTCGCCACACCCGGCACCCCGCCCCCTGACATGCCCCTCATCCCGGGCATCCAGGGCCCACCTGTCGGAACGTTTGCAGTGACGCCTCCACACAGCCCAGGGGACTTGTCCGGTGGCACCAACCACAACCACAGTCGCCCTCCAGCCACAGCTGGAACACCCACCACTGGCCCACCCAGCTTTGATCGATCGCTCAAACCAGGCTCTCTGGCCAGCCCTGGGAACAACAGTGAGTTAATCTCATTCAGAAATAAAGGGGGCCTACAGGCTTTAAACCCAACACCACCCTTGCTCCAAATGAGCAAGGGTGGCTCAAATGAACAAAGTAGGTCAAACAACATCAGCTCAGGACAACTGTCCTGAGCTGATGTTGTTTGACCTACTTTGTTCATTCGAAGAAGGAGGCACTGGAGCAGCTCAGGTCATCAGGTCATGACCTCATGAAGATGTGACTGATACACCAAAACGCTGTCACCTCATTGTTTGCACCCTGTATATAAATTAAAGGCTTAAACTGTCTGAGCTGCTCCAGTGCCTCCTCCTCCTACTGCTACAGTACATATCCTGCTTCTGAGATGCACCAGACTGGCCTGCCATAGGCTTGAGGCTACTTGTTGTTCCTACTTTATTCATTCATTTGTATCATGCATTGTTTTAGTATAGAGAAAGTAACTTTTTTTTTCCAAAATCAGTCCGTAATAATTTTATTTTGTAATTATTTTTGCAGATACAATGTCGGATGCCATTCGGCAGTTGGCAGTGCCTGCAGAACTGTGTCGGAGTTTTCTCAGGTTGGCAGAGGCCAACACAAGTAGATCTGTAGAGACATGCGGCATCCTGTGTGGAAAACTGGTAAGAAAGAATTGTCAAGTGTTTTTTTTTTAATAATCTTTTCCCTGCAAAAGTTACTTTGTCTGAAAATAAGGTGGCCCTTTCACTCGGAACCCGAAGTGGGACATAAGACCATTCATTTTTTGTGTGCTCTCACAGACGCGAAATGCTTTTACCGTGACCCACGTGATAGTGCCAAAACAGACTGGTGGACCTGACTACTGTGACACGGAAAACGAGGAGGAACTCTTCCTCATCCAGGATGAGTACAATCTCATTACCCTGGGCTGGATCCATGTGAGTAAAGACAACCCAAACTCACTTTCATGGCTTTCATGGTGTTGTACAACAAATATAGGCAATTTACTAGCCTACAAAATGTGATGTGGTGCCTCGTGCTGAGAATGTTTTATTTAATCAGGTTTTGATAGATTGGAAATTGTTCAAACCCTGGCTCAAAAATATCCTGTGGATGAGACCTCAGTGAGATGTTTTGCTAGGAAAACATTGCCGGCAGAAAATTGTTTTCCTATGGACAGCGTGCCTAACACACTCTTCTTTCTTGCACCACGACTCACTTTTTGGTGGTAGTCATACCTTCTGATATGATACTGCAGTGCTAGATGGCCAGAGCGGTGGCAAAACGCCATATTAGACTGCTTGACTAAATATTTTCCTTGTTTAATTCCTTTGATTACCCGTTTACATATGCAAACCCATTCCCACGCCTAGGCATTGTTGGAAGTGTCTACACCTGTATAATGTAATTATTGACCACTGGTTTCCTGAATTGTTCTTTCAGACCCACCCAACTCAGACTGCGTTCCTGTCTAGTGTAGACCTCCACACACACTGTTCCTACCAGATGATGCTACCAGAGGCCATTGCTATCGTCTGCTCACCCAAGTTCAACGAGTGAGTCATTGATGTCCACCGTGCAATCACACAGTTAAATGTTTATTTAACTCTGAGAGTGTATTTCGTACACTACCAATTCAAGGGTTTTAATGTGTTCTTTCTTTCTCAATGTAATTCCCAAGATACTTTCCTTGAGTGCCTCTGTCCTAAAGTTGTTCCAAGCGTGAAGGGATTGCTCTCTATGTTGCAGAATTGGCTACTTCAGGCTTACAGACCGTGGAACAGATGAAATCTCCACATGTAAACAGAAGGGCTTTCATCCTCACAGCAGAGATCCTCCTCTTTTTACAGTAAGTACACTTTTATACACATAAATGTTTTATGTGTAGCAGCAAAGATATCTATCTATGCATGCATGCAGGCACGCACCACACACAACTGCATATGAATGGTGACCTGCATATGAATGGTGTATAGGTCTTTTATGATTAACACATGTCTTTCCTCTTTCAGCATGCAGATCATATCACCATCACTGATGGCACAGTGTCCATGTTAGACTTGCGGTGATTTTGTACACTAACAGAGACTCTCAAACAAATACACAGGACTGTCCTGTACTAGAAAATACCCATTTTTCAAGATGGTACCAAGCAAATAACTGGCTATGGGTTTGACCATTTTCAACGGACCTCGGTTGTTCTCAAAGAGAACAGCATTGGGATTTTCTTTTCTCTATTACATACAACCCCTTTCAGCACTTTCCAAGCAAACAACTACAGTCCACTTAATGTGTAGAGAAATCTTCTAGCCTTTCAAGCCCATTGATTTTTGTGAGGGTGTAAAAAGGATTGCTCCCCCTCTTTTTTACTTTAACCTTTGCCATTGTCAAATTTGTGTCAATGAAATGTTGCTTTAGTTGACATTATGTGCGTTTAACCGCGTACCTTCAGCCTTTGTTTTGTAATTTATATGAAGGGTTGGGCCTGCCTAACAATCAAGTGCCAATGTGGTTTTGTTTATGATGCTCCATAAATATTATAGTTTCATCTAGTTACATGTATATTGTGGGTGCTTTCAGAAATACACTTTGAGAATCTTCTCTGATTTCGGAGCACTCTGAATAGTTCATGTCAGAATAATTACTCATTTACTAACGTTATCTTTTTCCGTTTTTAAAATGCATACCATGTATAATGCTAATTCCATTTTGTTACACGTATGATTATTCAATACTACATACAAACCATCTCATTTTGAAGTACCTCGGGGGTGCTCCAATGTTCTCAGAATGCGTTTTAACAGTGGGAGGATAATGTCGAGTGGCACATGAATTTCATGTCGCTTGCCCAAATGATTTATTAATTTAGGTGACGTTCAACCTCCCACTTTTTGACCATCACCTGTTCACCTGCTATCGACTGCTGCGATAGACAAATAATGCACTCCAGAAAATGCGTCTGGTAGTCGCCCACTGTTAAAACACACTGTCAGTGTATATCTGAATGCACCCTATAGGCGAGTATAGTGCATAGCACTGGCCGTGTTTTTCTGGTTCCACTGAAAAATTGGGCATTCATTTTTCCAATAGAGATTTAGAAAAACATTTATTTAATTATTCTAAGCAAGCCACCCAGGATCCTGGCGAATCGTAACCATAAAACCTTTAATTCTGAAAAAAACAAAAAACAAAAAAACCCCAAACAAATAACAAAACAGAAAACTGCTAAACTAAGGTTTTTTTTTATTGAATGTAGTCTGCCATAATAAATATTAAATTCTATTTTCACACAATTTACACCAAACCAGAAAACCACACCCACTGCTATGCACTATATGAGCTTTCTAATTATGTGTTTCTGATTAGTGCCTTTTGTTCCAGTGAATGGAAACCTTAATTTTATAGATACAATAACATTCTAGGCAGTTGTCTCCTTACAATTTTGTAGCAATACCTTGCAGAAGGTTGTATTGTGTTTAAGAATGACAAAACCCTTCATGCCCCAGATGCCCCTCCATAATAGAAATCTTTGTTTACATGCGTGAGGATGAATTTGACTGGTCTGCAGCGCCCTGGCATCATCTCCTATTTGGAATGAATTGGAACGCCCACTGTGAGCCTGGCAAAATCCAACATCATTAATGACGTTGAATGACATAATGACCCTGAATGGAATTAAATTGCAGTAACGGTGTTCCAACAAGTGAAATGAAGCATGCAAATGTCACTGAGAAGGTGTATTTGACAGAAACAAACTGTCGCATTGCTGTGACAACCTCAAAAGGTTATCCTTCATCTAATAATGCATGATATGCCCTTTGCTATATCTGTGTGAATATGTGTGTGTTGTATACTGTGATTATGAACCTGTGCTCCATACATATAAACATGGTCTTAGTTAAATACATTATGAAGTTCGCTCAAAAAGACCACTAATCAGAAACACTCATTAGAATACAGGCTTTTGGTGTATGTCTATTTGAACTGGTCTATTTCTTTAGTCCGCTAAGAGAAAAATAAAACAAATTGTAACTCAGGTATTGTAGCGGTGTTTCTGCTGTGTTCAGTTGTAATTATCTCTGCTTTAATACCCCCACATTTTAACCCGATTTCCTTGTTTTCTTTGTTAAGCTCAGACGTGTGATGTCTTCCTGCTTCCGGGCGAAATGCGTGCAACAGGCAATATACTGTACAATACTCACCACCTGACCATCCAAACTTAACCAGCTTTGTTTCTGCCACACTTGATTAGAATAATCAGACATACTTAGAGATATATGATAATCTTTGAATCTCTAAACGCCTGGTCAAAATAATAAATGTATTGTCTTTTGTGTGTCAGTGTTTGTGTCTGTATGTTACAGCATGACATTGATAATTCAGGAAGATACATCACCACTACCTGTGTCTGTTGCACATAAGGTTTCTCTGATTCCAGGAAAGAGCCAAGGGATTAATTTAAATGGTATTTGCCTTATTCCTTGCCACAACAACTATTTCTGATCTAACATAGGGGACTGGGCTCATATCAAGGTGATTAGTGATTACCTGATACACCTATAATAGCCTACTGATGTGAACAGATATTAAACTACCTACGTAATAATAATAAGCTTTATTTGTATAGCACCTTTCATGACATAAAATGCAGCTCAAAGTGCTTTACATTGCAATAGAGAAGAAGACAAAAATAGTGGGAATGAATTAAAGAGATCATTAAAATAGCAAAACATCAAAGAAGCAGTACAGTGAGGACCTGAAATAAGGCATAAAATATAAAATCATAAAATATAAAATCACGGAGAGTCAGTTAAAATCAAGTGCATAGAAGTACGTCTTGAGCTGTGCTTCAAAAATGTCTACAGGGGCTGCGTGTCGAATGTATAATGGGAGTTTGTTCCACGGCTTCGGTCCATAGAAGCAGAAGGCTGCTTCACCGTGTTTTTTTAGTTGTCAAGGTATTGACAAAAACATAAGGGACCAAGTCCATGATGCTTGGATGCTTAATTATGCTAATGACATTTAGAAGATTTGGAACACTTTACTGGTGGTCTTTATGTGTGTAATGTGTGGTTTTAGAATTTGATTTTAGCAGTGAGTCCAGTGTCTGGTGTATGGACAGTCTTTAGAGTAGCCACACAGCATGTTCTCTTTCTCCTGTGCGGATACGTCGTTACTACTGCAGAGGGCAGCATTGCGGATGTCTAGGTTAAAGTCTGGAGCTAAAGTGGCGAAAGAAGAAGACCAGACCAGATGTTACCGGAAGAAGCGCCCTGAAAACAAACGCAGGGCTTTCTAGCGTTACTGGTTTTGCTATTTAGTTACGCAAAACATTATTTTTGATCAATTTACTAAACAACCGCAACAATGGGGAAACGTCAACACCAAAAAGATAAAATGTAAGTAAATGTTCCCCTCGAGACATTCCCAAATGTTCCCATGTTCCCGTTTAAATCCTTCCAACGTTGTAGTAACTTAACGAACGGGTAAATGTATTTTTACACCATCGTGTCCAATGTTTCCCCCTCACTCTCAATTAATTTGATTCCATTATGGTGTCTTAGGGAGCTTTATTTGTTGTTGTGGTTTTTCATTGAAAACGAGCTAAAACAAAGTACATCTGCTTTAGCCTTGTAGCCTTGCATTCTCGACCAGTGGTTTGTAGACCTTGTAGCATTGCATTCTAGAGTCTAGAATGCAATGCTACAAGGTCTACAAACCACTGGTCTAGAATCTAGACCAGTGGTTTGTAGACCTTGTAGCATTGCATTCTAGACCAGTGGTTTGTAGACCTTGTAGCATTGCATTCTAGACCAGTGGTTTGTAGACCTTGTTGCATTGCATTCTAGACCAGTGGTCTGTAGACCTTGTAGCATTGCATTCTAGACCAGTGGTTTGTTACAAACCACTGGTCTAGAATGCAATGCTACAAACAAGGTCTACAAACCGTTTGTAGACCTTGTAGCATTGCATTCTAGACCAGTGGTTTTCAACCAGTGGTCCTGGAGAGGGTTCCAGGTGGTCCCCAGGACAGCTAAATGATGGAAAGTTGGTCAACCATACGTAACTCTTGAGAGCGTAAAGTATGAAACCAAATAGGCCCTAGTCTTTGTATTGAGTTGCGCTTTTGGTCTCAGTCAGTATAGATAAAATATAGCCCTGGCATGTCTCTGTATTCCACCCAAAAGGGCCCTTTTGGGCGGAATACAGAGACATGCCAGGGCTAGATAAAATACATATACAAGAGCCAAAAAGTGTTAACCGTGCTTGTAATCTCACGAGACAGATATAGAATGTTGATTGCACTGTTGGTTAAAGTAATTAAGTAGACCATTGGGGCCCTTATCGGATGTATAACTCTGAGAGGGTCCAACATTTGTCCCCTCACAGAGTTAAGTGAACACTGATCGAGCCTCAAGCCTTACTGTGTAATACTGTTGGATGTCATTTCTTCACAGGTACATCACCTGCGCAGAGTACACTCATTTCTATGGAGGGAAACGAGCAGGTATATTTTGTTTCAACCAAAAACATTCACTCAAACACTACATTTACATTTCCTCTATTAAGACCGTGTTTATGAACATGTGCCAGACATTATCCCTATTCTTTCACTGTTTTCAGACATCCCGCAGTCAAATTTCAGGCGGCTTCCATTTGACCACTGCAGGTAAAAGTGTGATGTTCAGTTGAAATGAGTGATTGCCTTCACAGTGGAACGCTATACAGCTGCCAGTTCTGCCCCTTTCATGACGTTGCCGGTGTTACAGAAATGGAATCGTCCTCATAGACTTTTCGAAAATGGTTACACGATTGTGCCGCGGACAATGCCAAGGTTGTGACAAATCATGACAACAAACACAATATTATCATGCACTTTTTGTTTAGTTTTTCATCTTAGAAATTATTTGATTGTCCCAAGAGATTGTGTGTGTCATCATGATTTGTCACGACCCGAGTTGGCTTTGTCCATGGCGTAACCGTTTATATGAATCCTTTTCGAAAAGTCTATGGGAGAAATGAATGAGGAATCCGTTTCTGGAGCTGGGGCAAGGTCACGAGGGGGTGGGACTGCGCAGATCTATATGCATGCCTGGGTTACAGTAATACATTGCTAGCATCATGCGTTTTGCAATAATGTTTAATGAGTTAAAGACAAGTAAACTATGCCCTTACATACTGTATTTCAGCTTGTCCCTACAGCCATTTGAGTATCCTATGTGTACTGAAGAGGGAGTTGTCTTTGATCTGCTGTGAGTATCTAAGTAATATCCAGTTTAAGATTCCTCTGACTTGAGACGTGCAATGTCACTAATGAATGGATAGGTGCTCAATATATAAGCCTCGCGGCCGTCGGGCCTGTTCTCAGATGGCAAAACGCAGCTCTTGGCATCTTGTTAACAACATGGACGAGAGGTATGCTGTAGATGAGCGTCACCATGGAAACCAGAGATGCCAGTGGAAGGGGTGGACCCTGTCGGCCTCGCCTGCTTTCTTAACTATGTTGGGCTTCTGTGGCGACTGCGACGGAGCACGGCCACGTCCTCGTCGTGTCGAAATCCTAGAGACGGCGTCCTTAATGTGTTGCTTACTGGCAGCATTGACTATTGTCTCAAATCTCTCTCTTTTTTTGTTTGAGCTGATGCATCCAAAAATAATTCTTGCCTTGTCTCAATTCATGTGGCAGCAAGGGAACCACACCTTAATGTTTTGAATGATCATATGATTGCAATTCCTTTTGTCATGACTCATGTTCTGTAATTTATTGATAATTAATTTCTGACTAAGACCACTAAGTACACTAAGATAAAGCTAATTGTTGAATCAGCAATCAAACCCTGTGATCAACCTAATGTAGGGGGACAAACCTAAAAGCACAGAATATAATTATCAAGCCATGGAACTCCTGACTCCGTCTTTGAATATTGGCCTACCGCAAATACATTGTATCTTGTATCTTCTGTTACAGGAGCATTGTTCCATGGATCAAGCGGTATGGCACCAATCCCATCTCTGGAGAGGTATGGAAACCTCAAGATGCAAGAGAACATGCAATAAGCCACTTCTTGTATACAGGCTGGACTTTTATTGGTTCTGTATTGCCGTCTTGATTCAGTGGCTTGCAGTAAAAATCACACTTGTGTGAAGTTAGCTGAACTCTTATCGTCATACATCACATTCTATGCTCAGCCATCACTATGGGGGTATACACAGACACAAAGTTAAAGAAAGGTGAAATGCACAAAAGTGGGTTCAAACAGATTTGGGTTAAGACTACAATATCAACAGTGAACAGGTGAAGGTGATGCCCTTAATCTCCTGAAAATAATGAATTACATTCTCAATTGCCCCTTTAAAACAGTTACTGTTGCACATCTGTTCAACACCTTTTTTATGGTTTGTATGTTTCATTTCCCGCAGAAGCTTGAGGCAAAGTCTCTAATTAAGCTCAACATCACAAAGAACAGTGATGGTAAGTGGTTATCTGTGTTTAATTTACTACATTAACCATTTAAACTGTGAAAGATTTTCGTAATTTTAGAATGGTGAATTGGCTGTATTCACAGCTTTTACTTCTGTAGCCTCCCAGGGCTTTATTTTAGTTTGAATTTGGCTCAAGCACATTTGCTAATGGAAAATGTGAGAAATGCCGATTTAGGGGATGGTCACACCAGAGATTAATTCTGCAGTGTATGATGGTTGATTCTGTGACAATGCTTTTCAATGGGAATGGAGCATTTTCTCATTTTTATTTTTATAAATCCACAAATGGCATGAAACCACCACGCCCTTCGAAGACATTCATGGTATCGTCTGTAGGTCTTATTGGGCTAAAAGGTTAATATCATGTAGATCTCTGGATGCACCTGGCATACGAGTAGCATATGAGTAGCTCTAATGTCGATCTCATATTTCACATTTAACAGTTTTGTTGTTGAAGTAGGCTATAAAATACACCTGCTTTGCATATGCCTCCTGTACTGCCAGTCGCACACCACAAAATACATTTGTTAATTTTGTGCCTTGCAATTCTGATGTGGTTCTTTTACTTATTCCAGGAAAATACCACTGCCCAGTTCTATACACTGTCTTCACAAACAATTCACATATTGTTTGTAACAAGGTCACTGGCAATGTGTTTTCTTATGAGGTTGGTGAACCCATCATGGCACTTTGACAACACAAATGTTCACACTCCTTTTATGTTACAGATACAGTTCAAGCATTTCATTCTGATGTTCACTCTCAACAACCTTCCTTACTGTGCATGTGCTTGTCCTCAGGCTGTGGAGCAACTCAATATTAAGACCAAGAATTACAAAGACCTGCTGACCGATGAACCATTCACCAGACAGGACATCATAGTGCTACAGGTGGGTTTTTGTGCCGCGTCTGTCTGCAACTTGAACCTGTATTACAGAGAGAAGCGTGGTCTCAGTAATTGATTTCGAAAATACTCATTAAAGTCTAATGCATAACTTGGGATATTGTTTGTTGGCTTCTCTGCAGGATCCCACAAACCTGGACAAGTTCAATGTCTCCAACTTCTTTCATGTGAAAAACAACCTCAAAGTGTTAGATCCAGGTATGTATGGCCCTGTCTCAATAACAGTGCTTAGAGCACATGGCTGTAATCACAGCCATGTGAAGTTCAATGGTAGCTAGATGCCTGTGTTACTACTACTACTACTACTATAAGGGCATTGTCATGTCCCCATCATTGCCTACTGCACCCAGCAATAACATTTGATTTAATGCAAAAATAATATTATAATTTTACTTTTTTTCCTCCTTCTTTTCCTGGCATGGTGCAGATGAGGAAAAGGCAAAGCTGGATCCAGCATACCACCTGAAAACCACCAATCTGGAGACAAAGGAGACGCTTGCGGAGCTGTACAAGGACTACAAGGGAGACAAGCTCTTGGCCTCCACCATGAAAGAACCAGAGGCCAAAAAGACGGACAAGCTTAATGCTGTAAGACAATTTACAATTTTGCATAATTGTTGAGTGTCTGGGATTGCAATATGTACACTGTCCACATGAGGGAGCCACACATGTTCTGATTCTAGACTGCCAGAGTGTCCTCAGAAGGTGAAATGAGGATGGCCTGCTGAGATTTTGGGTCCATTTGGCTGCATTGGTACTTTTTTTGAGTTTCAGACCCATAAGGGTGCAATTGGTTCTTAATTATTCATCTGGGGACCCCCTGGGACCCCCTCATGTATCCCTGGGAACCCCTGGTCTAGAAGTCTCCTCAGAAGGTGAAATGAACATGGTGAGGCGTGGAAGAAAGGTATCTGGTGAGGCTGTGACACTGTGCTGTAAATATATGCTAGGATACCAGGGCAGGTGGGCATATTGATTTATGTAAGAAGTCTGGTTGGGTTTAAAACATTCATCCTCGCTCACACCCCCCCAATTTTCATCCCCATTGTGAGTGCAACTGGGGGACAGACATACATGTTTGATGTAAGCTTTACTGCAAGCACTGCAGTTTTCATGATGCTTATTGTGTAGTCTATATACATTTAAAGCCCCAGTGAAATGAGAAATAAGCTTTTCACACTTTTAGACCACATCCGTGGTCATTATATGGCCATACCCAATAATGCATGTAAAAAATGTGAACATCACTTTTGTTTATTCTTATGTCAAAAGTCCATGAAAATCACATTTGAATTACTTCCTGAAAACCAAAACGTGCTTCCAAACACAGATGGATTTGATTGAAGAATTAGTCAAACCCCATTCAATACGACACGCAGATAGTGTATTACTTGGTTTAAACATAATCACACTACAATATGTATATACGTTGTGTATAGGTTAGAAATAATAACCGTTGGCATTGTTCCCCGTCTCCCTGTCACGAAAATGCAGATGGGTCTCAACAAGGAAGTGACGAAGGGATCCAGTCCCAGAAGTCCCATAGCTTGGGTTCTCTTAACCATTTCAATGAACCTTTAAAGATAGCCAAATTGATATATTGTTGTTGAAATGATCTGTTTGCAATACCAATTATTGCGATTTAGACTTATATTTAGCATTTAGGTTTTTTTAGTTAAAAAAAGGAAAAGCACCTATTCCTCATTTAAATTTTCTGAAACAGGATAGGTATAGCCAAGAACCTAACCTATAGTAAGTATATGATTAACATGTGTATAGTCTGTCAATAACTGCATGTATAAATGTGCAGTCTATCAACAGTGAGTATACCGTGTCTGTCAACAGCAAAAAACTGGAAGCATAAATTATTGTCTTCTCATGGGGCATGGTGGCACAGTGCTTAGTGCTGTCTCCTCTCAGCTAGAAGGTCCTGGGTTCCTTCCACGCGCTATGTCCAACCAGGGAAACTTCCCCCCTGTCAGGTGAAAAGAAGGCAGACTCCTCATGCATTGAAGGAAGCATGAGGGCAGTCCGCTGCCTCCCCAGGTTGGTGGAGGGCGTGTAGAGCCCAGTATCACATTAGGAATTGGCACTGGGTGAAAAAATGGGGTACAAAATTGTGGGATAAAAATTATTGATATAGATATATATGTGTGTGTGTCTATATATATATATATATATATATATATATATATATATATATATATACACTCTTCTCAACATTAGCTTAGGGCATTGAATGGTTAAATATTTAAAAAATAAATTTAATCTAAATTTAATTTAAAAAATGAATTTAATCATGATTAATCAACATTTAAACTATATACAGTATGCTCACACAAGTAAATGCCATATTTTCCTGTTCATGATTTGAACATTTATAAAAGAATCTAGGAAAAAAATATTTATCAAAATAGTGATATGCAAGCGCCAAATGCTTGTAGATCCCTCAAGCTATACTCTCAGGGATATACAGACTTACAGTATATCTCAGGGAGACACACAGCTATATAACCCCCGTAAAACCATCCTTTATATTCTTTCAATGAAAGAATACTCAGTGTGTTGTCAGTTGTGAGTTAATTAAATTAATTAAAAATAATCATAACTCAACAAAATTAATGCATTAACTAATAAACAGTCTAACAATAATTCCTATTCCCTGTCTCATGCTCTTTGCCCTTTGAGGCTCCTGGACATCACACCGTGCGTGAGAATAGGGAATATAAGATGCCTATTGAATCCTCAATAGGCATCTGCCAGGGTTCTGTGGTGTAGCGTTAACCCAGCCATATACTCTGTAGTATATGTGCACAAAGCACAGGTACCAGAATCAAAGCTGGAGTCAGTAATCCAAAAGTACAGCTGGTGCCGAAGTCAACGCAAATTTCTGTGTACAGTGCCAGATTCAAAGCAGGAGTCTGTAATCCAAAAGAACAGATGATGCTAGTGTCAAAACTGCAGTCAGTAATCCAAGAGTAAAGACGGTGTCATAGTCAGAATAGGAGTCAGCAATCGAAAATACCGGCCGTGCCAGATCGGCAAAGCAGCAGTCTGTATGCCTAATGGAACAGAACAGAGACAGTATTGTTTTAATGGGGGCCAAGCTTGGTAGCCACTAGCCTACTGTATGTGTTGACGGGGAATGGGCTTACTGTACTCATCAGCTTATAGAGGATGGGAGGGGTATTTTGGATCCCAGGTTAAGAGTTAGGCTACCTCACTGGCTTGTTCAGTTTGTTGACATCCTTGTGTTGATTTTTTGCATTTTAATTGTCTCACACATGAAGGTGTATTGTCCAGTATTCTATCAGCTACAGTTCATATACAATACATGTTTTAGTAATGATTTGACTTATGTCTCCTGTATGTTTAGTTAAAGTTTCTGACCATCTTAAAATTCCAAATACAATTTTAATGAAAAAAATGAAGCTATTACATGCATGAAGGTGAACAAAAGTAATAGGCAGAAGGTAAAAGCTTATCTGCATATCGCGTTTAAAACAGAACAGAATTCATAGTGATCATAATTATCAGATTCCCAAAAACCTAAGTCAGAAACAAGAGCTGTGACAAACGTTTTGAAGCTTATAGGATATCATATAACGGCAACAGTTATCATGAGAGAAGAACCGATCATTAAATCATTTTATTATTGTATTTAACGTCACAGAAGAAATGTTGCCGTGTATAAGTTTTAGTCATCCACTTGAGTCTTCATTTTTTACTATTGCTATTATTATTTTTTAATAAAGATTGGATCATAATAATATATGATCGGATCGGGAAATGTTGGGATCAACAGATACTCAAACTAAAATGATCTGGATCAGATCGGGAGCAAAAAAAACTTGATCGGTACAACCCTAATTT
The DNA here is from genome assembly GCA_039105355.1 of Benthosema pterotum. Classification (NCBI taxonomy): domain Eukaryota; kingdom Metazoa; phylum Chordata; class Actinopteri; order Myctophiformes; family Myctophidae; genus Benthosema; species Benthosema pterotum. The sequence goes on from CM076972.1 coordinate 22,874,310, forward strand.
TAACACATTCACAACAGGCTGTAAAAGATGATATGCACCAATATTAAATGCTGACTTTGCTTATTGGATGATTCTGTTTAGCATTATTCCAGTGATTTTCCTCTGGTTATCAGCTCTCCTTTGATGTTGTACCAAATGTTTTTTCATTTAAGGCTTTTCCTTAAATGCACTTCGCCTTTTAAGTCTCCCAGACATCACAGCTGAGGTAACATGCGCGAGAACCGAGAATATAGGTCAGACAGAGCACACAAGGTGAATTCTGCGCTTTCATTCAGCGTTTAGCACCACAAGTAGAGCAGAAAAATACATCATTACTACTCAAGAATGTCTGTGGAGAATGCTGAAGGTTTTGCCAGATCATTTATCACATCTTCTTGCATCTAGCCAAGATTTCTTACTCTTTACTTGACCGACTGCATTATGAGTAATCTATGTGGTAAGGCAATTCCATACATGTTCCTATCACACGGGATCCACCATGTATCAAATGTATCCTATAAATCACATATGTCAAAGTCAAGAACTATACTTCACCAGTACAAGGGTCTATAACCGAGAACTATAATTCACCAGTTTTGAATGGTTTATTGACGCTCTGTAAATAAAAATAGCATCTTTCATAGCAAATGTCTTAATCTAGGCTACAAGTATAAAAAAGTTATTAATATCTATAAATGGCTGTTCTTAATCAATAGGACTTGTGTGATATACTGTAGTGTAGAAGTAACAGCTGTGTACGTAAACATGCGTGTGCAGTCCAATGCAGTCCCCACCCCAAAATGACTTTGACACCACTGCTATAAATGTTGGCCTTTAATACCCTCTTATACACTCTGTAGCCTAAACGACCACTCAGATAACTATTCTTCATATTTTCTCAGTGCTTCTCAGTGTTTCTGGACATTTCCGGGTGTAGTACAAGAAATGTCTAGAAAATACCCCCCCCCCCCCATTCCTATTCCCTTTCTCCCTATAAAAATATGCATGATCTGCCTGACTCTCGCACGCGCGCACACACGCACTATTTATTTTTAATTTCTTTTTTTTTTTAAATTCTCGACAGGCTCACTACTCCACAGGCAGAGTTTCAGCTTCTTTCACATCCACAGCTATGGCTCCAGCCACAACACATGTAGCAGGTAGGTTAAATGAAACGGACATCTCCCCAGAATTGCCCAAGTAGATGACATACTTACTTACTACTGTCTGCTTCACTTGGCACCCTTGGTTGGTCTTTCTTTACAGATGCCATCGCAGATGACACCGTTCGCTACCAGTACGTGAAAAAGAAGGGTTATGTCCGCCTGCACACAAACAAAGGAGACATCAATCTGGAGTTACATTGTGATAAGGTAATCACCGAAACACACATGGTCACTACGCAGACTAAAATAAGGTTCCACCACATTTTATTTTCCATTGAGTTTTCTATTCAGTGTTGTTACAGTAGGTTATGTGTAACATCCGAAACATTTCCTTTTTAAAATGGTGACTTTTGAAGTAAATTTGGGAGATTTTTTTTTTTAAATTCCATGTCTCTCTCTCTCTCTCTCTCTCTCTCTGAAACAATGATATTCCCTTCTGAAGGGACTTTATTTATTTATTTTGTTGACACCCAAGCCAAACAGCATGTGGTGTCTCAGGGCACAGGGACACAGTGTGTGTTCTGGCAGGGTATCTTTGCCCTGGTAACTAGATGCTATTTGTGCCGTCTTTTCATTGGCTTCCCAGCTGTCGAATCAGGATAATGCAGAAAAGTTACAGTGATTAGACGACCCAGTGTCTCCTCCCCACATCCTCCCCAGTGGCTCCACTCAAGACACGTAGCTCTATTTGTGGCCTGCTGTTTATGAATTAATGAGTGTTATTTTGCTGTCACATACACTCTCTGTCACACACATCCTGGGTCTGCCTCCCTGTGAATTTCACATAGTAAACCAGCGTAAGTCTCCATTCCAGCTTTGCCTCCATTCATTCCTGCCCTCACATCCCCTGTCCATGAGCCAGACCAATTGGAACATTAATTATGAATTGAGTGGGCAAAACCATACCTATAAATATTGTTTTATTCCTTTTTTTAGGTTTGGTTCATGGACTAAGGACCTGAAAGAACTGAAACGGTTCACAGCAGTAGAGAAAGGGCCTCGTTGGCCCAACACATAGAAAAATTATCATTTACTTTATTTGTAACTCGGCAAGTGTACAAATGTTACAAAAGTGGACATTATGTGTACGCTATCAGAATTAAATGATCACTTGGTCCCACCGGGTGTCTGAAGATTCTAGTCCATAATAAGAGAAGCATGACAGACAATGGACTTATACAGTAAATAAAGGAATAGTTTGACTAACTTCAGTAAGGCTTCTCTTAAGATTTGTGTTTCCTCAATCCTCACATAACCCAGCTAGACCTGTAACAGAACTGTCACCTTAACCTTTAACCACTTCCTATCATATTATTTTAAAGTCACCGGTGGTGTTTGTTATCGCTTTTAGCATACTGTAACCTTTGAATACTTTAAACAAGTATATCTATACTTGAACAAGTATATCTATACTAGTCAATCAGGTCAAAACTACTCTCCTGTGAGGACATAGCAGCCATGTGATATGTTGGTGTCACCTCGCATGATGGAAGGCACAATTATAATCCCTCTGTGGCATGTTTGTTGACATTCAGTCTCTGTGAACCAGGACTGAACTGGTCTGGCGGAATCCCTGACCTATTTATATAGTACACAACAGCAACGTATACACATACTACATCAGTTATTTAGTTATACAAACGTTTATCTTTGTCTTAGCCTGCTCATTGTATTTCAGTACCCCCCTTCATTGACCAGTGTCAACCATGGCTGCTATACTAGGTCTGCTTAGTATTCACACACTAACATACCTTGAAAATAGCTTACATGCATCTACACGAAAAGCAGTAAGTTGTTTACTTATGTTTTAGTGAAGCCCAGCGGCTATTTGAATGTATTTACAGGTCCCAGGTGTGCAAGTTTAATGTGTGTAACTAGGGTAGGGGAGTTAAAACTAGCCACCAGAACAGTGTTTGACTATTCAGAGCTATTTGGCAGGCAAAGGGTCAAAATTGGTCAACATTAACTGGCTCCTCATTCTCTTGTACAAATGTGGAATGTAGCATATAGCACATTTATGCATTCTTTTCCCTCTCGCTCAGACATCATGTGGTCAGCTTGCTGACGTCAAACATTTTAAGGCATCACAACATCCCAATCTCAAAAGGTGTATACTGTTCTGTTTAATTTGCCATATTATTCCTGACAGTATTTGCTTCTGGGGTTGGATAATAAACTAAATGTTTCATAGCACCTGTGTTAGAGCGACCAAGACACACTGTATTTATTGGCTATAATGGGAAAGTTGTCCAAAGAGAAGACTGCAGTTTCACTAAGTGTACTGGTAAATATCGTTGTATGAGTGATGAAATTAGACTGTTACATTAGCTAGGCATGGTACATGCTAGCTCATGTCATGCACGTGAGATGGAAGAGAAGTGAAGTGGTTATATTGCCATAAGCTGTAGTGTAACCCCTATCACTGGAATTAACGCAGCTCCTGTTGTGATATTAAATTGGACATGGTAAAATAACTGCAGCAGATAATTTACAGTATACTTTACAGATGTGGCATATTACCTCATCCAAATGTACCCGTTGCCCAATGTTCTCTGGAACTCAGACAGAATTGGCAGAAATCTGCAATGTTAACATTTGACTGAGTATCAGCTGTGTCCAAGGCATTCCACTGCTATAGTGGAAATACGATCCGTTACTTATTGTAGTTGTAGTTATGAGTAGTATTTTCGACTTGTACAAATTCACAAAGACCCCTGGCCTCTGCCCCTTGTTTTGTTACATTACATATCACACACTATAGCACTCTTGTAACAGTGACCAGCACAGCACAAAGAAAAAAAGAGTGTAATAAAAGAATATACTTTTCAAATATATATTATAGATATTTTAGGTGGTGTTAACCCCTCCTATGTTAAAAAAGAAATGCCATTGACCATGAAGAGTAATGGATGTTTATCTTATACCTTAAACAAACATCACCTATTGCTTAAACAAACATTAAACAATGCTGTAAAATGATAACTCACACCCTCACTATTCATCAGGGGTATTCATCACATAACCATGGTAATGCGGTTAGTGGTCCAGCACTATGGGCTGGTAGAGCTGAACCTTGGAAGTTGGAGCTACATATGGAGAATATTGCTGCTTCTCTGTGTTATACATGACAGAGGCCAGGGGCCTGGGGATTTTCCTGTGGCAAGGTTTCTGCATATGGCTGAGGGTAAACTGAAACTTTGTCAGCATAGTCAAAGTCATGGCTCCTGTTGCCATCATCCGGTAATGGTGTCTGTGAACCATGGTGAGGTATACAAGTTCCATCGTGTAATGGTGCCTGGGAACCATAGTGAGATGTAAGCGTTCCATCATCTGATGATGTCTCTGAACCATACTGAGGTGCGCAATTTCCATTGAGTGATGGTGTCTGCGAACCACAGAGAGGTGTTCGGGTTCCATTGAGTGGTGTCCGTGAACCACAGTTAGGTGTAAGGGTTCCATTGAGTGATGGATACATTGGAGTTCTAGAGACGGTATACGAGGGAGTCTGGAATCCATGTACACGAGTCCTGGAACCATTCATGGGAGTATGGGAGCCATACAAGTGGGGGCGGCGACCATAGGGGGAAGTTATACCACTGCGTCTTTTGGCTCCCATGGTGGTTAAACACCGTCTGTCTACAGATATGGTCTGACAACTAGAGTGAAGCTCTACCCTGGCTGTGGACTCTGTGGCGTCCTTCACCACACCAATGTGTCCTTTGTAAGGTCCCTGGTAGATTCGGATGGTCTGCCCAATCAGGTCATTGTCTCTCCTGCCACGGCCCCGCCCAGTCATTCCCCCTCCACCACCACCTCTCTGCTGGTGGCCCTCTACTGGATGATGGTGGTGGTGGTGGTGATGGTGATGTATTGGGCTACTAATGTGAGGGCTCATGGCAGCAAAGCCTCCCACTGAGGTCACATCTCTGGGCTTAGATCCTCCGGCCAGTACCAGGTGTCGTGTCTTACAGACAAACATGCCTCCATTCTCCACCTGCCTCTTGCAGTGAAGGAAGGCAAAGCCACGGTATAGATGGCGGATCTCACCCTCTCGACCCTCACGCTCGTCAATGATTTTGACAATGTCTTTGACATGGATGGTATTCTGTTCGGAGTCCAGAGCCAGGGCAAAGGGATTGTCCTTCCGCCTTGTTACTGCCTGGTGACGCAGTGTCTGCACGTTACCATGCATGTTCAGCACCTGGAATGTTTCTCTCTCCAATCGTACGATGACTCCCACAGTGTGAGGGTCCAGTTGGACCAGTTCTCCCCACTCATGCTGCCCACCAGCGTCCACACCAGACGCCGTCTCCGAACACGGCAGCAAATCTCTCTGTAACACTTTCAGCTCGTGCATGGTGAGGTCAGAGAAGAGGATGACAAAGTTCTCCTCCACTCTGACGACGAGGCCAGTGTCTCCTTCATAATGGCCAGCGGTCACCTTCACGTGGTCACCTGGTTGGAAATATCTCCTTAACTGATGGGATTTCAACGACAGTGGTTCAGTAAATCCTTTGAGATTGGGCATAAAAGTGATCTGGTTATCCTCTACGCTGAGGACTTTCCCCTGTAGATTCACCAGATTTCCCACGGTAACCTCCACATTATCACCAGGCTCAAGGTTGTGTTGAGATTGTTTACATGAGTCAGTGACCAACTCTAGGTCAACCCCTGCTGGTTCTTCCTCAAACTTCTCTAGCTCTGACAGAGTGGGTTTCACTCCATCTGTTATCACAGCAGACATCGGAAATGTCTTGAAAAGGAACCCTTTGCGGCTGTAACGATTTCCCCCAAAAATGATAAAATCACCATCATGGCTTACTTCACCCAGGATCTCAACATTAAGCAGATTCTGAGGAGGCCTCTTGAACTTCTTCCTTTTGGCAACCTGGCCTCTCAGGGAGATCTTGTCCTTGATCCTGTCGAGGTCTAGCCGAGGAATGATCTTCAGAGAGATGGTGTTCTGGCTTGGCTCCACATAATCAACCTGTGCAATGTCATCCTTATATAGACCTCTCTTGAGGCGGACCCAGGACTTGGACTTGAGGTTGGTGGCCTCCTTAACCACGGTGAGGACGCCAATTGTCTCCTTCATGGGGACCATTTCCTGGTTCCAGTATCCCATGCGCAGGTTTCCCACACCTTCAATGGCTAGCTTGACATGAGCCTGCTTGAATGACTCCACGTAGATGTAGCCTTTGACATGCTCTGGAACCACTACTGATGTAATCTGAAGAGGCGTGTCAGTGGCCTGGTAGGCCAAGAACTTCTTCATCAGGGCAAGAGCAGCATCCCTCTCCTTTCCAATCTTGCACCTGACTGTCCAAAGGGTAGGATCGTTGACCCCAGGTTGTAATGCCTGCCTAGTTTCACAAGACTCCTCCCCTCCTGGGACACGCTCAGAGGATGTGGCATATTTCTTTATAAAATATTCTGCCTGTTCCTCTTCTCTAGAATTGTCCCATGGGTTCCGAAGTTTCCTTGTCCTAGAGCGATCCCCGCCCATAACCCCACAGTCTATGTTGGACACATCTGCCTTTTCCTTTTCCAAAATGTCCTCAGCTCCTTCCTCCCATGGTTCATCTTCACATTCATCATCCACATCAGCCTCATCCAAGATAAAGCCCCCGTGTCTGGGTTTCTTCTGGGGCCCTTCAGCGTCGTCTTCCTCGTCCTCATCATAATACTCATCATCCTCATACTCCTCATCCTCTAGGTCATATTCTGATACCCTACCACTGCCCACAGGGCTGTCTGCCTCTTCCAAATTCTCGTTATCCCCTTCCACCTCGTCTATCTCGCCGTCGGAGCCATATTCACTCTGGCAGTCGGACAGGTCAGCTTTGACGGTCATTGCGTCTGCCAATGGTAGAATGGAACCACAAGATTCTCTAACACAAGAACACGAATAGGAGATGACAGTCGTGTTCTGTCTAAATGACTTATTTGAGTGCCTTTTGCTCTCCCCCGAGGTCCGATTTAAGAATGTTCTAACATGACCCTTGTGACGTCACTATGATGGAGGTTTAAGTATCATGCCTAAAATTAAGGTGATGTAGGCCTACAAGTAACTATGAAAACATGGCAAAGACATCAATCAGTCCGTCCCGTCCATCTGTCACCCCATGTCTCCATATATTGCCATGCCTTGTGATCATGAGACATCATCAGGTATAGGATGTAGTAACATTTTGTGTACAGAGCAGGGTAAATATTGTGGATTACCAAGTAACAGCCCTCACTCAAATAGCCGATAAAGGCCCAGCTTCTGACAACCGCCTTTTTCAAATAATCGCCCTCGTCCAAATAAGCGCCATGGGCAGTTTTTTCAAACTTGGTCAATCTCCCCCAAATAAATCTGTATTCATTTGTTCCATACTCAACCTATCATGGTTTGTTTTAATTCAAAGTGGTATACTGCATACAGTATTCTGTGAAATGTTTACTGTCATTTCGTGTAAGTACAAGCTATAAGTGTGTGAGATTGTGCACATGCACCCTCCATGAATCTAAGCAAGTATACTGTAGGTAGAACACTGGCACCACAAAATCCTCAGCACAATGGTGCATCCTGCAAAACGTAGATATTCAACTTGTGGAACCCAGGCAATCCTCAACTGATTTGTATAATTCCATGAGAGCTATACTCTGTTTATGTATATTTTCATTGGGTATATAAGTCATGTTTTGATAAGCCTTTATGCAACCAGTCTACACTCTCAATCAGTCTTAATTTCACTCAGTTGAAAAGTAACTCATTTGAAAGAATATGTTGAGAATATACAATATGGCAGCCTTTGTTTACAGTGTTGGGCAGTAACTAATTTTAGATTACATATTACTGTAATATTATTACTTTTGCTCCAAAAAGTAAAGTAACGAGATTACTCTGCAAAAATGGGTAATAAGTAACGCATTACTTTGCAAGTAACGGCAAGTTACTTTTTTAAAATGAGCTTGTTGTTGCATGCAAAAATAGAACAGATGTACAAGCTATTGACAGGTACTGTAACAACAGAGATGTGCAGTAGATTGTAGATCCAGTCCACACGCTGCATCCTGCGCAGTTATGTACACTACAAATCGCTTGCTGCTTTATTTTGTAATAAATGGATTATGTTGTACTATTTTTTCAAAAGCAGTGCTGAGAACTTGGGAAAGTAATAACGTAATATGTAATATATTACTCTTCAAATCCAGTAATAAGTAAAGTAATGATATTACTTTCTCTAAGGGGTAACGAGTAAAGTAAAGAAGTTACTTTCCTAAGTAATATAGACCAACACTGTTTGTTTATAATATTGTAATCTGTCACATGCAGCTGTCACATGCTACCAATTAACTAATTACTGCTGACTTGGTCTGCTATGAGGAGCACTTTTTCTAGTTTTATATTTAGTTTGAATATTTGAGCGGTGCAACCACTCCTAGGCCCAGCTTTTGTTCCTAATTACATATGTACACCCATCATTGTTCCTACTGTATGTTTAGCATACTAACAAGGGGCGCCAATTCACCAATACAGAGTATCTGCATATGTTCCACATGTACTGTATTTACTTATTCTTCCTTCTTTCCTTCCTTTCATCTGCTCCTCCTCTTAGGTTCCAAAAGCTGGAGAGAACTTCATCCGTCTGTGTAAGAAAGGCTATTACGATGGAACTATCTTCCATCGGTCCATACGTAATTTCATGGTAAGCTAGTTGAAAGTTCTCCTCCGACAGCCAGCCAGTAATCTGACTAAACATTAAACGGCATTATCTTTGCCAGGAAAAAGTCTTTTGACATATGGGCAGAAACAAAAAAATGTAACCCCTTAATTCACTACCACAGTCTGCAGTCAGTATTTCTCTAATTGGCACCTTTTGCTAAGCTAAACCTCCATACCTAGATGTGTTGGCTAATGTGTAACATAGCCTTCTGTTCTACTAGTGCTGGCTGCCATATTGCTTATGTGAGTTTTACTACCTCAGAGAGAGACATTTTTCTGCAAGGCACCCCTGAGATTAGCCCTGATTACAAACTGGAGTCATGCCTTAAAGCAGTCCATCAAGAGACTGTGATTGTGAGAATTTAATATTTACTTAGAATAACTATGAATTTTGACTTCCAAGAACTATGATTCATTGCGTACTTCCAAGAACTATAGGAAAAAAATATATATAAGGGAGTCTCTACTCATTCTAATCTTCCAAGAACTATAACTCTGGAGAGCCTCAGCAGACGATTTGCCCTGAGGCTGAAATTGTCAGTGGGTGTGCACTCTTTATCAAAGATAAGGCAGGTGTGCTGTTCACTCGCATAGAATCTGCAGCGTGTTTGGAAAATGGTGACGCCCCAGTCACTGTGTTTTACTGAGTTTTGAGGTTAACCTGTCAATCACAGAGACTGGCCAATCACAGACTACCATTTACTTGAACCCGCTGAGGATTCCAAGGTCGCGTTTTGCACAGCTAAACCTGGGTAAATCTGAAATTAATTTAAAACCAGCCCAAATTGATGTGGGCTGAGAAAGCCACATAACCAGCATGTTGCTGGTTAAAAAAATTGTTGTATTTTAAAGCACTGCATTTTTGGTGTGCAAAATTGCCAGCACTAATGTGTAATAGTATTCAATGAGTTGTCAATGGAATAAGACCAATGGCCCTTACCTGTGAGCTTTGTGTTTCTAGATACAAGGAGGAGACCCCACTGGTACTGGCACAGGTAATGTCAGACCTGCACTTACATTGCTTACATAACCCATGTGCTTTTGCAATATTAATAGCTCCCACTTGGTATTTTTGCAAATCATATTTATAACTACAGACAAATCAAGAAAGTTACTAAATATACTTTAATGCCACAACAGCGCAGTCGCACACATGCTGCACAGTGTCAGAAAGGACTGACATATCTGAAATAAAATGTTCATGGAGATTTTTTTGAGGGACTAACTCATGCAAATAAATGTCGCCATCCGTATCATGCTTGGGTGTCTTGGAGCGTTCAGCCAAATGAAGCAACCATGTCACTTTTATGAGTGTTCAGAATTCCTGGCTACTGGGCAAACATCTCAAAGTCACCTGGGTGTGAAATGGATGCACACACACACACACACACACACACACACACACACACTAGTGCTGTATAGTCGCCTAAAATTGCCATTCGAGCCTCGGACAGCAATTTCAGGCCGAGCTTCGAACCTTCGCTAAAAAAAAAAAAACAATATGCTGCGACCCCCCCCCCCCCGCGGCGCGCGTCTACTAACTCTTACAATCGTGGATGTTGCCATCGGTAGATAAGTTTTCTACTGCCCTGAGATGTGATTGACATCTGTGAATACACCAGTCATGACACCGCTCTCCTTTCTCTCCTTTCTGATGAGACTGATCCGACAGCCACGGGTAACACGCTGTTCTGATTGCCAAAACATGCGTCCGTCGGCTCGTTTAATTATTTGTTTCCTGTGAACGCCTACGTGTCTATTGTAGGCTATAGTCTAAACTGCCTGCTTCTGCTGGACAGCTAACCATAAAACCAAAACCAACCAAAGGCTTGTTTAATTATTTGTTTGCTGTGAACGACTACGTGTCTATTGTAAGCTAGTCTAAACTGCCTGCTGGCTAGCCTGCTGCTGGCGAGGTAAATACCATACCATAACCATAAAACCAACCAGTCAGCGTGCAGCTCTATAGAGTACAGACGGAGTTGCGCAAACTCCGTTCACTTCCTAGAGCTAGTCTAATGGCGGATCGCCTACATAGACTTATATTGAGAATGGGACACCTTCAGTGAAAACAATGCATTTCCAACTGCAGTAACAGCGTGTTTCACAGCGAGTTTCTGACCCCTCGATGTCGCACATCTACTAGATGGGGGGAAAAGTTAAATAAATAAATAAATGCGAATGGTTCGGGATCATTAATATTCGTTCGCGTAGCGACCTTAGCGAGCGAATGGTTCGAATCCCGAGCTTCGGTATACAGCCCTAACCCACACATATTTCCACAGACACACACACACACACACACACACACACACACACACACACACACACACACACACACACACAGGAAGTATCCTATACTGTTTAAATTAAATCAAGGACTTATTGAGCTGTAAACTTCAAATAGACCAAATTATTTCAATGAGGGCTATTATAAACCGTTGACACAGCAGACAATACCCCTACTGTATGTTTTAGTACTCTAAGGCAACATGGTGGGATTTCTGCTCAAACTGTTTGTCCAGTATGTCTGCATGAACCATGAAGACAGTGTGAGCTGAAACCAGGGATCTGAAAATATGCTAACATTAGCATGTTACCTTTACCCTTTATTTAAGCACCATACAACATGCATTAAAATCAAACACAGTATACAAGGCAAAACAAACCTAACCATGCTCATCAGCAGTATTTGGGAGCTTTTGGTGTCTGGAAACCTATCCGATCCCAGAGTGGCTGCTCTATCTTCTGAGCCACTGCTGCCCCTATCAGTCACAGATGATGGGTAGCGAGGCCATGCTTTGTTCTGACACTTACATATTCCCTGTTATCCTTTAAAGAGCAATTCAAAGTCCATGTCACCCTTTAATTTAATGAGCAAGTCTCATTCAGTGTTTTTAAGAGTACACCAATAGCTACAGGAGTGTATATACAGGTATATTCTAAAGATTGTGTCACTGTGTTTTATTTTAAAACAAAGGACGTTTCAGCCATACCTGGCCTTCATCAGATGATGTTATTTTGACTTTGTGCTATTAATTCCTATTACATTATTGGTTCTAGATCTGGATGGCATATGTTCTATATATATATATATATATAATATATATATATATATATATATATATATATAATATATATATATATATATATATATATATATATATATATATATATATATATATATATATATATATATATATATATATATATATGTATGCTATTATTTATATTTTTATTTTTTTTATATAGTGAAATAAGCTTTAATTGATGAACTGCTTTACTGTTGAACAAGATAACAATACAGATTAGAATACCGTGCACCATAACCACCTTGTTTAACATCTATCCAGTCATACTGAAGGAAAATGTCAACTGGGTGATAAATTATGCAGAAATGTCACCAGGGGGAAGTGTATGGAGCCTGCACAAAGCCCCCAAAGGGTAGAGGGGCTGGCTGGCAGTATGCAATGTGTATGTATGTTTGCACTAAGCTGACAAGAATGGATTTGGCCCAACTCAGTAGCAGTTAACAAATCTTGGGGACAAAATATTTAATTTCCGAGGGGTATTCCAGTGGGCCTCACCGCCTCTAAATCCCCCCTCTCGCTCTCTCTCTCCAAATCTTCAGGTGGGGAGTCTTTCTGGGGGAAGCCTTTTAAAGACGAGTTTCGACCGAACCTGTCCCACACAGGGCGGGGGGTGCTCAGCATGGCCAACTCGGGCCCCAACACCAACAAGTCGCAGTTGTAAGAGATGCTCCTCCATACTGACACCTACAGCATTAATCCTTGTCCTTGTTATTTCAGATCCCGTAAACTTGCTATTTTCTTGTGTAGAAATAATTAATCGGGATTGATTTATCATCCATAACAGTTTTTGGATGTTACCTTTGCATATATTTTGTATTACGAGAGCTCCTCCCACTAAAGTCCCACTTATAGTTTGTTGTACAACAAAACAGGAATATTCAACTAAAATGTTAAAACATTTCTCCAGTGCACCATGGTCCTTCGCGTATGTATGTATGACCTTGAGTGCTTTTGCTGGCACTGTTCTTGTAATGAGTGATAGATAGTCCATAACTTTGCTGATGAATTTATAAATTATTATTCTATTTGATTTTCTTGTGTTATAACAAAGTGAAGTTTTTTTTTTTAATTAATTTATTTTTCTTTCAGCTTCATAACATTCCGATCATGCACCTACCTTGACAGGAAACACACTATATTTGGAAGGTACGTCTCCTTTTCCTCTTAGTAGCAAGCATGGAAATATGTGCCAGCTTTACTCTTTCCGCGCTGATAACTCCTTAATGGGTGAATTGTGTTTTTATGAAATGACCAATCTATAGGCTCACAGCGCATCAAATCTGAACACTGGTTTTGAATAGGAGATTATTATGTAATAATTTTGACATTGGCAGCTCTTTGCAAATTAGTCTTTTGAGGACTCTGACAACTTATAAGTCCCATAGGTGTTTAGTCTTTCCAAACCACACTATTCTAGGTTGTGTGGCTCTTGCTAAATGACAGTTGGTATAATATCTCTGATTCTCATGATGAGAACACCTCTCCCTCACCTCCAATAACTACTGTATGTTACATTCTCAGAATGTGAATATGAACTAGTCCTTCATGAGACGATGCCTTCTTTAAAACACTAATTTTATTTTTTTACTCTTCACTCTTTATTTTTCGGACTCTTGACTGAAATCTGATGATGCTGCCACCCCTATTCCTAATTCTTTTTTTTAACAAGATTAAATAAAGTCTTACCTTTTTTGTTGTGTGTGCCATTAAGCTGCTCACACACTTGAGGTCCTATTTAAAGGACTCCCATGCAGTTTATACCATGCACAAACACAAAACAAAAGAGAGATTGCTCTACGTGGCAATGTGTGCAAGAGAGCACCACCCCCAGACACCAGCGCACCCTTAGCAAGTGATTGTATAGAGACAGGTTATACACAAAGTAAAATTCTCAGTTTTACTTTTACTTTAAATGTACACAATGAAGAATATTATCAATGCACATTTCACTGTGTGTACACAAACTGATACGGTACAGATGAACACAGTTCAAATCGCAGGATAACGTTGCCTTCTGATGTCAAGACATTTGACAAGTTGTTTTTCACCATGGCAGCCAATGAGCTCCACACCCCATGGGTTGTTTGCAGGCCCTCAAAGCCTGCACAGTATCTACTTTTAGCAGTCATCTTTAGTCCCAGGGAATACATATACACTGGAGTTGTCTGTGTAAATGGTACATTGGTCACTGAATACACAACAAATTGCTCATTTGAATAATTTCTGAAAATTGTGATAGGATCCTTGCTTATTAAAGAACAGTAATGTCTGCTGTTAAGAATAATGCTTCCCTGTGCTTCATTAATCAAACAATGTTTCACTCCAGCAATGTTCATTATTTTTCTTTATACTGTCAGTGTTTTCAATCCAGCAGATTCTACCTCTTTTCATCTACTGCCGAATGTGTAATTAACAATAAAAGCTTATTACTCATTAATATAAAACAAAACAATCACAGTAATTGAAAGCAATGTGCCTTCAATAGGGCATTTCGTTGACTTGCTTAGTGCTAATACAGTACATGCTATTTCTAATAACATGCATTAACACGCATCATTCCAGCATGGCTTAATGGATAGACAACTACATAGTTTCATTCTGATCTTGATTTATGGAGATTAAAGCTATGGGAGAGTTTGGCCATCAGATGGTGAGGCAGCAAGTCATCTTGATGTTGAAAGTTTGTCATGTGTTTCTGCAGAGTCGTAGGTGGTTTCGAGACGGTCACGGCTATGGAGAATGTAGAGGCTGATCCAAAAACGGACAAACCCAAGGTATGGAATAATGAATAATGCTACTTGAAACTACTTGAAACCTACTGTAGAGTCCACATTCTGGGGAGAACATTTTCCTAAAGAAACAAATCTTAGAAGTTCACAAGTCACAATGTGTTGCAAGACATCTTTTGTTTTGTAACTAGAAATCATTTCTAATATTGCTTTTAATTAGTGAGAGTGGATTTGCAACAATCTGAGTACCAGTATTAATTAGGCCCCTTGCTGTTGTGGGCAGCAAAAACAGGATACTTCATAGTAATGAGAGAAAAATGTCCTTTTTCCAAGTGTTTTGCACTGTCAATAACTAATGAAAACATCAGGTCCGATCTCACAAACTTTTAGAGTTGTTCTGTCATTTCCCAAGTGGCCTTGTACTGTGGCCCCTTGTTGCTTCTAAATCAAGCCCATAAAGGATGACTCATAATCATAATGACAATAACTAATTCTCTGATTTCTTTTCATCTGTAGTCGGAAATTAAGCTCCTGAGTGCCACAGTGTTTGTGGACCCTTATGAAGAAGCTGATGCACAGGTTTGTGTCGAATGCCTACATTGTATTGGGAGGAACATTATGATGCTGTAATGCTACATCCACACAGAATGTAAACAATTGACTGTCATTTGACTTAATGATTGTGTGGCTCATGCCCATCAGTTTGAACAAATGTGTTGTATCCCGTAGGCGTATTAGGCCTGGGTGACATGATTTCAAATTAATACCACAATTATTTAAAACATGTGGCTCCATTGTGAATATGATTAATGAACAATTATTTAAAGGAGTATTCAGGATTTCAGGAAAAAAAGATTTCAGGATTAAAAAAAACTCATCTGCATGCTCTAGAGTGGGGAACATGCAACAGGACGACAGCACATATACCCTGCTCCTGATCAACTATGAAAACAAATGGATTTGTAAGGGTCGACTTGGATTCATGTTGCATTCTCAAGAGTTAAAGATCTGTAAGCGTCCAAATCAACATTACACTGGGGACCATGTGGAAACCCCTCATGGACCACTGTTGAAAACCACTGATCTACATGAACAAGATTGAGTCTGTTATTAGTTCTAAATGTTTTTGATATTTATTAATTTAATTGCCTAGACGGGCGATTCGGCCTAATGTCAACATAAGGTTCTGTGCTTTTGAAAAATTGCATTTTGTCTGTATGTGTGTGTGTGTGTGTGTGTGTGTGTGTGTGTTTCAGATTGCAGCTGAAAGAGAAAAGGAGATTCAGAAACAGGAGGAGGAGCTGGCAAATTCTGCCCCAAAGAAAGCCAAAGCAGATCAGGCCCCAAAGACCTTTAAAGAAGGTGTTGGGAAATACATCAACCCTGCCACAACGTAAATACACACACACACACACACACACACACACACACACACACTCACACTCACTCCAAATTACAACTACATTTTTCTTTTACGATAACGGGGCTTCATTTATAAAGATTGTATATGCACAAAACCAGGCTTGAGCACCTAAATGGCTTGCATGTGCATAATTGGAAGTTCGTAATGAAATCATTGTTATAATAATAATATATTAGATTGTGCACTTGCAGATACATCCATGTTATGTACATACACTTAGTATACAACTGTGGTTTATGAGAATGTATTGTCTGTGCAGCTTTGTTTTTTCCACAGGTTCCCTTTGCTCACAGTAAAAACTAAATTTGGGACACTACTTTTTTTTCTTCTTTAACTCTAACTTCCCCCACTAGCTGAAACCACATGTTGTCCAAAAGGACCCTCACCCAAACAGTGCAGGAACTTGCCAGTCTGTCTGCACATGTTAGTTTTTGTTCATGTTTAGCAGAGACCATTGAACCTGGTCATTGTTTCAATTTGTAGACTAGGGGTTCTGGGTAAATCATTAGTTAATGTATCCATTTGTAACTAATTTAGAAGTTAATGGTACATTTGTTTCCATTTGTACTGTAGGCCATGTAAGGATCCAATTAGTTACATTTGTATACTCCTAGACCTAGAACTTCATTTTATAGTCTATTCACTTGTTTCATAATGTTTCCATACAGAAAGCGCCCAGCTACTCAAGAGGAAAGTGGACCTTCTACCAGCGGAGTGGTTGCCAAGAAGGCCAAAAGCAAAACTACATTTGACTTCAGCTCCTGGTAGTCTCCCCCCATTTTGCCCTTTGATAATCTTTTTTTTTACTGGCTTACAAAAGAATCATGAGTGTAAATGTCACTATGAGTCTACCAATGTAACCAAATTGACCCCATAAGTATCATTTGCTTATATTTGTACACTCAAACATGCATTTTTACTGTTTTGTTTTATGATGTCTTATGATATAATAAATTCAATTAAAAAAAAATAAAAAAATGAATCAATTTTCTGCACTTATGTAACGTGATATTTTAACCTTTACAAGGGAGAGAACACATACGTTATAGGTTGTACTTATCTTGTAGCATCTATATCAAGTTGAAACATTCAGCAACTAGAACTGCACCAAGGGACAGTCGACAACCACAAACCGATCGCAGTACTTGAGCTTGCTCTGATCACGCACACGTATGACAGATGGAAGCTGCGATCCCTAAATCTAACCTGCGCTTCCTCTGCTCTTTAGAGACGAAATCTCTGCTCGTGTTTCGGGCAGTACCACTTGTCTACCAGTAGATGTCCTATCCAACACCAAGAGAGCAGTTCTTAATCTAGTTGATTGATTGAATTGAATGCAGGTAGCTATGTGTGCAACTGAACTCCGAGAAGATCTGTAAAAAATGGAAAATTTAACCTCCTCAAACTAAAGCCAGCCAGTGAAATCAGTTTCCCTAAAATGTATCTGTACAGGGCCAAGCCAACTGCTTTCTGGCCATGATCCAACCAGAAACGTCATACTGAATCTGATTGCAATAAACAACTGTAAACTAATCGCTTACTTGCTATGAAACTCTGTGCAATTGGGTCTTACATTCTGGGCAATACTTACTATTAGCCCTTGTCTGTAATGACTATACTTTTATTTGTAGGTAATTTTCTCTTGTGATCTGATCAGGCAATTCTTGTGTGAACTTGGGGTGTTTTATTTTCATTTGGATGCATACTTTGCATTTTCAGATCAATTGTGACATTCACAAAAAGGAACAAATATCTTAATTTTCCTCAACCTTAGAAAGGACAGGGGGTTCGTTTGAGTTACATCAGAGCTCTAGCCTTTAAATCTAAAACATTTATGATGTTACACAGTCCAGTGAGACCGGGAAGGTGAAATAAGTCACAGGAACTCACTATCAACATTGCTAACATCGAGAGTATGTGAAACTGCTACTAAGGTTGTCAATACGACATTCAATCAGAAATCATGAAACACTGTTCGATAAACCCTTGTTGACGCACAACCAGGTTAAATGTTGTTCTAGTGAAATCCAGGGCAACAATCCACAAACATTAGTGATGGGTGGAAACCTTGTATGACCAAAACATTATTTATTATTCTGAAAAAATATTTGAAAATGGTGAAATTTTACATCAAGCTCACTGCGATTGGGCTTACAGATCGGCTATTTTCACTACTTTAGTGTGACACTCAGTATGATGACATGGGACTCTACTTTAGCTCAGACTGTAAACAGTGTTCATGGCTCTATAGTGTTTCTAAACAACATAAGCACAATTAGTATCTGGTTTTGCGCATCAAGGTGTACACTGTAGAGCCAACATTCGGACACCTTAATGGCTTTCAATGAGCATTATGAAAGGGATTGATATCAGACAATGGCGTGCTTCAAAGCACCCTCCAACAGTGCTGTATCTCTGTATTTCTTGTTTAAAGGGGAATTTCAGCCTCATTTTATTTTAGATGCTTGAAACAATTCAAGCGTTTCAAGCATTTGATTCTCAGAAAAATAGGTCCTAAAAGAAAAACACAACTGGATGATGTCATCAAGTTGCGTTTCACCGTGTTAATTGTTTTTCACACCTTCATTCCTAAAAACAGAATGGGGGGGGCCTTTTTTTATCATGTCCACACAACATCTCTAGGAAAATGTTGAAAATAAGTGGAATTCCCCTTAAAACTTACAACTTGCATTTTATGCATTTAGCAGCAGCTCTTAACTAGAGTGACTTACATTAAACATAACCAAAAGAAAAGGCATGGTAATACATCATATACAAATAGTCATTGTGAATCATACACAAACTAAGAACGTAACATTGGGAAATTATAGTGCAATATTTACATAAAATGATCTACATAAACTGCTAGCTAAGTCATCTAGATACATGAGTTGAGCCTTTGCAAATGCTGGTAGGTAGTGTTTGGAACGATTACTTTTAAAAAGTATTCCGCTTACAAGTTATGTCCTAAAAAAATTGTCATCCAAAAAGTAAAGTAACATTACTTTCAGTTACTTTTGGATTACTTTTAAGTAAAACTCTGTAATTAGATAAAATAAGTTTTACCATAACCACACTAGACTGTTGAACTTAGAGCACAGAGCACAGGCTGCGCTACTATATGATGTTACTATTTTTGTTATGTAATCCATGTTACATGTAATCTGTTTATTCCCAACCCTGACCATAGAAGGTCGAGGCTAGGGCAAGTACTCCTGCAAGTGCTATGGGCTATGCAAACTACAATTTAAAAGTTGCATTATGGAGACACAAGGTTTCTGCCCGACATCTATGATATAACCCACAACTCAGATTTGTGCAGATTTGTAAAGTAGGGCTTTTTAATGCTGTGCATCTTTCACCCTCTAGGCATCAACTCCACTGGCTCTCCCAACCTGTACCCATACAGTGTACAAATTAAATCATGTTTTATTTAGTTAGGCACAGAGCCTGAGTTTGGTACTGAAGGCTTTATTGTGCACTTTAAGCAAGATCTCCTATGCTAAACTACACCCAAATATTCCTCAAATAGAATATCCAAGGGTTAGTTTTCTAATCATTTCTGACAATATGCTGTTAGTACAGGCTAGATGAGTCACTTCCTGTTAAGGTCTCTTGTCTCAAGAACCAATTTATAAGATGACATTATTGGCTTCTTGGCAAGCGACATGGAAGTGGTGGACAAAGACAAGTACTCAAACCCCAGTGCATCATTCATAATATAGATACTCAAATACAATACTTTGTCAAATCTGTACTTTTTAGTTTAATTAGGCCTGTGCCATTACTGGCTTTTAATATTTACCAAAAGGGCATGTTTAGTTATTCAAAAGTACATCAATGTATTGAAGCTTAGATATTACCCCCACTCTCCAGAACTCAAAGATTTTCCAGAAAAAATATGAATAAAGTCTTACTTATTCAGTGGTTATTTTCTACCCTTTCCTTTTTTCATTATTTACTATAAATACGTACAGTACTCAAGTAATGTACTCCATTGCTGTACTGTGATGTAGTGTATGAATTAGGCCCAAGTTGGTGCGTCAGCAAGCACAGGCACCCTGTGGTTGTGTTTCTCACCAATCTTTTCATCTTCCATGATATCACTGACTTCATCTCCTACTGGATCACACACCTGTCAGTCACAGAGAGCGGCCAGCCGCCAATGGCTCCTTCCGTTGGCCAACAGAGGATGGCCAACGGGAGTGTGGCGGAGGCAGCATTGTAACCATGGCTACAGAGTGGATGCTGAGCGCTGCCACGTCTGTGTAGGCAGAAGTCTGGATGGCCGTGACATCACTACAGGAAGAGAGGGAGAAGGAAAACAACATCTCCAATGTGGAGATGTGGTCGGCATGTGCGTGTCCCTCACCCTTGACAGTTGTCTCTGCTCCGCATGGCATTGTCGTCTGGTGTCAAAGATGACGTGACCGATGATCTCACACAGACGGGACGTGGCACGGTTCATGTTTCTAGATGACACTATATGGGTTTGATGGCTTATTTTGGTGCATTAACACATTGGTTCCCAAACCGTTTCATGTCAACGGACCAGCCAAGTTCCTCAATTTGAAACACTCAAGTGTTTTTGCATGGGAAGTGCTGTTGAACACCCTATGTGAGAATATAGAAACAACAATGGAAAGTACTGAAAATGAACTGTCTGCTAAAGCAACCATCTCCACCACCCATCCTCTTTGCTTCTCTTTTTTTCCCTCCAAAATATAAGGTTTTCTTATAAGGTTTTCTCTCTCTCCTCTCTCTATATATTGTTAGTATACTGCAAGCTCAATGATTGAGAACTACTGAATGGCCACATTGAACAGGAGAATCATCCTGCCTCCATGAGTCTGGGTGCCAACCTGATTTTGTTTCTGGCCAGAGAGCGTTGCTGCTGCTGTTTAGGCCAGTTTGTTTGTTGCTGCACAAAATTTACCGACACACCACCCGGGTGACAGCATGTGGGCCGTTGATATTTACACGCACTTTAGTGCATCCCTTTCCTTCTCACTATCTCTCTATCCCTCTCTCTCTCTCTCTCTCTGTGAGTCACGCTCCAGGGATAAGGGCTGGCCCCTCCTTTGGATGACATCAGAGAGCTGTAAATAGCAGCAGCATTAAAGCTTCCAGCCATGGGAGACTGCTGACAACCCTGCACTCAGGACAACCACTTCCAGCTATAAGGAAGAGCGAGGGATGAGAGAGAGAGAGAGGTTGGGGGAGGGATGGTGACGTGACAGATGCAACAAGAGGGGGGGGGGGGCAACGTCTCCTTTGAAAAACAAACAGCAAAACACAAGGGATGGTGGGGGGGGGGGGGGTAAATAAATTGATAACTTGCCTAGCTTTGTTAATCATATGAGCTGTGTATTCATGTTAATATTTCCTTAAGGTTATAGTCACAATATTTACATATTGTTTGTCCTTAGCAACTCGTGTATACACAATGCATTAATCATCCAGTGGCCTACAGCAACCGCTCCTAGTGGGACGTCATCTTGTGTCTAAAAATTGTGAGAGACTGACTTCACTGCTTAGTAGACCAACCGCTGTCCCCCAGGGCTATATTGTATATAAACCACAGGTCCTTTTCCCCCTCTATACCTTTCCCTGAAATTTAAGAGTGTGTCCCTATTATTCACCGAATAATAGGGACACGAAGGTTTATGTTGCTAAATCTAAGATTATGGTAAATCTTAGATCTATTTGGGATTACTATAAACAGTGTTTAACTCCTATGAGTGTGCAAATGTACACAAGCTGGTCTTGAAACCCTGGATATGTTGTTTAGCGATAGTAGCTAGTATCTAAAAATAGAATCTCCTTAATTGTAATCTACTAATTGTAATGTGCTTTTAAGAAAATTTTAATGGGAAGGGGCTAAATAAGGCCCTATCAGTTCATAAGTGTGCCTTGTGTGTGCATGTGCATGCATGGCTCTCCCTTTATAGCGCACTCTTCACCTCCATCTAGCTATATCTTTCTTGTCCTTAACAACCAATTTATCAAACACACTGACACACACGCACACGCACACACACACACACACACACACACACACACACACACACACACACACACACACACACACACACACACACACACACACACACACACACACACACACACACACACACACACACACACACACACACACACACACACACACACACACAGGTTGAAGTGAGCACATCACCTGAAGTGAACCTACTTTCAGAGATGGAGGGTAGTAGTGGCATGCCAGGTAATTTTTCTTTTTGGTTTCTGTCTGGCCTTGTGTGACACTGCTTTATGCTGCATCAGTGGTTCTCAAACCTATTAATTTCAAGGACCCTCTGTTTGATATGCATTGGGCGACAGAGCCATATTTGATACTTTTATATACATTTCTGGGGCCCCAATCATTCCTCAGTGTTCCTTTAACTGAGAATGTACAAATGGTGCCAAATGAGAGAGCACAACTATAAAATAAGGCCCTGTCAATTCATAATTGTAAAAACATGTTGTACACTTTCTGAGGATTTTACAGCATACAGTAGGTGACGTGACTCAGAAAAACAGCATCAACAAAGTTCTTTCCCCTGCACTGTACAGCATGTATTCTTTCTCCTCTCATTATTCTCTCTCCTCTCCTGTGCAGCTCACTGCGTGGAACATTACACTATTATTATTAGGAAATCTGTTGGGACGTCTGATTCGTGCAGGGGCTCACACCGCAATATGGACACCTGGTCAGCACTGAAAGAGAAATATATATGCAGCATTGGTCTCACTTTATGTTTCCTCTACCTCTCCATCTCTTTCCATCTATCCTCATCTCAATCTCATCTACCGGCATCACTCTCTCATTTGTCCTTATTTAATACTCTAATCTTCCTCCATCTGTTCTTATCTCACTGTCATCTCACTTTCAATGGTCCTCATTTCATCTTATTCTCCACCTCTCATTGTCCATCTCTTTTCATTTGGTGCACCTCTATCTCTCATCAAACACTCAACATCTCCATTATTACCTTTTTTTCCTCTACCGCCAAATAAGTTCCATCTGCGTCTCCACAATAAACTGAATTATAAAAGGTGTGGTTTTCTAGGTGAAAGTGATTTATTTATTTTTGGCATGCCAATTAAAATCTGCCATTAACCCCCAGTATAAATTTCTCAAATTATATTACGGTATATTATTATATTTCTAATATTGAAACATTTCAAAGATTCATTTTTCAAGCCAACAATAGGGTTAAATGGTGTTTCTGGGTGTAATTATGTAGGGCTAGTAGCATGCTGAAGTTTGTGCTATTGCCTTTGAGAATGCATTGGGCAAATAAATTAAATAAGCTACAAAACATTTTAAAGTAAAAAGCAGCATGTGTCTCCAGAGGAAGCTGAATTGTAAAAAGTGTGAATTGACCTTCTAGGTGAAAGTGTTTTTTATGTGCTGAAATCTTCCATTGACCCCTATAGATGTCTAAAATTTGAAAGTGATACATTTCTAAAATTATGAAACCAACGATTCAAGCTTATGTTTGCCTGAACCTAAATAGCCGTGAATGGGGATTCTGGGTGTAAGTATGTAGTAGCATGCCAACATTTGTGGTATTGCCAGGCAAACATGTCCACCATAAGATGAGCCTAAAGTATCAAATTCTTGGTGTACAGTATATGTAGAAACAGGAACATGCCAAATTTCTGGTATTTCCATACAGAATGCATTGGACATTTAAGTTGAATAGCTCAGAAACTACAACATACAAAACATTTCAAAGTAAAAAGTTCCATCATGTGTGCCACCATGGGCACAACACACGTCACCGGTAGTCGGTACTACTGCCTTGGCAAAAACGTAACAATATAGCCTTACAGTTTTTCATAATTTTGAGGATTTTTGAAAAATGACGAAACCTGGCAAAAATGCACGGCTATAGCCTTACCGTTTTTCATCGTTTTGAGGATTTCCGAAAACGGACAAAAACGCAAGAATATAGCCTTAAGGTCTTGCACAGCATAACATTTTTCATAGTTTTGAAGATTTTTGAGGATTTTCGAAAAATAATGAAACTTGGCAAAAATGCAAGGCTATAGCCTTACCGTTTTCTGTCGTTTTGAAGATTTTTGAGGATTTTCAAAAAATGACGAAACCTGGAAAAAACGCAAGGCTACAGCCTTACCATTTTACATCGTTTTGAGGATTTTCAAAAAATGACGAAACCTGGCAAAAACACAAGGCCATAGTCATACCGTTTTTCATCCTTTTGAGGATTTTTGAGGAATTTCGAAAAATAACGAAACCTGGACAAAACGCAAGGCTATAGCCTTAAGGTCTTGCACAGCATGCCGTTTTTCATCGTTTTGAGGATTTTTAAGGATATTAAAACAATGACGAAACCTGGCAAAACGTAAGCCTCACGGTCTTGCACTGCATGCCATTTCTCATCGTTTTGAGGTTTTTTGAGGATTTTCTAAAATGACGAACCTGGCAAAAACGCAAGGCTATAGCCTTTCTGTCTTTCATCGTTTTGAGGATTTTTGAGGATTTTCGAAAAATGACGAAACCTGGCAAAAACGCAAGGCTATAGCCTTACGGTTTTTCACAGCATGCCAATTTAATTGTTTTGAGGATTTTGGGGGATTTTCGAAAAATGTTGAAATGTCGGGAAAAAAACGCGAGGCTATAGCCTTACGGTCTTGCACAGCATGCCGTTTTTCATCATTTTGAGGATTTTTGAGGATTTTTGAAAAATGACGAAATCTGGGAAAAACGCAAGGCTATATCCTTGCGTTTTTCATCATTTTGAGGATTTTTGAGGATTTTTGATAAATGACGAAACCTGGCAAAAACGCAAGGCTAAATCCTTATGGTCTTGCACAGCATGGCGTTCATCATTCTGAGGATTTTTGAGGATTTTCGAAAAATGAGGAACCCTCGCAAAAACGGAAGGCTATAGCCTTACGGTCTTGGACAGCATGCCGTTTTTCATTGTTTTGAGGATTTTTGAGGATTTTCGAAAAATGACGAAATCTCGGAAAAACGCAACGCTATAGCCATACGGTTTTTCATCATTTTGAGGATTTTCGAAGAATGACAAAAAATGACAAAACCTGGCAAAACGCAAGGCTATAGCCTTACGGTCTTGCACAGCATGCCGTTTTTCATCGTTTTGAGGATTTTTGAGGATTTTTGAGAAATGTCGAAATTTCGAAGAGACGCAAGGCTGTAGCCTCATACGTTTTGTCATTTTTTGTCATTTTTTGAAAATCTTCAAGAATCGTCAAAGCGATGAAAAAATGTAAGGTTATAGCATTACGTATTTTTTCTCGAGATTTTGACATTTTTTCGAAAATCCTCAAAAATCCTCAAAACGATGAAAAACGGCATGCTGTGCAAGACCGTAAGGCTATAGCCTTGCGTTTTGCCAGATTTCATTATTTTTTGAAAATCTTCAAGAATCGTCAAAGCGATGAAAAAATGTAAGGCTATAGTCTTACGTTTTTTTCTCGAGATTTTGACATTTTTTCGAAAATCCTCAAAAATCTCCAAAACAATGAAAAACGGCATGCTGTGCAAGACCGTAAGGCCTTGCGTTTTTGCAAGATTTCATCATTTTTTGAAAATCGTCAAAACGATGAAATAAAATAAGGCTATAGCCTTACGTTTTTTTCTCCAGATTTTGACATTTTTTCGAAAATCCTCAAAAATCCCCAAAACGATGAAAAACGGCATGCTGTGCAAGACCGTAAGGCTATAGCCTTGCGTTTTTGCAAGATTTCATCATTTTTAAAAAATCTTCAAAAATCGTCAAAACGATGAAAAAAGGTAAGCCTATAGCCTTACGTTTTTTTTCCTCGAGATTTCGACATTTTTTCGAAAATCCTCAAAAATCCCGGAAACGATGAAAAACGGCATGTTGTGCAAGACCGTAAGGCTATAGCCTCGCGTTTTTGCCAGATTTCATCATTTTTTGAAAATCTTCAAAAATTGTCAAAACGATGAAAAAACGTAAGGCTATAGCCTTACGTTTTTTTTCTCAGGATTTTGACATTTTTTCGAAAATCCTCAAAAAACTCCAAAACAATGAAAAACGGCAAGCTGTGCAAGACCGTAAGGCTATAACCTTGCGTTTTTGTAAGACTTCATCATTTTTTGAAAATCGTCAAAACGATGAAATAACGTAAGGCTATAGCCTTACGTTTTTTTTTCTCGAGATTTTGACATTTTTTCAAAAATCCCCAGAACGATGAAAAACGGCATGCTGTGCAAGACCGTAAGGCTATAACCTTGCGTTTTTGTAAGACTTCATCATTTTTTGAAAATCGTCAAAACGATGAAATAACGTAAGGCTATAGCCTTACGTTTTTTTTTCTCGAGATTTTGACATTTTTTCCAAAATCCCAGAACGATGAAAAACGGCATGCTGTGCAAGACCGTAAGGCTATAGCCTTGCGTTTTTGCCAGATTTTACTATTTTTTTGAAAATCTTCAAAAATCGTCAAAACGATGAAAAAACGTAAGGCTATAGCCTTATGTTTTTTTTTCTCGAGATTTTGACATTTTTTCGAAAATCCTCAAAAATCCTCAAAACAATGAAAAACGGCATGCTGTGCAAGACCGTAAGGCTATAGCCTTGCGTTTTTGCCAGATTTTACTATTTTTTTGAGAATCTTCGAAAATCGTCAAAACTATGAAAAAAGATGAGGCTATAGCCTTACGTTTTTTTCTTGAGATTTTGACATTTTTTCGAAAATCCTCAAAAATCCTCAAAACGATGAAGAACGGCATGCTGTGCAACACCGAAAGTGTGTTGTGTTTTTGCCAGATTTCATTATTTTTTGAAAATCGTCAAAAATAGTAAAAACGGTGAAAAAACGGTAGCCTATAGCATTACTTTTTTTTTCTTGAGATTTTGACATTTTTTTTTCAAAAATCCTCAAAAATCCCCAAAACGATGAAAAACGACAAGCTGTGCAAGAGCGTAAGGCTATAGCCTTGCGTTTTTGCCAGATTTCATCATTTTTTGCAAATCTTCAAAAATCGTCAAAATTATGAAAAAACGTAAGGCTAGAGCCTTATGTTTTTTTTCTCGAGATTTCGACATTTTTTCGAAAATGCTCAAAAATGCTCAAAACGGTGAAAAACGGCATGCTGAGCAAGACTGTAATGCTATACCCTTGCGCTTTTGCCAGATTTTGTGAAAATCCTCAAAACGATGAAAAACCGTAAGGTTATAGCCTTGCGTTTTTTTTTTTTTTTTTTTTTTTAAATTTTGACATTTTTCAAAAATCCTTAAAAAACTTGAAAGACAGCATTCTGTGCAAGAACGTGAGGCTATAGCCTTGCGTTTTTGCCAGGTATTGTCATTTTTTGTAATTTTTCGAAAATCCACAAAATGAAGAGAAAACGTAAGGCTATAGCCTTAAGGTCTTGCACAGCATGCCGTTTTTCATCGTTTTGAGGATTTTTAAGGATATTAAAACAATGACGAAACCTGGCAAAACGTAAGCCTCACGGTCTTGCACTGCATGCCATTTCTCATCGTTTTGAGGTTTTTTGAGGATTTTCTAAAATGACGAACCTGGCAAAAACGCAAGGCTATAGCCTTTCTGTCTTTCATCGTTTTGAGGATTTTTGAGGATTTTCGAAAAATGACGAAACCTGGCAAAAACGCAAGGCTATAGCCTTACGGTTTTTCACAGCATGCCAATTTAATTGTTTTGAGGATTTTGGGGGATTTCGAAAAATGTTGAAATGTCGGGAAAAAAAACGCTAGGCTATAGCCTTACGGTCTTGCACAGCAAGCCGTTTTTCATCATTTTGAGGATTTTTGAGGACTTTTGAAAAATGACGAAATCTGTGGAAAAACGCAAGGCTATACCTTGCGTTTTTCATTGATTTTGAGGATTTTTGAGGATTTTTGATAAATGACAAAACCTGGCAAAAACGCAAGGCTAAATCCTTATGGTCTTGCACAGCATGGCGTTCATCATTCTGAGGATTTTTGAGGATTTTCGAAAAATGAGGAACCCTCGCAAAAACGGAAGGCTATAGCCTTACGGTCTTGGACAGCATGCCGTTTTTCATTGTTTTGAGGATTTTTGAGGATTTTCGAAAAAATGATGAAATCTCGGAAAAACGCAACGCCATAGCCATACGGTTTTTCATCATTTTGAGGATTTTCGAAGAAATGACAAAAAATGACAAAACCTGGCAAAACGCAAGGCTATAGCCTTACAGTCTTCATGCACAGCATGCCGTTTTTTCATCGTTTTGAGGATTTTTGAGGATTTTTTGAGAAATGTCGAAATTTCGAAGAGACGCAAGGCTGTAGCCTCATACGTTTTGTCATTTTTTGTCATTTTTGAAAATCTTCAAGAATCGTCAAAGCGATGAAAAAATGTAAGGTTATAGCCTTACGTATTTTTTCTCGAGATTTTGACATTTTTTTCGAAAATCCTCAAAAATCCTCAAAACGATGAAAAACGGCATGCTGGCAAGACCTTAAGGCTATAGCCTTGCGTTTTGCCAGATTTCCATTATTTTTTGAAAATCTTCAAGA
>CM076972.1:22903457-22955391 GCA_039105355.1 Benthosema pterotum
GCAAATAAGGATTGAATCAATGAAGGCTGGAGCAAGTGAATTTAGTTATCTCTCTGTCCCTCTGCTCTCTCCCTCTTTAATTGGGTGTGTGCTGACTGCTGAGCATCCTTGGAGAAGCATTCCGCATCTATAAGCTGTGTGCTCTACACTTGCGTTGAACAATTGTAGATAAACCCTGGCACAAAGAGGGATTACAGTGTGTTGTGCGGATGGTGTTTGTGACGAGAAAATAACCCAAATAGAGAAGCTATACTGGGGCTAATAATGAAGGCTGCACGCCGTATGTTCTAGCAAGATTTGGAAAGATCAATGCCTTGGCCTTGACAGCGTGCACTGCTAAATTCTGTGGTTGTTGACATAATGCTTTGGATGATAACGTGTAAACACTAACAGGTGCACTAGCACCCAGGGTCATTCAATGCCGTGTGTGTGTGTGTTGTGTGTTGTGTGTGTTGTGTGTGTGTGTGTGTGTGTGTGTGTGTGTGTGTGTGTGTGTGTGGTGTGTGGTGTGTGTGTGTGGGTGTGTGTGTCTTGAGAGCGAGACAGAGAGGGGAGAGAGGGAGAGGGTAAGGGGCATAGAGGGAGGATGCCCCAACATCTGCTGTCCTCCAGCGCTTTCATTTCTGCTGAGTGCTGCAGTAATGCATGCAGACAACTAATCCAAATCGCAATGTCAGGCCTGCCAAGTGGAACTGCGTGCATGTTCGTGTGGCCGCGGATGAGGGCACGATGTGTTTGTCTATTTACCCCAGAGGGAGTGTGTGTACGTGCATGCGCGTGAGTGCTACAGTAGGTCCAACTGTTGTCATTGTGCGTGTGTGTGTGTGTGTGTGTGTGTGTGGGGGGGTGTGTGGTGTGTGTGTGTGTGTGTGTGTGTGTGTGTGTGTGTGTGCGTGTGCGTGTGTGTGTGCGTGTGTGTGTGTGTGCGTGCGTGTCTCTGTGCCTGTGTGCACAAGCACCTGTGGGTGTGCGTGCAGTGCACGTGTGTGTGTGTGTGTGTGGGTGTGTGTGGTGTGTGTGTGTGTGTATGCTATCATCCGGTGGTGCAGTGTGTGACTGATGACCGTGCTGCCCAGAGTCCACAGGCGTCATCACACTGAGCCTCTTCTACTCTGTCTGCACCAATTAGTCCTGTTCCCCTGCAGGCAGGTCACTCTCTTCCTGCTCTTCACTAGCCTAGCCCCCATCCATCCTCTACCCCCCATTCCCCTTCTACCCCATTCATCCTCTACCTCCCATTCCTCTTCTTCTACCCCCCATCCATCCTCTAGCCCCAATCCCTCCTCTGCCCCCTCCCTTCTCATCGCCCCCCCTTCCCACCTCTGCAATACCCCCTTCTTTCTTCTAAAATACCCCCTTCTCTTCTACAATGGCCCATCTTTCTTCTGCAATACACCCATCTCTCTTCTACAATTCCCCATCTCTATTCTACATATACCCCTCCTCTCTGCTACTATACCCCATCTCTCTTCTACAATACCCCATTTCTCTTCTACAATACCCCATTTCTCTTCTACAATACCCCCATCTCTTTTCTACGATACCCCCCTGCCTCTTCTACAGATCCCTGTCTCTCTTCTCTAGCCCACATTTTCTACAATATCTCATCCCTCTTGCCTAGAACAGGAAACTGTTAGAACACACACATTCTTCTTCTCCAGTAACCCCTGGGCTTCCCTGCAATGTGCAACAATCCCCCCCAAAAGTCTTCTATTTTCTATAGAGAACATAAATCTGCCTCTGCCCAGGGCACAGAACAATAGAGAGCCCTATGGTTGCCTACGGTATGTCATCTTAAAATATATGCTATTTGTGTGTGTGTGTGTGTGTGTGTGTGTGTGTGTGTGTGTGTGTGTGTGGGGGTGCGTGCGTGCGTGCGTGCGTGCGTGCGTGCGTGCGTGCGTGCGTGCGTGCGTGCGTGCGTGTGTGTGGCGCGTGCATTCAATCCATTAAAAAATGTGATCATTTTAACATAAACTAGAAAAAGTGTCCCTTGAGGCACGTGTCCACTAGATTAGGAGCATTTTTGTAAAATGGCAAGTTGCATTTCTTCCTCAGCCTACTGGGAATATGCATGCACAGTTTCACAGAAATTGGGCGGCGTTAAGGATTTGCAGTATTTTGTAGAAAATGGGGCAATTCTAACTTTCGAAGCAAATCTTCAAAGCCAATCTGGATGGAATATGACTATGAAAAATCAGACTCGTCTGATACCATACCTACCCTTACACAGACCGGTGCAACACCAATGGGCCATTTCTAGTGCATGAGGTTGATTTGAACATTTTCAAGTGGAATTTCTTCATCAGCCAATTGGGAAAATGTATTAAAAATGACCCTCAAATTACACTCATGTTGGTTTAAAATGGACAAATCCTGCAAACTTTGAATAGCAGCTTCGACCTGGTGGAGAAGAGAATAAGTATCCTATTGTTCCGCATATAAGACTCACTATGAGACATTTTTCTAGATTCATTTGTGGAAAGAATATCAAATAATCTAATCCCTAATTATAATACAACCCTGTTTTTTGGATATTTCCATTGAAAAAAAGTAATATTATATTCAGACGAATACAGTATAATAACTGTACTGTTGGTTTGCTGATCTGTGCGATCTTTCCCAAGGTGCTGTACCTGCTGGGGGCGATGTCTCTGTCTATGGCGTTGCAGCTGGACCGCCATGGGCTGTGGAACCTGCTGGGCCCCAGCCTGTTCGCTCTGGGCATCATGGCCGTAGCGTGGGTGAGTTTAAAGGCCTAATTCAAACCTTTCAAAACCAGATCTTATTTTAATGATGTTTACTTTACAACATGAGAAACACTTTTGTGTTTTTGTTGTTTGTTTGTTTGTTTGTTTGTTTGTTTGTTTGTTTGTTTGTTTGTTTGTTTGTTTGTTTGTTTGTTGTAGTGTTTTAAATGCCTAATATTGTCAGATATTGGTCTCACTTCCTTCCTGGATTACGTCTTCATCGTCTCAGTCAGATATACCCACACAGACCGCCCACATGGTGGAGCAGTGCACCAGAGCGTTATGGTTCTGACTTGTAGTAATCTGACTAGGAAAAAAATGAACATATGACTACAATTGTCAAGGGTAAGGAAAGTAAACAGTTTGTTTAAAATGGTCAGGTCTAGGTTTCAGAATTCAAATGAGGATTGTCTTCATTGTCCTTCCCAATGATACTGTGACGTGTGACACAAGAGAGGCGGACCTAATCAGTCACATAGGGTTGCTGGGGTGGCGGGTGCGTGTGCAGGTTGGGAACTATTGGTTTTCTGACCATTGAAGCCATCCCACATTAGCATAGAGGGAGCTTTAAATGTTCCGCAGCTTGTGGGTATTAGTCATG
Organism: Benthosema pterotum; assembly: GCA_039105355.1. NCBI lineage: Eukaryota > Metazoa > Chordata > Actinopteri > Myctophiformes > Myctophidae > Benthosema > Benthosema pterotum. Next base: position 22,906,809 of record CM076972.1, read on the forward strand.
CGTTGTAGTTCCATTATAAGTCGGCGTGTACTTTTGCAGACTGCTCTCCGAGTCATAATGTGCTCCCTCAACTGAGAAGATAAAAAATAATAGTCTTTCAGGCGCAGTTTGGGAGGGAAAAAAAGATGCTTTAGCGGCAAAGCTCAAACACGAGTTTGGAAACAAGGTCTCTGGCCTCACTAGAAAAAGCCTTGTGCTGAATATAGTGTGGGAGTAGTAGCTCGGAGAGCTGCCCCTTTTGTAAGCTGAAGAAACTGGAAAACTGCGGAAGATGAAGTGCTATTCAGTTCCACTGCATAAGCTCTTTAGGTTTGATACAGTTCCAAAGGTAGCCTACAGTACAAAAGATTCCCCTATTTCCTTCAGAGATTAACAACGGCCCTTCAGAAAAAAGTCCTGTACGGTCTTTTGTGACATTCTTTTGCGGAATCACCCTAAGCCGTAGCCTTTCACCGTTTTTCTCAAGGCCGTGGCTCATCTGCATTTCAATCAGAGTCGCTGACATCTGATATCTCTACTCCGGGATTACACAACATTACACTTTTTTGGGGTAGAGCAGGCAGCTAAGCTTTTTCATAGTATGTAATACGATCACCTCAAAACATGTCTGCATGATATTCTTTGCTGACTGTATCAAGATGCAGACAAAGGGCAGCCCTGTGATTTCTGTACTGACTGGTAATAGCATAGGCCTACTGTACTAACAAACTGTAATGCAGGGATGGGTAATATGGGCAAAAAATAATAATATTGCAAAATAGTACTAGGAGTCCGCACAGTGCTGCAATGCGACCCGTGAAAAGTATAAAATGGTGCTTATGTAATTAAAGGAAAATTACGTAAGATTAGAATCTCATATTGCGATAGCTATATAATGTTCATTATAGCCTGTTGTCTAGACCTATTAAAATGGGCAGAGTATTATGTTTTTTACACTTTCCGAGTAAAATGAACTCCCCAGCTTTTAATGTGTGGTGCACCTTTTAGTATTTATGTGCCTTCATTACTTGGGAAGTCAGTCAAATTACTTGCTCAGCTCTTTGCCTTTTGCCACTGTATGTCAGCATTTCAGCCTTATTCAGGGTCGTACTTCCAGATTCTGAGCATCGTGCATTTTACATGAAGGCCCCTTCATATCAGCTTGTCATGTTTCCACAAAGCCAGGCACACCAGTGCTCCCAGACGCAACCAAATTAGATCAGTCAAGCAGAAGGCACAGGGTGTATGATGCTTTGCAGGGGTGCCAAGCACCCTAAACAAATACACATCCACATACTGTATATCACACTAAATAGCCATGTTTTTTTTACACAGTCAGAAGTGACATGTCCATGAAAGGTCGGTAGTCGGTAAGGTGTGTCAGCTACCATCTGTTGATAACCAATAGAGTGGAATGCAGCCACCAGGTGGGAAATATGAAATAAAACTATTTAAAAATATTTCAAATTAAAGAAAAAAAAATCTAGAGTTTTTGCACTAGATGTGCCTGATTCATCCAATGGCGAGCACACATTGTCACGCACCCACATTATTCATATTATTCACAGGCATTCAACACATTATGTAATTGTATATACAGTAGTATACAAAGCAATGCATTAGTTCATGCAGGACACGACGGTCGTATGCTCTAGCTGTCAGTGTGCTGATTGACAAAGCATCATGCCAACGCACGGCCCATTAAAAGCTCACATAATGTATGGTGCTGCTGGCTTCACAGTGTTGCTGCTGCTGCATATATTAATATACTATGAAGTAGGGATGTCTGTATCAGTATGAGGAAAAGTATCGGATCGGCCCTTTTTTTGTCCTTTTTTTGTCATATCAGTATCGACAAACACTGTATGGGTATCGAAAAGTAATCAGCCCTTATTATCGCGTCATATATTGGCCAATATGCTAGTCTAACTACAGATCCGACACAGGGTTAAAGGTTTGACACTATTGCCATTAAATGTTGGGTCATGTGGAGTTTGATTTGTAGTTGCCCAAAGTTTACATTCCGTCAAGCTCACAAGACAACCACGATTAAACATGTTGTGATCTTGGAGACCGACAATGCTCAAATATTGAACAATTGTGTTAATATATAAGAAGACGTTTTGAGACTAAAATAATAACCTCATTGGATCCATTTCATGATAAAGTAATGATTTGGACATACAGTACAAGAGTTCCACCCGATAGCAGTGGTACCGTATGCTGCCACCGTTTGTTTGCATCATACCGCCACTCCTGCATGTATGCATCATGGTGCTGCTACTGCATGTACACACTATATTGACACGACACCAGTGGTGGAAAAAGTACTCACATGCTTTTGTTTACTGTCAGTAAAAGTATCAACTGCAATGTAGAAATACTCTTTTTTTGTTTTTTAAGATTTGTTTTGGGCTTTTTGTACCTTTATTGATAGCTACAGTGAAGACAGACAGGAACTAGATCAGCACTTAGTTGGTAGCGTGCAAATATACCACCGAGTAGGCCATGGCCTACTGGTGCGTGACGGAGCGAGCTAATACTCATGACATTAGCTATAGATGTCTCTTATTCATGCACATCATTACGTCATCACCTAAACCGGAGTACTCCAAGGGACCACCGACCACCGCGCACCAATCGCTTAACTTACGCCCGCTCTGCTTACGCAAGTAAAAGAGGGACAGCGAGAAGGGGAGAGACGGGCAGCAAATGTCTCCATGAACGGGACCCGAACATGCAACGTGCAGCCAGGCCGGAGCCGTGCATGTGGTGTATGCCCTGACCATTAGGCCGCAGCGGGCACAATGTAGAAACACTCTTCAGTCCAGAATTCAAAATGTACTAGTAATAAAAGTGAGTACTCATTATGCAGAACGTCCAATCCAATTTCAAAAGATCTACAAGAGCACACATGAGCTCGAAGATCAGATATTGGAAATTAAAAATACCCAAGCATAACATGCATCAAAACTGTACTTAAGTACCGTACTTAAGAAAATATATTTAGTTACTTTCCACCACTGCTATAAGTGTTTGCTTCATGCTGCCACGCCAAGTGGTGCTGTCCTGGGCACTGATTTAATTAAAAGCAGAATGACCTTTCATGTGCAGTGGTGATTCATTGAGATTTAATTTAGGATTTCCTGATCTTCACAGGTGCTTTAGTGCATTGGTTCCCTAACTTTTTAGATCAAGTTCCAAAAGACAACTTTGATATCTGCCGGGACCCAAAACGGCTATTTTCACTACTTGCTACCCATACAAATATTATATATTTCCTGTGTTTGGTAAACTGCAGTATAGTACATGGATGCATACTTTCTGGGTTAATTTAGCTGGGGGTTATTGGGTGAGCTTTTGATTTTTTTTGTCACTGGTGTGATCTGTTTTAGCCCTGCGTCTCACTATGCTAAATGTAGAATGTACATTGTTAGAACAGTCATTAGTTCGACATTGACAGGCACCCATTCAATTCTCTAACCCCAATCTAACCCTAACCACAAGCACAGGAGCAACGCAGTTTGAGCGGTATTCTCACCATCGTTTCTGCAAGTCGGCAGGTCTAATCTTAGAACGCAAGTTCACAGTATTTAGAGGTAGTTGCCGTGGAATCATGTACAAGTAGTAAGTAGGGCACGGGGGCGACTGGGTTGATGGATTTTGGAGAGTTAAAATATTTGCTCACCATCGCCGAAACCTGGGCTTGATTCTCAGTAGTGATGCCTCCAGCTTGGCCCAGTGCTCCAACCAACACAAATGAGATTGGTGTTGGCAGGTGGGAAGCCGAGGGGGGATGGTGTCCACGTCACTGCCGGGATCTGGGGGAGAAAGAAGAATGAATCCCCCAGCGAAACTCCTCACTGTCAGGTGAAAAAAATACAGTAGCTGCCAATTCCATTTGTTTCAGGCATATAGTGAAGTAGTATACAGTACACCCAACGGTGTGGTTTGGCAGTGACAGGGACCACGATACGCAGTTGGAAAACTGCCTGGCAATGAGTAAATATGAGAAATGACAAAATGATATGGAATGAAGAGCAGGACATGACTCTGTGTGTGTGTGTGTGTGTGTGTGTGTGTGTGTGTGTGTGTGTGTGTGTGTGTGTGTGTGTGTGTGTGTGTGTGTGTGTGTGTGTGTGTGTGTGTGTGTGTGTGTGTGTGTGTGTGTGTGTGTGTGTGTAATTTCGGGCCAATCAGACGGTGCGTACCATCCGGCGGCGGCGATGCTACCCGCCAACTTGGAAGCGATGGGTCTTCTTCCTCTTTCCGGGGACCATGATCGCCGTTTCAGCCGTGGCACTGTATGCCTTCGTGGAGACAGAGGAGAACTACTTCTACATCCACAGCATCTGGCACATGCTGATTGCGGGCAGTGTGGGCTTCCTCCTCCCCCCACGCGCCAAGCCTGACGCCAAGGTCACCCGCTGAAGCGCAGGCGGGGCTGTGGCTATCAGCTGTGCGTGAACGAGCACGAGGAGATGGGCCTGGTGGACCCGGCCATCATCTCCATCAACAGCATCTGTACCAGCTGATAAACCTCCACCCCTGCCACCCTCTCCCGGCCCCCCTCGTTACCTTATAGACACTTCTGCCTGACTTATACTTGTTTGCACGCTGTGCCACGCACTGAAATTAGTCTATTTGCAAGCTCACGTTGCAATGTGGGACTTTGCTCCATGTTCAGAGCTTGTAGATCGGCTATTTTTGTGCACGGCTCCAGCGCACAACTAAGTATAAATCAGCCATTCATTGCCTTCTTTTACTTGGGGGATAAAAAAAGATTCACACAAGGGAAAATAAGCCACAGAACTTGAATACGCAAATGTAAATACGTCAAACGCAAATACGACACATTGACTGTTTTGTTCGGTTATTTTTTTTTGGTTGCTGTTATTGTCATAGCAATTATTATCAACACTGCTGTAATTATTAATCCATTGTTGAAGTTGTTCTAATGAATTGTCGGTGTACAGTGACACACTGTTTGTGAATATGTATTTAAAGTCAAAGCTGAAACACTGCTGCTACTTGACGGTGACTGTAAAACGGTTATGTTGGTTATTTATTGACGGTCTCCTAAAAAAGGCCAGCTATTTTACGGTTTGGGTGCAGACTAGGGGGAGATTTGCGAACCATTAACAAGGCACGGCTTTTATGATATTCTTTTGGAATATCTTTTGCACTGAGACACAAAACAATGTTATTCTGTACATTTTTATAGTATGTATAAACCACAATTGGCATCACAGACGTTCAAATGTAAATCTAGTAGTCATGTGGAATGTTAGATTGTCTTTTTTGCAATTGTAATGTATTCGCTTTTACACAAATGTGCTGATTGCTCTTAACAGGAACAATTCCAAAGTTCAGCTGCCTGATGGAATAGAGCGGAAGGCAGGATTATTTTTAGACCTCACACCCAAGACCTCAAAATCTCTGTTCTTTCTGCCAGAACCTGTCTGACACTGGATTCATAAACAATAAATGTTTTCTTTCTTTAAATTAGTATTACTTTTGCTTCCATACTGTAGCTTCTGTTTATTAGGGTCAGTGGACTCTCACACAAAGACATGATATTTCAAGACATGCAATTTCAAGTCTAATGGAAGTCAGCCAGGCACCGAAGCAACAGTATCATCCTCTCACAAATGGAGCAGGAAATAAATAATTCTACTATATTTAACGACTGATTCACCATACAGCAACAGTCCAGACACAGAAGTGTTCATGTCCACAGCAACACATTATAGACACACTGTAACTTGGCTCATTTCATTTAGAATCTATAGTTATAATGTGTCTACTCATGGTTGCATTACACATGATCTAAAATGCTCTCACAGTACTGTAGGTGCGTGGGGGGCTGGGGGGCATAGCATAACATTCATCATAAAGTATTTCCCCATTCCCCAGGAACCACGGTGTAACTAGCCTGACAGTGTGATTTCTGGTCTAGAGAGGACGATTCAAATTTGTAGGTGAAAACAGATAGTGGATCCTATTGTTTCGCCAATCTGTTTCCACTTCTACTCTCCCTCCTGACTATTCTCATGCCACCTAACCTCACATCACCAGGCTTTCCACCTCAGAGGAAAGCCTGGTCTGTTACTAAATTGCTGTGTGATTTGGTTGAGAGCGGATCATGTTGTAGTCTAGTCATTAACAAAACTTACTTTCTATCAAACAGGAAGAATAATACCTTCCTGACATGTTTGTATTCATGAATTCCAGATATATCTAAAGGAGTATTACTCTGACACACCATACTTTTAGCTGGTGTTATTTGCACTGTCTGGCAGTTCGTTTTGGGTTACATCCTCCGCTCAGTAAATAACTGCTTCACCAGGATGAAATGAAATGACTACATGGCAATGTGATCTAGCTCACTGGCAAGATACTCCTCGACATGTTGGTGATTTCCAGCCACTGATTCTCTTTGTTCTGAATATTTCCAAATCATCACCAATATATATATATTTTTTTTACATGTTAATATGTACAGAGACCAGAAGAAAATATTCAGTATGAACTTTGTATTCACTTCTTTTTGGACACTAATGTCATCTTGTACCCACTATAAAGATCCTACTGATTGCATACTGTTTGCAGAAAAAGGCATGCTACTGATTATATACTGTATGCTATCGTTAATATGACCAGATCAGCATTGTGTTCACTTCAGTATGAACATACCGTAGGGTCTATATGGCCAGCCTAAGACAAACATTCAAAAAGCTGCACACTCTGTTGTGCCATGAGGCAGCAAAGGACACCCTACTGCCCTTTTTTTCTCCAGGTTCAATCCCTCTTCCTGTGCACATCGATTCTTGACAGAATGCCCCTGTGGTTGTCTGTAGTTGTCTGCCTAGTTTATAGGGAAGATGCCAGGGTATGGCCACTGTACTGTCATTCTTCTCCACTGCTGGAGCAGTGCCAAGCAGGTTGCCAAAGTGAACAAACCAGGTGGTAACTATCAACACTGTGCTTGTCCTACTTTTCAATCTTTGAGTCGTTATCACCAGGGCCTACCTCTATCCTCTAATATAATATCCGTGTTCTCCCACGCCCATGCCTGACCACTCAACTTCACAACATCTGCTTGCTGTGTCCACATAGGGGGGCTCTAAAACAAACTTCCCCTTTGCTCATCTTGCTTTCTTGATTGTAACTAACATGGTCCCCCACTTGACCAAATTATGAATCCATTGCTCGATTCCATTCCATCTCGTTAACTGTGGTCACAACCTACGTATCTCCGGAGATGTAAAATGACTGAGTCAATGTATTACCCTCTGGAAGCCTGGGCTCCACGTTGCCCTTGAGGCCTCGAGCTATTATATTGACCTTTCTCGATTCACAAAGTCACAATCAAACTCCACATGTACTCGACAACAGTTGGGGAGTTGGTAGTGAGGCTTGAAGCTCAGCCCCATGAGCTACGGACACAGTCTAAAGTTCAATTTCATTCTGGACACTCTTCTCTAGGTGGGAGTTTGTCTTGGATTCACTCACTTCCCTGGTAGCTCAGCTCAGCTAAACCTTATGACCTTAAGGCTGGCAGCGTGTTGTGGGGTTGACCTTACAAAACCACACTATATAACACAACAAATTACGAGTAGCATCGGTCTACTTCCAACTCTTAATTATATCTGAAGCTTTAGTTTGAAATTCTAAAAATAAATAAAGAAGAAATTTGACTGCCTGGCAAGAATAGTTTATATAAAACGGAACTGGTGAATGTAAATTCACCTTTATCCAAAGTGCTTGTACATTTATTTGCCCTTCCACGACACACATTCCCACAAGGTTGACAGAGGAAACCATTTAAACCCAAAGTTTGCCACATTATTTTACTAAACAGCCAGACATTGAACCTTGATTCTGACCATGACCAAACTAAAACCTAATTATGGCAACATCCGCTTGGGTTTCATGAAAGTCTGCACATTAACTAGCTACCCCTTAACAAAAATGAACACATAGACATGGCTGGTGACAACATCCTACCACGCACTGCAGGGAGTTTGATGCCTCAGATGTCTGAGTTGATAATTTATTCCATTCTCACATGAAAGAAAGTGTGAGTCCAATTACAGGTACTATATCACATGCAGCATATTGACACACAATGCTATCCCATGGGACAGGTCCTGAGACTGAAGTGAGACAAGCTACAGTATGGTGTGAAGAAGAAAAGGATTGTTGGTTTGGTCTTTTGGTTGGTTTTCTTTTTTATATTCTGCATGCTTGAGATCAAAATGAACATCAATTGTCATTTGTCAGTAAGGCACACTAGAAAAATAAGGGCTATAATGAGAATGCTTCTTGAAAGGCAAATGATAAAATCATATTGGATATATGTACGTACATATTGGCATAATGTCTGGTTTGGTCTCTCTCTCACGTCTATTTGTCAGACACTTCTAAACAGACAGTTTTGGGCTACTGATGAAGCCCAAAAGGTCATGTTACATTGTGATAAATTCAACAGAGGTTTGCCTGGATGCTGCCGTCACTGGTGGAAGACTCAGTGTCTTGGTATTATAAATAGCTTCATATCCATCAGTCATATTGAATTATGGGTAGCTGTTGGTCCTGGAGCAGCCTAAATAAGTGTAGATATGTATATGTATCGTTGTAGAATGCACAAATAAAAAACAAAAATACGGTAAAAATAAAATAAATAATTAAATAATAATAATAGTTACTATTCACACAATTAAATAAATAGTTTACTTTTGTACTTTATATATAAGGCTAGGTTTAACTCATTTCAAAATTATATTGCTAAAAGATAAAATAAGTCCACCCTCACCTCTTTCTCCCCTCCCCTTCCCCCCTTTACTTTCTTCATGACGATTTCCTGTTTTTCATAAAGGTGTAGAGGCCTAATTTTTGTCTTTAAATGTTATGATAAATTGAAAATGGAGGGCCCTGGTGTACTAATCAAGTCTTACTTTTACTATTATTATTGCCTTATCATTATTACCCTTATAATTATTATTATCCAGGCTGAGTCTAGGCACTGTGTTTCACATGTGGCTACACAAAAAAAAATTCTTCCAGTTCCAACTTCCCAGAGCCCTCTAGAGGGAGAGTTGCGACATTGAAGGGGTACGCAGTCACGTGGGTTTAGTCACGTGCTCAGTGGTCGCCGAGAACATAACAGTGACAAACCATGGAGTCTGAAAGACATTGCTTTGAACGAGAGTGGCGCCAATAAAAGCTATTTTACATATGTATGAAAAATAACAGTCGATTCAAATTATTTCACAGTAACAACTATAGTCTCTGCAATTTGTATGATGTGCCATTATTAAAAAGAAACGAAAATAAAGGGATTTAAAGTCATTAAAGCTGGGCTGTTGTCTGAGTCCAATGCATCTCTGCCTATTTCCCAATAGAACAGAGTAACAGTCTCGCGGGAATACCGCGAGAGTGACGTTTACGGAAGTGTCACTTTGTGAATGAGGTGCGAATTCTCATGTCAATAAAGCTCATTTGAAATGAATTGCTATTGGGAAAACTACTATTCTGCTCTTTAAGGCATCAATATAATGCAAACAAAGTATACGAAAATATCCTGTGACATGTCCTCTCTCATTTGTATGCACTGATTATTTTCTACAAAGGTATAGTCATTAATACAATAATAAAAAAATCTTTGTTCATGCCGTTTTTATGACAAGATTCTGAGAGTGTCACTATTCCCCTTCCCAGCAGCACTAGCGGCCGCCATTGGATTGGCCCCATGAAGTGAACGGAGTTGTCAGAACTCTGTCTCTAGATGGCGCTGCCCCTTCCCAGAGAACGTGCAGTGCCCCATGTGGCTGCGTGCAAGTTGCATCATTGCGTATTAATCCCTCCAAGGCCTCCATTGATGATGACCGTGCTTTCTGCTGAATCCTGCAGGTATGTTTGGTGTTACTTGTTAGGCAGCATTTCAAACTTTATTCCCGTTTTAAGCAAATCCTGCCTCTTCCTCTACCACTCATCAATTGGCGGGCGAAGGCAAGCCATTAGTTTAATAGTCGTTATCCTTGCTGCTACACCACGGAGTTTAATTGACTTCCTGTTGCTCGCCAGGATATCTACATTACATGTTAGTATGTTGCACTTCCAGGCAAAAACTAGGTTACACCGACCGCGTTGAAGGGTGCTATGGCTGGTGACGGTTGACAAGCTTTTCATGGGTGGTGTGCATGCACTCGTCTCGAGTTGAAGAGAGTTTGAAAACAGGTGTACACATGGGGCAAAATGGCAAATGCATTGCGATTGGTAACTCTCTCTCTCTCTCTCTCTCCCTCTCGCCTTACCATGGTTGACTGCTCATTAAACCAGGGTTCACAAACATTGGCACAAAGGAGGGTGGTGATCACTGGCATAAGTGTGTGGGAGAGAGGTATTAAAATGTAGTAAAAAATAAATAAGTGAAGCCAGCATGTGAATTGCATTCTGGACATAATTCTACATTCATTAAGACTCTAACCTCTGATATCAGTGTGAAGGAAAATATTAAAAATAAGGAAAAAGGCTATGTTCATGGACAGCCAATTTTTTTTGTGTTAAACATTTTTGTTGCCACAAACTTGGAACTTAATTTCAAAAAGCTTACTTAGCCTAAAGCGACCTCTATGTATAAAACCATTAAAGGTGGAATGTCAAATGATGGATCCGACTAAAGTGAAAATATTACTTTGAATAGTTGACAGTTTATAAAGTAGCTGTGGAAAGGTCAGATCTCAAAGAGAAGTATAGCCACATCTCTTTAGATCATTATCAATTTAAAATGGCAGACCTTGTTGTAAACAAGTGTATTGATTTATCAGCGTGTCGACTCGTCCACAGTAACCGTCTTTGCATTGAGTTGCGCTTTGATGTTGAAATGTACTTATTCTGCAAACTGTTAATAATTGCTGGAATCTGTAAGACTGTTTAGAAACTAGAATTTCTTCTGTCTTACAGGCCAGGAAGGTACAATTCATAGTGTTAAGATGCTGAGCTGTATTAATTCTGACATGTTACTATTTTTGGCAGGCCATTGGTTTGGATGACAAAGTGAGAAAATGGAGATCAACCACAGGTATCAGTATAGCTATTTTATTTGGAGACAATCAATGGTCAATCTGACATCAACATAATTGGAATTGGTTTCTGGGTTGGTAGCTTTTAGTTGACAGGATTTGGTGGAAATAGCAGTTTCAGTCACAACATGTTGCATTGCGACATATTATTTTAATAGCCTGATTTCAATCAGTTTGATTGGTGAAATTGCACAGACATTATCTTGTTGAATAGTGATGAATACAGTACACAACAACCATATTATTAACCAATATGCTTTTGTTTTCCAGCAACATCAAATATGAGAAAGAGGCTGCTGGACAGGGAGATGTGTCCAAAGCACTTTTGAAAATTGAGCAGAATTCTGAGAGCGAAGATGATGGGTTCATCAGCATCGATGATCTGTCAGTGTTCACAGACCTGTATGACCAGCCGATAGATGCAACTACATTCATGTAAGCTATTACAGGAATTTTTCACATAATAGTTAGTTGTTTATGCCACATAGTGTTTAATTGTTTATCATTTTTAACCTTATCTTCAAATAATTGATCTTCACTACTGCTCATGATAAGATGTTTCAATTACAAGATCTGTCTAGTCACACTTGGGATATCTTTATTTTTGGGTTGAATTTTAGTGTCACTCAAATCACACATCTATACTAGTAGACTTGGCAATATCCTTGGCAATATCCTTTAGGCCAACTTCAATTTATTTAGCTCTGAAATGCACATGCACCGCTCAGCTACGGCCCAGGAGAGTCTGTGTTGGAAAGATGATTAATACAGCAACTAATACATAAACACTATGGTCATTTTATTTCAATTTACAGCAACATTAAAGATGAGAAAGATGCTGCTGGGCAGGAAGACATGTCCACAGCTCTTGTGAAAAGTGAGGACCTGATGTCGGACCACAGCAATGGGAGCAGTGAGGTTGAATTTGTCGGAGAACTGAATGACCACCAGAGAAACGGCACTGCATTCCGGTACAGTCCCTGATCGTGCTGAAATGTCCTGTTCAGAGATCTGTGGTTATCGATACTGTGAAAGAAAACCAGGGCCTGCAAATCAATTTTAATTGCTCCCGTTTCCGCAGTTTGACCTGGCACCAAAAACGGAGGGGGTTTCTTTGTATAGTTATATACTGTGTTTATAATATTCTTGAGGTTCGGCTAGCCACTCTTATGCCCAGTTTTCCAGGTTTGTGGAAACACAAATGTTGAAGCAAAAGCAAAGACGAAAAAGTGAGAATGCAAGTTGTGATTGTCCAGAATGAGATCATGTATGATGATCGTAAGGGCATTGCTCACTTCACAGACAGGTGTAATTTGTGTAAGCTATTTGGTCAATCAATTTGGTCGGTAAAATGTATGCATTAGATTATTTTATTGATTGATGACCAACCGTACATATTACATAGCAAAGGTGCTTTCTTTTACAGAAACATAAAGGAGGAGAATACTGCTGCTCCTGACTTGACAGTAGACCAAAGTTCTGAGAGCGAAGATGATGAATTTGTCAGCATCAGTGACCTGCCAGTGTTCAGAGATCTGCACGACCAGCTGTATGAGCACCAGAGACGTGGAGCCGAATTCCTGTACAAGCTGTACCAATGCAGGTGTAAAGGTGGCGTCCTTGCAGATGACATGGGCCTCGGCAAAACCATCCAGGTCATCGCCTTCCTGTCAGGCATGTACGACGCGGGTCTGATCAAACACACACTGATTGTTATGCCATTGTCCCTCATCCCCACCTGGACCAAGGAGTTAACCAAGTGGACTCCTGGGATTAGGGTGAAGGACATTCACTGTGAGACTAAAGCACAGAGAATCAAGAACTTGAAGAAGGTCCAGAGTAAAGGGGGCGTGGCACTCACAACTTATAACTTGCTGATGGACAACTGGAAGCAGCTGGCATCATATAATGGGCAAAATTTTAAGTGGGACTACATAATCCTTGACGAGGCACACAAAATAAAGAACACGTCAACCAAAACTGCCCAAAGTGCATATGCCATACCAGCTGATAACCGCGTTCTCCTCACAGGAACCCCTGTGCAAAACAATCTGCGAGAGATGTGGGCTCTCTTCGATTTTGCTTGCCAAGGCACCCTCCTTGGCACATATAGAACCTTCAAAAATATGTATGAGAAACCCATTATGCGGGCAAGGGAGAAGGATGCCACTCCAAAACAGAAAGCCCTGGGATTGAGGATATCCCAAAACCTCACCAAAATCATCAGACCATACTTCCTTAGGAGGACCAAAGCAGAGGTCCAGAAGAACATTAAAACAACAACTGGAAAACGTCTGCACTCAAATGACAGCCAAGTCACAAATATGCAAACTGACACAAACGACACAATTACAGCAGTCATGCCAACAATGACGAGGAAGAACGACCTGATTGTGTGGACGTATCTGAGTGCAATTCAGGAAGACATCTACCATCAGTTCCTGTCACTGGACCACGTCCAAGAGCTGCTCAACAGCAAAAGGTCACCGCTCACTGCACTTGTGGTTCTGAAGAAACTGTGCGACCACCCAAGGCTGCTCTCAGCAAAGGCCATCAGTCAAATGGAGCTGAAAGAAGTAACATCCACGAACCAGCAAGACGATGATGACGAGTATGGCTCAAGCAGCATTGAGCACATACAAGATGAAACACTAATCTCAGAGTCTGGGAAAATGGTGTTCCTCATCCAACTCCTCGAGCGACTCAGAGAAGAAGGTCACCGCACCCTTGTCTTCGCAAGCTTCCGGAAGGTGCTGGACATAATACAGCAAGTCCTTGGCAACAGGGGGTTCAAAGTCTTGAGGCTTGATGGCAAAATCTCCAAGACCGCAGATAGGGCTCGGCTGATCTCACTGTTCCAGGAGGACAGCTCCTACTCTGTTTTCCTCCTGACGACCCAAGTGGGCGGTGTTGGCATCACCCTAACTGCAGCCAGTCGGGTGGTGATCTTTGACCCCAGCTGGAACCCTGCAACTGACTCCCAGGCCGTGGACCGCTCATACCGCATTGGACAGACTGAAAACGTGGTCATCTACCGGCTCATCACCTGTGGCACTGTGGAGGAAAAGATCTACAGACGGCAGGTGTTCAAAGACTCGGTGACCAGACAGTCGACCGGCGACACAAAGAATCCTTTCAGGTATCTTGAAATACACCATGTCCGGACACAACACACACTTGCCTCTTGATGTGTTTATCAAATACATGGAATACACATCAATAGTGGCAGCTATGGTGTTATTCATACAGTACTAGTGTACAATCAAGGGTGCGTTTTACAAGAAAAAGTGGACAAACGGAAGCTTTGGCTAACAAACCTATATTCGACTATACACTGTAAGACAACTAGCTGGCCAGTTGGGGACGGTCAGCCCTAATCTCTAACATGTAACTTGTTTTTAGAAACAATAACTAACTTTAAAGAGGAATAACGCCCATTTCAACATCTCTAAGGTATAGTAAAATGTTGAAAATGGGTGGAATTCCCCTTCACCCATTTAGGCCTGACCTAAGGTTTTTGAAAAACCTGAAATATTCATATTTCAGCATCAAATAAAGTAAATTATGGAATACTGTACATACTGTACAGAATCCAAATATGGATTCCCGGCCTGAAAGGGTTAAGTGGTGAATCATCTAGAAGGCAAGTAAGTTTTGCTTTATACTGTGTATTATCACTAAATCTGATGAACCACTTGACCCAGTATTATACCTTGTTGCATTGCAATGAGTGGTGGGCTTGTAGATTTGCTAAAAGAAATAATATATTCTTGCACCCACTTTGACTGTTATCAAGCAATAATTCCCAGCATGCTGCTTATTAATCAGAGTTCCTCGACATGGCATGTTGTCTGGAAGCCGACTGACATGATTGCATTGATAAGATGGAAACCCGGAAATCATCGATCAGCGTGGCTGGTTGGCCACCTTGTTTAAAGCCATGTGTCAGCATGGAGATGTGCCTGTGGTTATGTTTAGGATTAGGGTTAGAGGAGGCGAGTATATTGCATTTAAACGGACTGGGCAGGGCTGAAGATGCCCATCAAGTCAGTCGCCTGGCAGCCAACATAATAAGCAGCCTACTGGGAATACTCTTTTAATCAATGCAAAACTAACAAGATGATTGTGGTACTGATTGAAGTCATATTGCTCAGCCCTACATACAGTAAATCTACTTACTCAGGGCCTTGTTGCTACTGCATGATGCGAGGGCATCAATGATAACTCCTGACTTGTTATTCACCCTATGTTGAGATTATCTCTATCTATGCATATCATTGGCATGATCAGATTTGCATTTTCATGACACTATCGGATATCCCTTTCACAATATTTTCCTCCCCAGGTACTTCAGCAAGCAAGAACTGAGGGAGCTCTTCATCCTGGAGGATACACACTCCTCCAATACGCAGGTGCTGCTGCAGTCCCTCCATGCCAAGCATCGGAGGACTGACGCCAAACTGGACGAACACATCATGCACCTCCACTCCATGGAGATATTTGGCATCTCTGACCACGACCTGATGTTCTCAAAGAAGGTCAATGACCACGAGGAACCCGATGACAAAAAAACTTTGCGTGACATAGAGAGCAAAGTCAAGGAAGCACAAGAACTGATGAAGGCAGAGTCTGAGATGAATGCACAGCTGGGCTCAAGTGAGGAACAGGTCTGGCTCAGACAGATGGGTCACAATAGCCATGAAGGGCCATGGTCAAGCCTAGGCCGTCTGCTCCCAGAGTCCAACAACAACACAAGATGTGCACCTGCTGTGGAGGTGAAACTCGAACAGGCTGCAGTTTTTAAGAAGAAACCTACTGTAAGACAACCAGGGAAGATACAGTTCCCTCCAAGACCTCAGTTCCCCGACTACCACAACGCGGGGGTGGCACTGAAACAGACTGGAGCTGGTAAGAAGAAGCGTGCTGAAAGACAACGACAAAGCATGCAGTTGATCGATCTAACTCTAGATGAAGATGTTCGAGCCAAACAGACCGTTGGGATGCGTCGAGACCTGTCAGAGATGCAACATTATTCACCTAGAGATATATCCTTCCGTTCTAAACCTGTAGAGAAGGAAAACTCAAAGAAGAAGAATCAAAGCATGCACGTGATCGATCTAACTCTAGAAAAAAGTGTCATTGAGTACCAGGCTGTGAATCTCGATGGACGTGTCACAGAGAACCAGGACGTTGATCTAGATGAAGGTGTCGCAGAGAACCAGGCCGTTGATCTAGATCAAGGTGTTCCAGAGAGCCAGGTTGGCGATCTAGAAGAAGGTGTTGCAGAGAACGAGGTTGGCGATCTAAAAGAAAGTGTTGCAGAGAACGAGGCTGTCGATCTAGATGAAGGTATCACAGAGATTCAGGCTGTAAATAAAGATGATATCAAAGAGAATCAGTCAACCGCTGCAGATGAGGGCACTAAAGAGAACCAGGCCATCGATACAAATGAAGGTATTAAAGAGAGCCAGGCGATCGATGCAGATGATGGTATTAAAGAGAAACGGGCCATTGATGCAGAGGAAGGTGTCCAAGAGAAGCAGGCCATCAATCCTGATGAAGTTGTCACAGAGAACGAGAAGAAGAGGAAAGCAGCTGTGCTTTATGAAAGCCTGGAAAAGGAAGATGATGACCACATGCCTTCTGCTAGCCACTTTGACCGCTCATCACCAAGTTATTACGCAGTGCTTAAGCCGCTCTGTTCCACCCCCATCAGATCCAGTTCTTGGAGTCTTGGAGAGGACACTTTAGAGGCTCTGCGCAATTCCACAAGGTCGTTTTTTGAAACCTGGACCAATGAAGAATATCAAGGAGCGGAAAACTATAGTGATTGAGGAAGGAGGAGAGAAATGAATGCTCAGATGACTAGAAAACACCAACCATACATTTCACACAGTTGTTCATATCTCTAACTTTAGACTGTGCTTTTAGGAGTGGTTGAAGGAGTTGTTGTCTGACCTCAAAATGTTTTGTCAGGGACCCCTCCAGACTT
The DNA here is from genome assembly GCA_039105355.1 of Benthosema pterotum. Classification (NCBI taxonomy): domain Eukaryota; kingdom Metazoa; phylum Chordata; class Actinopteri; order Myctophiformes; family Myctophidae; genus Benthosema; species Benthosema pterotum. The sequence goes on from CM076972.1 coordinate 22,923,867, forward strand.
TCAAAAAAAAAAAAAAAAAAATAGCAGTTCTATCTCTTTTGTATCTATTGTCTTTTTGTTGTTTAAAAAAAAAAGGAAATTTGATGGTACTTAGCACTGTTAAAAATAAAATAAAAAGTACAGCACAAAGTGGTGTGCTGGCATATTGTGAATACCCAAGACCACAATCTAATTTACACTGATTGTTTAACAGTTTTACTGGGTTAATGCAAATTTACAGTATCTGTTTACTTTCTTTATTCAGTTGTCATAATGATATCATTGCTTGTATTCTGGAGTTGGCCTTTGTAATGACCACTGGCATGTGTTCTGTTTCACAATAAATTCGGAAGGTTTTTGTTCATTCATGTTTTTTACCAATTCTTATGACAAATGTGTACCTTTATTGTGTGGGGGCAAGGCACTGGCACTTTATTTGTGCAAATACAAAAAGATTTGTTTATATTTATTGGTGGATTTGCAATGGTGGATTATCACTATAGTCTGTTATATTTCTCAGCTGTATTCATAAACTGATGTAACTTATTTTATGTTTCATCTGTTTATTAATACAGCTGAGAAATACAACAGACAATGGCTCAAACCAGAAAAAGACAAATCCCAGATAATATTATCTAGACTCATGTTTCTGTCACCCACACAATACCCACTAGCCATGTACAGCAGACCATGACCGATCATAGAATATTAAAACCATTTATCTTCAGCATTGCTTTTGGGTCATTGCTGGAGGCTTTCTAGGTCAGGGGTAGTCGCTCCTTTCACTAAGAGTAACATTTTACAGTTCTTTTTATCCAAACCTGTAATCCTGTTGCTACACGTAGCCTATATGCAATCCTCTTGTTTATGGCCTTTCCTTTTAATATTGAAAACTAAACTGCTAGGAAACATACAGTAATCATTCTACAAAGTCAGAAACCAATGCTGTTAACCTTGTTGCTGCATGTCTTTCAAAATGTGGCCCTTTTAGAGCTGTGCCTGCTAGTGTATGATAATTTTGATGTCAAAGCCTTTTCACAACTCAAAATGAAAAGAGCCATTATATGTTTATTTATTCCTTTGTATACTTATTTCCCCCAAAAATCCCCACAGCCAATTATTTGGCATTTTACCCTTTTGACATGATTACAGGAGAGTGTTTTGCCAACAAACAAATATTGATGTGTATTCAAAATAACGAGTCAAATTTTATGCTGGGAGCATGTACCTGCATTACTTTACAGCCATAAACAGCATACCAGTTTGAACTGAACTTGCAAAAGACAGTGCTCTTTGCTCTGCTGGGACTGTCTAATTCCTAAATCAGAATCGGTGTGACAGGAGCGGAAGGCTGGGGGAGCTAATCTTTGTTATTCTGCTAGAAGTGATGTTGCCCAGAGGGAGAGGAATCCCAGACTGTTTAATCAGTCATATTAATCATACATTATTTATGACAATTACAGGAAATGCTGTGTGCAGCAGCAGTAGCCTGGGCCCTCCAAGGCAGCAGCATGAGGAAGCGGGTGGGAGTAGATACAGTATGACTGGGCCCTAGGTGTCTCCCAAAAGATAATGCATCATTCAGTAGCCAGAGATAAGCCACCTCTACGTGGTGGTACCACTCAAGAGACCGAATGTGCGAACATGCGTACATGTCTATTTGCTCCAGTGATTGAGCTACAATCTTATTCCTTACTATTGTAGGTCAAGGCGATGGATTCCTCTCTAACTCATACATATTTTGTCATACGTAACAGGATACTGGACAGAAATTAAAGGCTATGAGTAAGAAGGCCTATGCAATCTCAATGTGGGATATAAAAAAAAGTATTAATCTAAATTATCAAAAACTTGCACACAAGGTGAAATAACTACATAATATGTGCAACATGTACACTAAACGTTTTACATAATTGCATGTGTACCAAACACATGCACACTTACGGTATATTACATACTGTATACTACTGTATACATACACAGACACACACACACACACACACACAGTAGTATACAGTATATGAAATATGTTTTATACTATGAAATAACTCCAATCCTGAAAACAATGGGATGAAAGAAGGGCTTCTTGTCTCAGTTTTCCCCTGGGGGACAGCTATATATATACTGTGTGCTGGTGTCATTTCTTAACCTGCTACTGCAGAGCTTTGGAGTCTCCAAGCAGCTGCTTTGCCTAACACGACGTAGGCTACAGTGGAGAGTTGCCACTGCCGGTGTCTCCCGGTCATTCATCACCCTGGCACGGCAGCGTTGAGGCACGCTCAGGTGAGCCTGATTAAAGCCAGGAATTCCTCCCAACTGCCCTGTCCCATCCATAACTGTCCTATCCATCTCCCTGCTGCTTTATTCATGTGCTATCTGGCTCACTGGCTTTCACTCAATGATCCTCCTCCCCGCCTAATGTGTGCCCATTCAGACGATGGCGTCACAGGCCAAGAATCGCAGATCTACTAGCTCATGTGTCATGTCAGTGAAGTGTTATGGGTTTATAGATTGCCTATTTTTGGTGTGCAATAACAGTACTGTTTAGTCAAGGGCTTAACTCACATATGACCTAGTGAATTTCTGCCTACCCATCCTCTGACAGGGTCTTTGTCTGTTGATATTTTGCAGACAAAAAACACTGTAAGCCTTTTTGTGTGTCACTATTGTGGAAATGTCATGTGTATTCGTATTCGTCATGCAATGAATTCCTAACTATTATTTCTTATGAGTACATCCAGACACATGTCATGTAGTGCAAATACTGTACAATTGACTTCTTATATACTATACATTTTGATGCAAAAATATTCACAGATTCAGTTCCTGAGATCGTAATGTTATTGTTGTTATTCATCACACTCTTGGTGTGTAGTGACCATGACTGTTGAATGCATTTTGGCCTTACTCCAATTTTGACAAGGACTTCTAAATCCTGACCCACGTTCTGAAAAACTTCAAATATTTATAGTATAATTTTAAAAAAGCCAAAAATGTTTCCTGGCTTGAAGGGGAAAAATCCAAAGGGGTTCCCCTTCATTATTGCTTCTAAACCATGGATAACGTTCTCTCGCAATTAATGTTTATTGTTTAATTAGGGATCAATATATTCTCACATTATCTTCATTATTGCTGGTCATGTGCCAATAGCTTGTTTGAACAATACAATGAATGTTAAATTGCACTGTACATTGCCTTTTATTTACCCTGTAATTCAGCTTAATATAAAAAAAAAACTTGAACCTTTTTTGCTTCATACTGTATATTCAGGTGCATGTACAATACAGTTCTTTAGAAAGTGGTTAGAGGACATAGAGGCTAATCTCCCAATAGCAGTCAGGACCACTGAGGTTAACATGCCACTGCGAGAAGGTATACTACAGCAGAGTCAGTTAGCTTCAATTTACCTGCTGCTGCTGAGCCAGCAGCTTAGGCCACTGTGATAAGAGACCAGGACCAAACCTAAATCTGCACAGCCCCCACCCCTTCTCTTACTGTATCACTACTCCCCCTCTTTTGCTCTTTCTCTGTAAAAGCCTTCACTTGTCAGTGTGAGTGTCCATATGCCACTGTAATTAAAGGGCACGTACCTCTGGGGATGGATGGCCGTTGTATTGTCAGTTATGATAATTGACTGTAATTTTCACACAGGTACAGTGGAATAGCGTGTAGTGGCAAAGTGAAGTAACTTAATACAAAGACAGACGAGACAAAAGAGTAACAGTGCAAAGATAACTCAACTTTAGTACTGATTGTTATGACCTGGCTCTTAGGCCACAACAAAAGGAGGGAGTCACACGGTTGTTAAAAGTGTACACATAATTTATTTCCTTAAAACCAGTTAATTTAAATACGTATTTCATTAAAGGTATCAAAAGTTCTATGCCAAATAACAATAAGTATGAGGTGTGTTCATCAGTCAGATCAGTAGTGTAAGTGAGTGGATGTGTGTTAAATGTTATGTGGGGTGTTGAACTGTGCAAACCAAAGTGCTGCTGCTTTGAAGAAGGCGAGAGAGAGACTGAGTGTGGCCACACCCAGCCTCTTATAGTGCACTCTGGGAACACTGGCCAGGTGCTCCCAATGCACCTGATGGGCCACTCAGAACCTGTGGGAGGCAAAGTTATGGTGGCCTGCACTCTACAACCACACAGGCCCTAGTAACTACAGGGGCTGTGACACCCTCCCCCTACAAAGCGAGGACCCTTAGGGGCCGAGACACCATCCGCTAATAATTCAAAATAGCGCATACTAATCATTTGGGTAATTCAGCATAGACAATATAACTTTTAAAAAGCAACCAAAGTCTGTTTGGCAGATGTTAGCTACAGTACACAAGTTTGCACAGCCTACCCTCCCAATTTAGATGCCAACAACAAACCAATTGCAATAAACACAATAGAGCACATCCATGCTTGCTGATGTTAAAAGGGGTTTTAAAAGTGGTGGTATTCAGCTGAGGGGCAGGTACACCCTGTCAGCTCTAGCCCTAATGCACTACAGCATCAGCCCTTGTTTGGAGCTCCACCTCTCAGAGGTGGAAGGCCAGCCTAGACTAGAAGTCCCCCCCAGCATACAAAACTACCACACTGTGGCATGATGGTTCTTCTATAGCTTTCATCACATTTGACACACCAAGTCTCCTACAAGGCAAACAGAGACAATACGAGACATTACCTATTTTAACAATCAGCAACACAAAGTGCTTTAGCCAATTAATTGTTATTATTTTAAGGGCGGGAATCTGTGCAAACCATATACACCTGCCAAACCAACTTAAACCAATATTACCAATATACCTGACATAGTTTACCAAAGTTTATAACTATAAACCAACATTAAGACAAAGCACAAAACAACTTTCAGCCCAACCAAGTCAATATGCATCCAGCACACCAGGCCCTTACTCAGCAACTAAGACTACCGGTATTCTTGAAGCATTTAAGAGTAGAGGAACAGGGACATCGGTAGACGCAAGACAAAAACTTGGCCACAATTAAATACCACATAACAATTCATTGTCCAACATAATTCACTTCCTCATAACATTTTCTGATCCAATATACAAAATCCAGTAATTCAGTACATTTACCAAAAGCCAACCTGAATATAACCAAGGGTGGAGGCTCCTCCCAGTTTGCCAGGAGTGTGCGCACAAAGCCTCACACCTATCTATCCAGCATTGCACTTAACCAAACCCCCCTCCCCAACCGACCCATATGTCAGAAGGACAAGGGAAACGACCACCGTCTCCCAGCCATTTCTGGCCTGGCAAGACAAATCGCATACCTAACAGGGTACAAACAAAATCTACACCTCCCAGCCACCTACAGCCTGACAGATACAACACACTGCCTCCCAGCTGCACCAGCCTGGTGAAGACTACACCTGCTATTACTTTACCAATTTAAACAGCTCTCTCACATGGAGCTCACAAATTACTGTATGTACTGACACCAAAATGCTGGACTAACCAATTCAGACAGAAATACTATTAGAACTACTAGAAGGACATGTGAACCATTAGACTGACTACAACTGACAAACACCCAAAACAAAACAAAATGCTCTCTCTCCAACCCTACAAAGCCAGGACAGGTATCACAGGTGTGCCTACAGGAGTGGTGATCCCCCTACCTCAACTGCCTAACAATACTAAACTGATCAACTTGCCCTGGTCTTCAGTGGTCCTCCTGAGTCCCCCATACCGACAAGGCATCCCAGTGGTACCACCCTGTCCCATCTTGTGTGGAACAGAATCTAAAAAAAACAAAGCAACAAAATAAAGAAAATACAGTGAGTTCCACAGGGGAAAACACCGTTAACCCTATACGGGGAACACCACCCCTCAGACAAAACACACCCGTCAGACCCATCCTAACACTATTGAGTAATAAAAATACCAAATATCTTTTACTGTATACTGTATATCTAAACTGGACTAATAAATACTAGAACAAAACACTTTAACCACCGTGCAACTCCTCCTAATGCCAAAATACTATGACTAATCTGCCAATCTACAAGTTCAAACTGAACAGGAAGCTTACTTTACCTGTTAAAAGTTATGACCAATCCGAGTTCAAATCACAGGCACTATGTTATGGTGCCGTGAGCAGGACGAGCCCCCTTGTTATGACCTGGCTCTTAGGCCACAACAAAAGGAGGGAGTCACACAGTTGTTAAAAGTGTACACATAATTTATTTCCTTAAAACCAGTTAATTTAAATACGTATTTCATTAAAGGTATCAAAAGTTCTATGCCAAATAACAATAAGTATGAGGTGTGTTCATCAGTCAGATCAGTAGTGTAAGTGAGTGGATGTGTGTTAAATGTTATGTGGGGTGTTGAACTGTGCAAACCAAAGTGCTGCTGCTTTGAAGAAGGCAAGAGAGAGACTGAGTGTGGCCACACCCAGCCTCTTATAGTGCACTCTGGGAACACTGGCCAGGTGCTCCCAATGCACCTGATGGGCCACTCAGAACCTGTGGGAGGCAAAGTTATGGTGGCCTGCACTCTACAACCACACAGGCCCTAGTAACTACAGGGGCTGTGACACACGCACACGGTCTCTGGGCCTTGTGCCTTGTAGTCTATGCAACACTGCAACAGTAGCAACTGTATATTAGAACATACCACACAATATAATAAACTCAATCATTCCATTTGTGTTCATTCAGTCATATGTTGTAGTAAGTAGAGTATGATTGCTGCTGTAAAAGAAGCATATTTTTAAAGGGTGGTACTGGTACGGTATACGTATATTATCAGAAATTCAGATCACAGACTATAGGGCATTGGGTCAATTTGCTAATAACTGCAGGTATCATACCAATAATAAACCATTACACAAACATTAATTAGGGTGACAGCTGTTAGAAAAAGGCGATAGAGATGATACTTTACTGGCAGCATTACCAAGTGATAAATATAAATATCTATGACAGTTTCACAGGCCAAAAATACAGTAGCAGATCTACAGCCATTCAATCCATTGTGAAAGCAATGTGTTGTGAGCTCATATCTTGGCTGTATTCACCAAATCAGGCTTTAAAGACAATCTTTCATGCCCTTTAGTGTGACTCCAGTGCCTCTGTGCTGGAAGGCAGCTGACAGAATGACCTGCTCAGCAGTATATGGACATCACACTGGAGCATGGCAGTTGGAATAGCCAGGTGTGGACCTACGTACAGTAGCTGGACAAGGATTTAATGGAGGGTTGTGATGGGCTTTCAATTATTGATCTCTACAGGAATGGATCATGATTGGTTGCGAAGCACTGACCTTCCCCACTTACTAAATGAAGGACAGCTGAGACATCTTGTCCTGTTCAGTATGCTGATAGCGTTGATCCACGGGAACTAATATTAAATATTAGTAGTTGATATGTCGGGTACAAATGTTCAAGGTTAGTTTTTTTGGGGCAATGAGGGGCTTTTTGATAACCCCTTTAGTCATAGATTTTCATGGATATGTAGAATGTCTGATATGTTTAATTTTAGTGGTCTAGGCACCAAGCCTTACAGTGTTGCAGGTTTGAATCCTGATGCTGACGACCTTTGCTGCGTGTCGCTCCCCACCATATTTCTACCCCTTTAGTCAGTCTACTGCTACGAATAAAGGCATAAAAATGCCCAAAACAAATATTTAAGAAGGAGAAGATGAGTAGGCTACTAGGCTTAACTGTTTATTTGTCTTTCTTATTTTTTTCTCTTTCTCTTATTTTAAAATGAAACTCTGTGACCAGAAAAAGTACATAGTTTGGGTAATGATATGTGAAGATTATGAGAATGTTGTACATCACAATATGTATAAACATTGCTCAGTGAGATAAATCAATGTCAAATCAAATAAATAATGGATTCATCTGCCTCCATTTTGCTCTTTGAGATGCCACCTGAGATGCCTATAATATAAAACTTTAATATAAACTTTGGCATTTGCAGCACTGTGGGGGAGTGGGCGCTGCAGGCAGGAAAAAAGTGTGTTGGAAACTATAGTGTATAATATACACTATAGTTTCCAACACACTTTTTCCCTGAACAAGAAAGCAAGAATAGACTATATTATAGTCTATTCTTGCTTTCTTGTTCAGGGATTCTCTACTGACACCTAATGGCTGCCCACAAAATCTCCTCACCTGTAATAACACCCCTCAGTTATTGTTTTTTAAGAATGCAGCAAGGACTGATTGCCTGCATCTATTCTACCACACAATTGTGGAGTGATCCTCACACACGCACACACATGGCCAGTACAGAATTAATTCCATATTGTATGTTGATCTGAACCACCCTGCTCACTGATCTGCTCACTCAGCAGTACATCTGCTGTCATACCCATCATGTTAGTGCTTACAATTTCAGCACTAAAACATGGTAGGACATCCTATATATAGGTAAATGCTATCTAAATCTTCTTGAAGGACTAGGGATTTTAAAACAAAATTTTAAGGTGATTTATTTTTTATTATCTACTACAGATCTAATAAACCCCAGGAAATTAACTGGCCACGGACGTTCACAGGATCTAATGAATGTGAAGGAGGCAGCACACCACACTTCACTTTACACACTCCCTATTTGGGCAATATGGCAGTTTGTCACATTCAGCAGATCATTTGTGGTCAGTTATAATTTCCTGGGTTTTTATTAGGACTGTAGTCGATAATAAAAAAGATATTGCTTAAAAAAAGCATTTAGGACCATGTTTGAATCCTCCCTCACATACCTAAAATCCCTAAAACTAAAGAAAGCAAGGAATATAAAACAATTAACAACCACTTCTACTTTCTGTAATAATAACCTAAAACATGAACATAAAAAAGTTGCTCTCTAAACTAGGATGGTATTGCAAGCGCTATGGTTTGTTGCAAGTGTCATGTCACAAGAATAGCATGCTTAATTATGTATCATCACAAAGATGAATAATCATTACTTTTTACTCTGTCTCAAAACATATTTCAGAACAGGTGTTTTCAACAATTGGTTGGTGGACCAAAGGTGGTCTTGCATGCGGTCTGTGACTGCATGCATTTAGTAGGCTAAATTTATACAGTTGATTTATTTTATTTATTTTTCCTTTACACAATAGGCCTAGTTGACCAACACTGTAGGCTACTGATTGACCTGGTGACCCAAAAGAAAATAGGAGGAAGTGCATCGTGGGATGTGCAGTAGCCAAATATACATGGGATACATTGCAAAAAAAAATAATAATTTTAGGGAGGAGGGGGGGGGGGTATTTTAAAGTCAATTCCAACTGTCGATCAGATGGAAAAAGGTGATTTTGCAATGCACTTGGAAAAGGTCAGAGCCAGATGAGGTAAGCCTGGGGACCGAGCCTAGGTCCCCCCCTATGGGTCCCCCTCACATGGCCGAAAGCTCTTGGAGAAAAGGCTAACCTCGGCACGTCACAGAAAAAGGCAAACAAACTCCTCCCCAGGCTCCGCCCTCTCGTAGCTCCCTCTGCTTCTGCTGTTGCATCAGATTGATCACATCCGGGAAACGTCACATCATCATCCTTGTTGTCCCACATCCCATTCAGCCGGCTTGCTCGTGGTAGAAACAGACCCCGACAACATTCATTCATCTGAGTAGTAAACTCAACCACAGGGACAGCCAATTGTTCTTCTAATGGCAGAAGACGGCTTGGCGGATAAAATGAGCGAAATGCAAGTGGACGAAGGCAAAAAGGTTGTACTGTAAAATAACTAAAGGTTTAACTTGTGTATAGCATGTCATGCTAGCTGGTAGCAGTGTGCTTCACTGTCATGTCATATAGTGATACGTGTAGGCTAGCTATCTATTCTACAGTAAGTATACAGATAGTGACTGAGTTGTTCAACTCAAGGTTTACAGCAGTTGTAAAAACAGAGGTGGGTGAACTACACGTGTACTGGAAGATCCATTATTTCCCTTTCGGTTAATTTGTAAAGAGATGGAAAGAAGAAATCCAGATAGACTGAAATCAGTCAGTGGACTGGTTATAAATAGTGATTGAATGACTTGAAGCAAGTTGAAGGTGTGTGTGTGTGTGTGTGTGTGTGTGTGTGTGTGTGTGTGTGTGTGTGTGTGTGTGTGTGTGTGTGTGTGTGTGTGTGTGCGTGCACAAGTGCACATACAGTACAGTGAGTACACATGGGCATAATGTATAACTGTAATGCTACATTACATACAGTATTTACATGTTAATTTACTGGAAATACAGCTGAATTAAATATTCATGTAGTACAGGGGTTTTTAACAGGTGCTCCATGGACCACTGGTGAGGGGGTATTGCATGTGGTCCCTGAACAAACATAGTAGTTAGTTTTTCCTTCCACTAGTTGAGAAACGGTGAACTGAATGACCTGGTGACTCTATGGTGACCATCCGTGTAGACATAATTTACTGAGAAGTTGGAGGTCAAGAAATTCAACAAAAAAATGGGAGCTACCATCTAAAGAAGGGGAAGTGCACCGGATTGTCTAGTTGAGTCATTGTTATCATGAAATTATTTGTAGTCAAGGACCAATGGCTTAGAAAGTGCAGTGCGATGCATAGGAAATGATACAAAAGCAGTAATCCTAGCCCATATCCCCACCCAACACACTATTTACACAGAACAAGAATGTTATTTAGTTAAGTGTTAAAGAGAAGAAGATGGAAAATGATAAGTTAAAATAAAGGAGAAACATTAGAGAATACTGTGAGTGAGTGCACAAGAAATTAATTGAAACCCACAGAAAGGCATCGGTAAACGGAACAGTATTCAGCGTTCATCTAAAGAAGAGTGTGCTCCATATGTGGCGAATAGAAACCAAACGCTGCATAATTATCCAAGAGTAAAAGTGAAAATGCCAGTTAGCACCATCTTCATAATAGGTAAATACACAGACAGAACCAAACTATTATTTTTATCATAATAAGATCATTCAATATACACTTGCTTTTTTCATGGAGCCCGGCCCAGCCTTACTGATCTTCATACATTTTAGGCTCGAGCCTGACCCTAAAATGTCGGGTTGGGCCTGTTTGGGTTCGGGCAGAATTTGGCAGAGTTTGAGAACTCTGCCATGCACAAGAGATCATCATCACAAATGTATTTTAGCCCAAGGTGTAGGTATACAGTAGTATGTTATGTGTAGTTCACATCTGTTAATGGAAAACAACATAATAAAATAATTAGAGCTGTCAATCGATTAAAATATTTAATCGCGATTAATCGCATGATTGCCCATAGTTAATCTTTGATTAATCGCAATTTAATCGCATATTTTCATGAGTTCTAAATATACCTTAAATGAGTGTTTTTCAAGAATATTCATATCAAGGTCAATTATTTATTCTGCATTTGAGCCACAGACCACCATTTGATGACATTTATTTAGACTTCCAGACCTAAATTAAAGAATTTGTCAATGATATCATTCGGAACGAACATGCACATTTTGTAGAAAGTTCTCTACATTCTCTAATTGTGTAGACTTATTTTAAAATAACTTAACTGATGCAGATATTTAAAAATTATTCACCTGCATTTGGCGAAATTGAACCAAATGGACCCACTCGGCCTTTGGTTTTACTGTGAGTTAATCTCGCACTAAAAAAATTAATCGAGTTAACTCATGGCTGAGTTAACTCGCGATTAACTAGTTAACTCGGACAGCCTTAAAAATAATGCTTGTGGTTTCTTATCAAGGGTGGAGGTGGTAAAGAAGGAGGCAAGAAGAAGGCAAAAATTGCCACAGGAGACTCTGGTGGCAGGACAGAGGTGAGATGCTAAATCACATTGTTGGATGCTACAAAGGTTTTGCTGTTGTTAAGGGCATGCTACTAGCATGGTTTAACGTGCCAAGAGAAAGGACAAGACATGGCTCTGAATTGGTTCTGAGACTGTGGCAGTGGAACAATACCTATGCATGATCTGGTAATGGAAAGGACTGTGTACTGTACCATCAAGATAAGAGGCATTACTCAGTGCTTGTTTTAGATTGGGAGCTGTGTCTGCCAACAGAAAATCTGACATGTTAAAAGTGAGTGTTAAAAGGGGATGAAATCCTATGCTGTTTGTTTTCTAAACCTTCAATTTTGAGTGTATGCAAATCAAACAAGTGGGCCTGTACGTGTCCCTTTGCACACTGCACTCACAGTTGAATAAACACTGAGGAATGCATTATGTATAAACATTCAATCTACATGAATGCATTCTGAAAGTACAAACCCAAACAAATGAGTCAGTCAATGCGGGGTGTGTTCGACTGTTCACAAGGCACCTGATAGATTTGCCACCCCAGCTCCCTATGTTGACTCAGACCTATGTCTTGTTACATTCCAGCTGACCCCACCACCTCAGTATATTGAGGGGCGCCTGTCTCTCTACACAACGCTGAAAGCTGAACATGACGCCCTGTTGGCCGAGAGGGCTGCAAACGACTCTCGCCCCATCAAGGTGACCCTGCCTGATGGGAAGGTGGTGGACGGCGAGTCTTGGAAGACCACACCGTACCAGGTGGCGTGCGGCATCAGGTTGGTGCTATGGCAGACGTACTTACCATTTTCTGTTGTTGTCATTGGTCAGCGTCAGCCCCTTGTTGCTGTTCACCTTGGTAGCCATTTTGCCAGCCTGTAGTGCCGCCTTGAGGTCCAGAGTGCCATTTATATGCATTAAGTAATTGATTGATTATCTCAAAAACAAAAAATCATGAACAGCAGTTGTATCACTTTTTTTCGCCGATTGCATCATTTCTGGAAAAATAAATAAATAAACTCTTCCACCATTACACACCCACAGGAGAGATGCTAGGAAGTTATTATGCCAAAATTAATCATATTGAAGTGAAAGTGAAAGTTAGGTGGCCATTGATTGCCACAATAGGCTCAGATATGGACCTAAATACACCCCCTGTCACCTAATTATGCATTCCCGCGCGGGGGTGAAATCCCCCGCGATTTCAAATCTCGTCTTAACGTCTATGGCAACTGTTACCTGGCTCGTTTTTGTAAACAATACTCGTTTTAAGGTCCATGGCACTTATACGGTTAAAATGGCAGCTGCAAAGATTTATAGACCTGCGCAGTGACGTCACCACCCCTGTTCCAGAAATGGATTCCACATTCATTTTTCTCATAGACTTTTCAAAAATAATTTATATAAAGACGATTACACCGCGGACAAAGCCAACTCGGGTCGTGACGAATCATGATGACACACACAAAGTTTTGGGACAATCAAATCATTTCCAAGATGAAAAACGAAACAAAAAGTCTTGTATCATGCCGTTTTCTACTTCTTCCTAATTATATATTAATATGACGATATTGTGTTGGCTTTGGCCGCGACCCAATCGTGTTATTAACCATTTTCGAATAGTGGAATCCACTAGTGGAACAGGGCTGGTGACGTCACTGCACAGGTCTATACATTTTTATGTCATTGGAACCGGTAGTGGTAGTGAATGAATGAATCACAGGAGTGTTTTGCCTTTCAGCCAAGGTCTTGCTGACAACACGGTTATTGCCAAAGTGAACGACTGTGTTTGGGACTTGGATAGACCACTAGAGAATGACTGTAGTCTGCAGCTACTCAAGTTTGACGATGAGGAAGCCCAAGCAGTAAGTCTGTTCCGCTTTAGCTCTGAGTAACTAAGCCCAGAGTTCTGAGTAACACACACACACAAACACAAATGTCTTTTCCAAAAACAGATAATATCCAAGTTTGCAACAATGATTTCCCATATGGTACAAATGGAAAGGGAGCTGTACACCAGTGCTCGATGCCAACTGCCACTTCTGCCACTGCTTTCACCTGGGTTCATGCCCTCAGTACTTTCTCATAATTACGCATTTACAAATTATTTATTTGACTATTCCTCAGGTATACTGGCACTCCAGTGCCCACATCATGGGTGAAGCCATGGAGCGGGTGTACGGAGGCTGCCTCTGCTACGGCCCACCCATCGAGAATGGTTTCTACTATGACATGTACCTCGAGGATGAGTAAGTCTGGACAAATGTCTTCAGTATTAGTACTTCAAGGTTTAGACACAGTAATTCTAGTTCTAAAATTTAATTGAGCTTGGATGGACCAATACAGTACATTTATTCTCCATTGCACAATGTTGTCACTCGTTCCTGTTGCAAGGTCATTCTGACATTGTTAAGGGACTGGGTGCACTCGGGGTTTTTAGATGGTGTGCACATAATAGAAAAATTGTGCTACCGGACAAAATGTTTATACATGGAAAATTATTTGGTAGAAGGACTGCAACCAACCAACTTAACAAATATTGCCACGGATTGAGTTGTAGTCTTATACCCACTTGTCATTTGATAGGTGCGTATCAAGCAATGACTTTCCATGTTTGGAGACCCTGTGCAAGAAGATCATCAAGGAGAAGCAGCCCTTTGAGAGGCTGGAGATTAAGAAGGAGACTCTCCTGGAAATGTTCAAGGTACCTACCCAGCCTCAACCACAAAACAAACGGGTGCAAATGTAAATCAAGTGAAAGAGTATTGTTGAGAAGACTATAAACTTTTCCAAAATAATACTAATTGAAAATACTTGTATTCGTAGGTAATTTTCCCCCTGACATTGTATATTATATTTTATAGTTTAGATCTACTCTGTATGTAGATTATGGATATAATTCATTTTCCAAAAAGCTACGGACCCAGAGATTTAAATAAGGCGTATGTTGCAAAAATCATAGTCCTAGATATGCTTATAATATATAATTTATTAATACCTGATAGAGTAGCAATTATTATTACCTGCATAATGTACCCTATAGGCTACATTATGCAAGCTATTGAAAACATGGCTTCACGTTTTTATTTAATTATTTTTTTTGTCTGCATCCACAAAATTGTTTCAAGTTGAGAGGACACAATCTATTAGGCAACTGCTATTCATCTGTTGATATTTGGGCTGTTAAACAATCCTGTTGTTGATGCATTTAAATAAATATATAGAAAATGACTGCTCTGCTCAAGAGCAATGTTAGTATTAAAGTGTTGTGTGTATAATTCTACATTCTAGACTCACGAGTCACTGTCCCTGTACACAGCTGTGCATGCCTGCATTTTAGTATCAATTACTGTAGTGTCAACATACTTGCCTTGGTGCAGCAATGTCATCTGGTATTGCTTTGGAAAGAGATGCCAGATGGAAGCAAAGCTGTGTATGGTTTTCGGTAGTTTACATCAGTAGGAGTTGTAACCTGGTTACCACCACTTGCCATTCTCAAGCCTACTCTTGCATTTCACAGTACAACAAGTTTAAGTGTCGCATTCTGAATGAGAAAGTCACCACCCCTACTACTACAGTTTACAGGTAAGCCAACGGTCTGTACATTTTAAGTTTATATTTCAGTTTGAATCTGAATAATCTTATTTCCATAAATGTGGATTATACTGGAGATTATACTGGAATTAAATAATATGCAGTATACTGGTGTAAACTTGCAGACAGATGAATTATTTCATATTATTGATCATGTTGAATTTGCACACAGTGGGTGCTAGTGTTTATTTGTATCCAGTAATACGCTTTTGCAACAGATAGGACTACTATACATAAAACATGCTGTGTATTCTAGGTGTGGTCCATTGATTGACCTGTGCAGAGGACCTCATGTGAGACACACCGGAAAGATTAAGGTTCTGAAGATTCACAAGGTGACCAGCTTGTGTTTTTTTTTCTTGTCGCATGTACAATTGTCATAGGATAAGCACTAAAAGAAAATTAATTAAAACATAACCATTCTTGAACATGTGCGTTGTTCCAGAATTCATCCACCTACTGGGAGGGAAAGGCTGATAAGGAAAGCCTCCAGAGACTCTACGGAATCTCTTTCCCTGACTCCAAGATGCTCAAAGACTGGGAGAAGTTCCAGGAGGAGGCAAAGAACCGAGACCATCGTAAACTGGGACGGGTATGGGCTACCATGACATTCTGCAGCTCTCACTCCATCTCATCATCTGTATATACACAGAAATATCTAGTGCTGACATTAGCCCAATGTACAAACCCCATATACTGTATGTGGTTATAAACAAGGGGTATCGTGTTTTTATTGAGAGATTATCAACATTTTCTAAACTCAGCCCAAAATACTCCATCACCTTCTGTACGAGGCAAGATAATTGGCCTTACACCCCAGATATTCTCAGCCAGTCCTGGCCATACAACCCAGTTATCCCAGTTAAATTATCACCGGACTGCAGTGGGTCCTAAACTGATGTAGCCATCGGTTTTCTTGTTAGAAATTATAATAGATTATATAAAAGCAAATCTATACTTGCAAGCAAACACTGCTTGTTTGTAAATATTGCCTTTTTAATTTGATATGAATGATATAGTGTTAGAAAGCTCTCTGATTTGCCATTTGTACAGTGTAAGACAAAATGTTAGATGTGTCAATATAGGTTAATATTGTGCTCACACCATCTTTAACTTGGAGTGAGGATTGTGGGATTTCCGGTTGTATCCTTCTCTGCAAGTCATAGGTTAGCAAGGAGTGCCGATAATTACTGACAACACCAGGTGACATAGCTCCACATACATGGCAGTTCAGAGTTGCCAGCACATTGGTTAAGCAGAAACCAGCGTTTCTTTAACGTTCTTTATCCTCTTCCAGGAGCAGGAACTGTTCTTTTTCCATGACCTGAGCCCTGGGAGCTGCTTCTTCCTGCCTAATGGAGCATACATTTATAACACCCTGGTGGAGTTCATCAGAGTGAGTCTCATTGTGTTACTACAGTATCCTTGCACAAAATATCTGTCCATATGTTTGTGTAGTTCATATTTCAAGAACAAATAAAATGATATACAAGTTCATTGTAAAAATCAAGTATGTAATCTGTTAGAGTGAATACAGGAAGAGGGGTTTCCAGGAGGTGGTCACACCTAACGTCTACAACAGCAAGTTATGGCAGACATCCGGCCACTGGGAACACTACAGTGAGAACATGTTCTCATTTGAGTCAGAGAAGGAGACCTTTGCCCTCAAACCCATGAACTGCCCTGGTCACTGGTAAGGCCCATCATTCAGTGGACCCTGTAATAACTGCTGTCAAGACTGAAATGCACATAAAACTGACACATTCTATGAAGACTGTATTTCAAAGCCTTCACCCCATATTAAGATATTTGCACACCTGAAGTTCTAATCTAATCTGTGAACACTGGCCCAACTCTGTCCCATCCAGTCTTATGTTCGACCATCGGCCCCGCTCCTGGAGAGAGTTGCCTATCCGCTTTGCCGATTTTGGAGTCCTACACAGGAATGAGCTGTCGGGAGCACTGACTGGTCTCACCCGTGTCCGGCGCTTCCAGCAGGACGACGCTCACATCTTCTGCACCATGGACCAGGTAAGGCCACAACACAGTGTAGCAATGGGTCACACAATCACATTTGATAACACCATATGATATTATAGCTTTTCAGTTGCTTCATAAAGTGCTACCATCAGCAAACATAACCATGTTTAACATTACTTCTATGTTTGTTTGTTTTTCCCTGGTTACATATATCTATACATATATATATATATTAAGAAAGCTTTTTTCTCCCTTTATCTTTATCATCTTTATTAAAGGAAGGGTAGACTAAAATTGAAGAGACCCTATGAGATCCTTTACCCGTCAACTTGAGTGTTTTTTAGTTTGTACCTTTTGTTGGCGTTTGATGCTAATAATTTGCATCATAAATGTCATCCACAAACGTGAAGGTCCATTAACTGAATTTTACAGCTTGTTCTCATTGTCTGTCCTCCTGTAAGTTCTGCTATGGCAAGAGAACACCACCTGGGGCTTCTAGAGTTGTATATTAATCACCAAATATTTTTAATTGTTGAGGTCTAGGAGTAATACATTAGGCTTGTTCAAGTTAGTTAATAATTGAGCCCACATTTAATATTTCCCACATCAAAGTGGCCAATTGCAAATTTGTCAAGTTTTTAATAGTCATACTCTTACTTTAGTCTGTGTCAGGATTACAAGGAACGGCGTTACATAATCAGATTACAAAAAAACAGTGACAGTAACGCCTGACGGTACATTTTAAAACGTGTAATCTCGATTACAGTAACGGCAAGATTGTAACGGGGGTTACATGTTGATTACATTTCTGGAACCGGGTCCCGACCCGGTTCCATATTTTTTTTATGAAAACTTAACGAGTCCCATTAATCAAAATTTCGCTCCGATGTGAGCGCATGCATGGCATGCACTGAGCTCAGAGCAGCAGCAGCATCAGCAGCGACCGAGCAGCTGCACGCGCGTGTGTGTGTATGGTGCGCGCTTCTAAACTTGATACAACGTCACCTGCTTTAATCTCTTCTACCAAAATGTAAAAGACGTGTTCTTACTGGAAAGTGGAAACTTTGGTCTGTGTTCTCCGATGCCCTCCTTATAAACTCCATGATGGTCACGTTGTCACGTTAAAAAGTGTGGTCCAGTAAATCCTCAATTCCCCAACCCCAAGAGTTACAGTATTCCATTAAAGCAGGTCCAATCAAACGATAAAGCATAACTTTAGATAAAAAATAACTTCTCTCTAAATAGGCTCCAGCAACACGGAGCCGACACGGCGTAAAAAAACACAATAGCCAGCTAATGTCGGAGTTGCGACATTAGCTGGCGACGTTCATGCAGCCTGAATAGGGACAAAACTGTCTCGATGCTCAATAAAAGTCCATGTAGAGCAGCCGCCATTAGACCTTCCCGTGAAAGTGAATGGAGATGTCGCAACTCTGTTTATACTCTAATGTTTCTGAGAATGGCATGGGGTATTTTTTTGCCCTTTGTTTAGAAGGCACAATGTTGACTGTTTTAACTTGTTTAAATGTTGACTCTGCTTACCCATTGACCCCCAAATAAGAGCGTGCTGTGTTTATAGCAATAATTATTACTAGTAGGCCTACACTAGTTAGATTATTATTATTTGAGTTTGTCTGTGATACAAACAAGAGGGAAAAATACACCAATGCCTAGTGCATTGGTGTATTTGGTGTATTGGTGTTGTGCAACTGAAAGTAATCAGTTACTTTTGAAATTGGGTAACCCGGATTACGTTACTGATTACAATTTTTAGAAAGTAACTTGTAACTTGTTGGGGATTCCTTTAAAAAAGTAACTTACCCAACCCTGCTGTCAGGAACCCCAAAAGAATCAATGGGTTTGTTTTCATCTTTTAAACCAGATTGAGGATGAGATCAAAGGTTGCCTGGACTTCCTGCGGACTGTCTACAATGTCTTTGGATTCACATTCAAACTCAACTTGTCCACCCGACCAGAGAAGTTCCTGGGAGAGCCTGAGCTCTGGGACCAGGCAGAGAAGGTATAATGTGGTTTAATATGTTTCATTCTGAAGAGATGCCGTTTCTTAGTCAATCAACCATCACATTTATGGCAAAGCAACATAGTGGTGGAGTACTGCAGATGATACAGTATATAAAAGTCGCACCTGGTCTTATATGATGCTATTGGCATTTTTACTAATTGCAGCATTTAACTCCCTTTTCATTTTATATGGTTATGTGTTTATATTCATGTAGGAATGTAGGATTATCTAAAATAAATAAATAGAATTTCAATCTGATTGAAATTGGGATGAAGTAGCACAGGTTATGGAGGTAGGCAGTGCACAGGCTCTGGCGTACATAAAATACAAAGTGGTAATAACTAGCCTGTAGGCTCTACAGTAGAAGCAACAGTTATCGGGAAAGGCTAAAACGTTTTCTTTTCTTCAATATTAATCAAAACAGTTGATCTACAAGCCCACATATGCATTGCAGCATGACATGTTCAGAGCTTGTAGATCTGATGCCCAGAAGTCCCCATTATTATTAGGCTGGAATTTAAGTGAAAGAAGTAGCTATGGTCCACTTGCTTGATTCTGCCATGCATACAAAACACACACACACACACACACACACACACACACACACACACACACACACACACACACACACACACACACACACACACACACTCTTGCTGTTATGTACAACATTAGCATAGCAGATAGTGCTGGCTAACCCTCTCACATGTAGATCTTAGTTTTGTTAATACACAAGATGAAGACAACAAAGGTCTCTCAACTTACAACTGCGGAAATAGACGCAGACGCAGGTCGATCCCATCTCTGCGTGAAGTGAGGGGCACTCTTATTATCGTACATCAGAGACATGGCATAAATTCTCTATTCATTGTCAATGGAAACTTCATCTCATCGGTTAAAATAGCAGGTTTGCTTGTCCACATGACGTAAATTCTCCATTCATTGCCATTTATTGCCAGTAGTCCTTGGAAGTCCTTGGCAGCAAGAGCAAGGATAAAGACAAGGAGAAGTTACCCATGGTGGGCCCCATCGCCCTGTTCAGGTTTGCAGACAGGACAGACGTCGTCCTTATCATTTTAGGGACGGTCATGGCGATAGCTCACGGGACCGTCCTGCCTCTGATGTGCATCGTCTTTGGTGACATGACGGACAGCTTTGTGGAGAACTCTCTGACCTCTAACATGAACAATCAGACAACCCTTCTGGAAGACAATATGACCGGCTATGCCAAATACTATTCCATTATGGGAGGAGGCGTTCTGATCGCAGCCTACATGCAGGTGGTGTTCTGGAATCTGGCAGCAGGTCGTCAGACTAAACGTCTTCGTGTTCTGTTCTTCCATCGTATCATGCGGCAGGACATCAGCTGGTTTGATGTTAACGAGACGCACCAGTTGAACACACGCCTGACTGATGACATCTACAAGATTCAGGAGGGCATTGGGGACAAGGTTGGGATGCTCATCCAGTCCTTCACCACCTTCATTGCCTCCTTCATCATCGGTTTCATCAAAGGATGGAAATTGACACTGGTCATTTTGGCCATCAGCCCGGTGCTGGGGATCTCTGCTGCTCTGTTCTCTAAGATCCTGACATCCTTCACGTCTAAAGAACAAGGAGCGTACGCCAAGGCTGGAGCAGTGGCTGAAGAGGTTCTCTCGGCTGTCAGGACCGTGTTTGCGTTCAGTGGCCAAGACCGGGAGATAATCAGGTATGAGCGCAACCTGGAGGAGGCTAAGAGGATGGGCATCAAGAAGGCGGTGTCCTCCAACATCCTGATGGGTTCCACCGTCATGATGATCTACCTGTCCTATGCTCTGGCCTTCTGGCATGGATCTACTCTGATCCTCAGTGGAGAGTACACCATTGGGTCTGTGCTCACTGTGTTTTTCACGGTGCTCATAGGAGTGTTCTCCATCGGTCAGACGTCTCCCAACATCCAGTCCTTCGCCAGTGCCAGAGGAGCTGCACATAAAGTCTACAACATCATCGACAGCAATCCGCTCATTGACAGCTACTCTGAAGGCGGGTTCAAGCCAGACCACATCAAAGGAAACATCCAGTTCAACAACGTGGAGTTCACCTACCCTTCCAGACCCGACGTCAAAGTGCTGAGTGGTCTGTCTTTGGAGGTGTCCAGTGGTCAGACCATGGCTCTGGTGGGCAGCAGCGGATGTGGGAAGAGCACTACAGTACAGCTGCTGCAACGCTTCTACGACCCACAGGGGGGCACTGTGTCCATTGATGGTCATGACATCAGGACGCTCAACGTTCGCTACCTCAGGGAGATGATGGGCGTGGTCAGCCAGGAGCCTGTCCTATTTGCTACGACCATCTCTGAGAACATCCGCTATGGACGGCTGGACGTCACACAGAGTGACATTGTTACCGCCGCCAAGGAGGCCAATGCTTACAACTTCATCATGAGTCTACCTGACAGGTTTGACACCCTGGTGGGGGACCGGGGGACTCAGATGAGCGGTGGTCAGAAGCAGAGGATCGCCATCGCCAGAGCTCTGGTCAGGAACCCCAAAATCCTCCTACTGGATGAAGCTACGTCCGCTCTGGACGCAGAGAGTGAAACCATCGTACAGGCTGCTCTGGACAAGGTCAGACAGGGCAGGACCACTATTGTGGTTGCTCATCGCCTGTCCACCATCAGAAACGCTGATGTCATCGCTGGAGTCCAGAACGGTCAGGTGGTGGAGCAGGGGTCACATGACCAGCTGATGGACAGGAAAGGTGTCTACCACACCCTGGTCAGCATGCAGACGTTCAGCGGTGCGGCAGCAGTCGAGGCTGAAGGAAAGACGGAGTGTCGGGAGCAGAGAAGTCGTTCTGATGCTCAGGACTTTGTGGTCCTGACCAGGAGGAGGAAGTCCACCAAGGAATCATCCTTCACTAGCAGTAATGAGGAGGCCCAAGAGGAGGATGATGTTCCAGACGTCCCCTTCCTGAAGGTCCTTCGTCTTAACGCTCCAGAATGGCCGTACATCACCGTGGGTCTGTTCTGTGCCATCATCAACGGAGCCATGCAGCCAGCCTTCGCCATCCTCTTGTCCAAGATCATCGCAGCGTTTGCAGAATCTGATCAGGAGGTGGTCAGACAGAAGTCTCTGTTTTTCTCTCTCATGTTCGCTGCCATTGGAGTCGTTTCCTTTGTGTCCATATTCCTACAGGGTTTCTGCTTCGGTAAAGCTGGTGAGATTCTGACCATGAAGCTCAGACTGGTTGCATTCAAGGCTATGATGAGACAGGATCTAGGATGGTTTGATGATCCTAAAAACAGTGTTGGAGCTCTGACCACCAGACTGGCCACCGACGCTGCCCAGGTCCAAGGGGCCACAGGGCTGCGTATGGCCACCCTGGCCCAGAACCTGGCCAACCTGGGTACGGGGGTGATCATCTCCTTTGTGTACGGCTGGGAGCTGACGCTGATGATCCTGGCCATCGTTCCTCTGATGGTGCTGGCTGGAGCCGTGCAGATGAAGGAGCTGTCTGGACACGCTGCCAAGGACAAGAAGGAGCTGGAAAAGGCTGGCAAGATCGCCACAGAGGCCATAGAGAACATTCGTACCGTTGCGTCGCTGTCCAGAGAGGCCAAGTTCGAATCCCTGTACTATGAAAACCTGCTGGGTCCATATGAGAGCTCCCAGAAGAAGGCTCATGTGTATGGCATAACGTTCTCCTTCTCCCAGGCTATGATCTACTTTGCGTACGCTGGATGTTTCCGTTTCGGTGCCTGGCTGATCACAGCAGGGAGGATGGACTTTGAGGGCGTGTATCTCGTGATCTCTGCTCTCATGTTCGGGGCCATGGCTGTGGGTGAGGCCAACTCCTTCACACCAAACTACTCCAAGGCTAGGGTGTCAGCCTCTCACCTCATCATGCTGATCAACAGACAGCCTGCCATAGACAACATGTCCCACAATGGAGAGAGCCCGGAGGAGTTTGAGGGTAACGTGCGTTTCGACAGAGTGGAGTTCCATTATCCATCACGACCCAACATCACTGTGCTGAAGGGCCTCAGCCTGCAGGTTGGTAAAGGAGAGACGTTGGCTCTGGTTGGCAGCAGCGGCTGTGGGAAGAGTACCAGCATCCAACTGTTGGAGAGGTTCTATGACCCTCTGCATGGTAGAGTGCTGTTGGACCAGCGTGACGTGTCCCAGCTCAACGTGCACTGGCTGCGGGCCCAGATGGGTCTGGTGTCTCAGGAGCCCGTGCTGTTTGACTGCAGCCTGGCGGAGAACATCGCCTATGGAGACACCAGCCGAGACAACATCCCTCTGGAGGAGATCCAGGAAGCTGCCAAGCAGGCCAACATACACAGCTTTATAGAGAGCCTGCCACAGAAGTACACCACACAGGCAGGGGATAAGGGCACTCAGCTTTCAGGCGGTCAGAAGCAGAGGATCGCCATCGCCAGAGCCATCCTCAGAAACCCCAAAATCCTCCTGCTGGACGAAGCTACGTCTGCTCTGGACACAGAGAGTGAGAAGGTGGTCCAGGAGGCTCTGGACGCGGCCCGGCAGGGCAGGACGTGCATCGTAGTGGCTCACCGTCTGTCCACCATCCAGAACGCTGACCGCATCGCCGTCCTCCATGAAGGAGTGGTGGTGGAGCAGGGAACGCATCAGCAGCTACTGGCCAGCAGGGGACACTACCACACCCTGGTCACCATGCAGATGAGATAGAGACATGGAGAGAGAGGGGCTGTGGGCAGTTCAGAACCATCCCAAATCATCAATGGGAAGCTAATAGAAATTTTCTATTTCTGAAAATGTTGTGATGCTTTTTGATAGCCATTGTTCTCACGATAATACTGATACTGATAATAATACTGATAATACAGATTTCTGAAAAATCTGTTTCCAACAAAGTTGGGACGGGGGTACGTTTGCCACTGTGTTACATCACCTTTCCTTCTAGCAGCATTCATGCGTGTTTGAGACATGACGACAGTGTTTCAGCCCATAGCACTTGTATTACATACCAACCCATAGTACTCTCAGCAGTAACCTACTGTATCTAATGTATCACCATGTTTTAGTGCTTATATTGTAAAGTGTGTAAAGTCGCGTTGGATTAAGAGCATCTGATAAATGCCTAAATTATAGGAATTTAGTTTTATAGGGTACCACTCAAAATGTCACAAGACAATTTATGTAAAAGGAATGAGTCTGAGAAACACATTTTAAACAAATTACTACAGTAAACCCCTAAATCAATACAAATTGATGCTAAAAAGTGGAACAATATTGAACTGTTGATTCACAATCACCATGATAATTTAAGTTTTCAATTTTCACACACGTTTTTACCCAGCGTCTGTTCAGTCCCCCTCATTTGCTTGTTTAGCATTAACATTCCAGGCATTGTGACAGTATTAAAATGGAATAATGTATAGTAAGCCAAGATAAACAAATATAAGCTGTAAAAGGAGATTTCTGTCTGCTGACTTGGTTGAGTGAGCTGCTCATCCTAGAGCACAACAAGTTGTTGCCAATTAGATGCCAATTAGATGCCAATTTGTTATGCTTACAGAAACTGGAGAACAGCCTGAATGAATTTGGAGAGAAGTGGGTTCTCAACCCCGGAGATGGAGCTTTCTATGGACCAAAGGTGAGCAGTAGTGATTAGTGAAGTAATAATTACCCATTATTCACACAACGACAACGTGGAAATATTAAACATAACCCGCCAGGTACAGGTAGGCAAGACTAGTTTAATTCATCCTTTGTCATCTTGTTCACTAGATTGACATTCAGATCAATGATGCCATTGGTCGATACCACCAGTGTGCCACTATTCAGCTTGATTTCCAGCTCCCTATCCGATTCAATCTCACTTATGTCAGGTATGTGTTGCTTTAATGACTCTTTATTCACTTCAAGCCTGGTATAATGACACTGGCATTGATGCCGTTGCCACAAAGGCAATTCTGTTGAATGGTGCTGTGTAAAGTCAGCCTGTTAACACTCTTAAAATGTTAATGTAATCCCACTCTTGTGTGTGTATAGCAGCCATGAAGGGGACGACAAGAAGAGGCCCGTGATTGTCCACAGAGCCATCCTGGGATCATTGGAGAGAATGATCGCTATCCTCACTGAAAACTACGGAGGCAAATGGTTGGTGGCAATGCAGTGTACATCACTTACACTCAGAGTTTGAAATACATGTATTTATGTGAAAAATAAAGTTAACTACATGTACTGTATTTACTCTGGTAGACCATAAATTAGTAATTGGGTGTTCAAAGCATTACTTGTACAATCTCTAAATGTCTTCAAAGTAAACAAAAAAGTAAATATTTATACTGGTTCCCAGAGTATACCATATATTTTGTACCCATACTGACCAAAGTGTTCTTCCTTAGGCCTCTATGGCTCTCACCCCGTCAAGTGATGGTTGTGCCAGTGGGACCCACATGTGAAGATTACGCCCAAAAGGTATTCAGCTCTTAATCATTACCATTTATTTATTTATTTATTATCGATATTGTAGTATTAATTGTTTTGTCCTGACTTCCTACGTGGCAGGTTCGGCAGGAATTCCACAACAGTGGGTTCATGGTAGATGTGGATGTGGACCCTGGATGCACTCTTAACAAAAAGATCCGAAATGCACAGCTGGCCCAGTACAACTTCATCTTGGGTTAGTGTCTGTCAATACACATCTGTTTGTTCTTCCTCTGTCTCAAATTAAAGCCTGAATTATAATATGCACTCACTGAAGTAGCCGGCCTATAAGTTAAGAACAACTTTAGGTGAGCAACACTATGAAAATGTATGAAGCATAATTTTATAATTAACTTGACAGATTAGCGGAAAAGCTAGGCACACTCCCATTGGGTTCAATAGTAACAAAATAATTTATAGAAAAATTGTGTGTCTACTTTAAGGGAAATAATACAATGAGTTGATAATGTGTTTAATGATAATGTGTGTCAGTTTTTTAAATAACATTTGAGAAACGGCCTGTATTTTCACATTTCACTGTTTCCAGGGCTCATTCAGATATGAATGCATTTTATATCATTTATCAATTATAGTTATAGTTTTGTAGTGCAATCACCACTTAAAGGACTTAATCAAGGTTCAAGGTTCAAGGTTCGCTTTATTAGTCTCCCGTGGGAGAGATTTGTCTTGGGGTCAGAGACCAGGGCTGCATACAGTTACAAACAGACACATAACAGTAGACATAGGACAATACAGTTACACACATAGACCACGGTAGGGGCTAAATGCTCTCGCCATTGAGGAGCTTAACCCATTTAGGCCTGACCTAAGGTTTCTGAAAAACTTGAAATATTATCTATACAGCATCAAAAAAAAGTTAATTGTGGAATACTGTACATACTGTACAGAATCAAAATTAATGGATTCCCGGCTGAAAGGGTTTTAATAGAGAGAGGTACAAAAGAGCGTCTATACCTGTTATACCTTATCAACGGTGGAGCTCTATATCTCCTGCCTGTTCGCATTGTCACATACTCGAAGTGAGAGACATGTAATGGGGTCAGAGACAATGCTTTGAGCCTGTCTGAGTATAGCTTGATCAAAGATGGCTTTTGGGGTGATCGGGGGCTAGACAGGCCCATGATCTTTCAGCCATCATAATAAGTCTCTCATCTGAGATTTATGTTTGACAGTTAGGTTACCAAACCTGTTAGCTTCCCATATCTCAGGATTGACTCTATGCTTGCCTGTAGAAAATCAAATATTATTCAAACTGACTCCAAACAATCTGAGTCTACGAAGAAAGTGTAAGCGCTGATGTATCTTAGCGCAACAAGAAGTAACATGTGTTCTCCAGCTCATGTCCTCGTCAATATGCACACCAAGGTATTTTATAAGAGGGACCTGTTTGATGTTGTTGTTATTGACGCTCAGTACAGTGTGTTCACCGATGGACCTGGGGTCAATGACAACCTCCTCCGTTTTTCTTTGTATTAATCATCATGTAGTTCCGATCACACCAGTCAACAACTTCACTCACTCCAGCTGTATGGCTGATCTAGCTCTGGTCCAGAGCTCCGCTGCTTCTGAGTCTGACTTGCATTGGAGCTCTGTTGGTCTCCGTGCATTCGGCCATTACTGCACCCGACCAGCCTTCTTCTCTAGTGAATATATAAAGAACGTTTTACCTCTCACCAAAATAAACAGTCTTGTGTCATTACAAAAGCCTACTTACCTTAGTGGTCGCACTCTTAGCCCCCACCACATGGATAAATGGACTTTTTGGCCAGAACGCGATCGTTTTTCACTGAGGAAAAATATTTCCTATGGAACTTTTCTATTGCAATATCGGTAGAGGGCGCAAATCCTGGTTGTTTTTCCGGTGAAAAACGATCGCGTTCTGGCCAAAAAGTCCATTTTATCCATGTGGGGGGGGCTAAGAGTGCGACCACCAAGGTAAGTAGGCTTTCTAATGACACAAGACATGTTTATTTTGGTGAGTAGGTAAAACGTTCTTTATATATCCACTAGAGAAGAGAGGCTGGTCGGGTGCAGTAATGGCCGAATGCACGGAGACCAACAGAGCTCCAATGCAAGTCAGACTCAGAAGCAGTGGAGCTCTGGACCAGAGCTGATCAGCCATACAGCTGGAGTGATTGACGTTGTTGAATGACTGTGTGATCGAACTACATGATGATTATACAAAGAAAAGGAGGTGGGTTGTCATTTGACCCCAGGTCCATCGGTGATCACACTGTTTACTGTGCGTCAAATAATACAAACATCAAACAGGTCCCTCTTATAAATACCTTGGTGTGCATATTGACGAGGACATGAGCTGGAGAACACATGTTACTTCTTGTTGCGCTAAGATACATCAGCGCTTACACTTGGTTTCGTAGACTCAGATTGTTTGGAGTCAGTTGAATATTATGTTGATTTTCTACAGGGCAAGCATAGAGTCAATCCTGAAATATGGATAGCTAACAGAAAGTTTGGTACCTAACTGTCAAACTTAAATCTCAGATTGAGAGACTTATTTAAATTTGATGGCTGCAAAGATCATGGCCTTGTTAGCCCCCCGATCACCCCAAAAAGCCATTTTGATCAAGCTATACTCAGACAGGCCAAAAGCATTGTCTATGACCATTACATGTTCTCTACTTTCGAGTATGTGACCAATGCGATCAGCAGGAGATTAGAGCTCCACCGTTGATAAGGTTTATAACAGGTATAGAGCTCTTTTGTAATCTCTCTCTATTTAAACCCCTTTCAGCCGGGAATCCATAATTTGGATTCTGTACAGTATGTACAGTATTCCACCATTAACTTTTTTGATGCTGATAGATAATAAATTTCAAGTTTTTTCAGATAACCTTAGGTCAGGCCTAAATGGGTTAAGCTCCTCAATGGCGAGAGCATTTAGCCCCTACCGTGGTCTATGTGTGTAACTGTATTTGCCCTGTTATGTTATGTGTCTGTTTGTAATGTATGCAGCCCTGGTCTTGACCCAAGACAAATCTCATCCCACGGGAGACTATTAAGCAACACTTGAACCTTGAACTTGATTAAGTTCCTTTAAGTTGTGATTGCCACTACAAAACTATAACTATAATTGATAATGATATAAAATGCATTCATATCTGAATGGCCCTGGAAAACAGTGAAATGTGAAAATACAGGCCGTTTCTCAAAATGTTATTAAAAAACTGACACACATTATATTAAACACATTATCAACTCATTGTATTATTTCCCTTAAAGTAGCACACAATGTTTCTATAAATTATTTTGTTACTATTGAACCAATGGAGTGTGCCTAGCTTTCGCTAATCTGTCAGTTATAATTATAAAATTATGCTTCATACATTTTTCATAGTGTTGCTCACCTATAGGTGTTCTTAACTTATAGGCGGCTACTTCAGTGAGTGCATAATTATAATTCAGGCTTTAATTTGAGACAGAGGAAGAACAAACA
This sequence comes from Benthosema pterotum, assembly GCA_039105355.1. Lineage (NCBI taxonomy): Eukaryota > Metazoa > Chordata > Actinopteri > Myctophiformes > Myctophidae > Benthosema > Benthosema pterotum. The sequence continues at coordinate 22,953,110 of CM076972.1, forward strand.
GATGTGTATTGACAGACACTAACCAAGATGAAGTTGTACTGGGCAGCTGTGCATTTCGGATCGTTTTGTTAAGAGTGCATCCAGGGTCCACATCCACATCTACCATGAACCCACTGTTGTGGAATTCCTGCCGAACCTGCCACGTAGGAAGTCAGGACAAAACATTAATACTACAATATCGATAATAAATAAATAAATAAATGTAATGATTAAGAGCTGAATTACCTTTGGGCGAAATCTTCACATGTGGGTCCCACTGGCACAACCATCACTTGACGGGGTGAGAGCCATAGAGGCCAAGAAGAACACTTTGGTCAGTATGGGTACAAAATATATGGTATACTCTGGGAACCAGTATAAAATATTTACTTTTTTGTTTACTTTGAAGACATTTAGAGATTGTACAAGTAATCTTTGAACACCCAATTCCTTAATTTATGGTCTACCAGAGTAATACAGTACATGTATTAACTTTATTTTTTCACATAAATACATGTATTTCAAACTGGAGTGTAAGTGATGTACACTGCATTGCCACCAACCATTTGCCTCCGTTAGTTTTCAGTGAGGATAGCGATATACTTGTCCAATGATCCAGGATGGCTCTGTGGACAATCACGGGCTTCTCTTGTTCGTCCCTTTTCATGGCTGCTATACACACACAAGAGTGTCGGATTACTTACATTTTAAGAAGTGTTTTAACAGGCTGACTTACACAGCATCATTCAACAGAATTGCCTTTGTGCAACGGCATCAATGCCAGTGTCATTATACCAGGCTTGATGTGAATAAGAGTCATTTAAAGCAACTCATACCTGACATAAGTGAGATTGAATCGGATAGGGAGCTGGAATCAAGCTGAATAGTGGCACACTGGTGGTATCGACCAATGGCATCATTGTTATGAATGTCAATCTAGGTGAACAAGATGAAAAAGATGAATTAAAAAACTAGTCTTGCTCCTGTACCTGGCGGGTTATGTTTAATATTTCCACGTTTGTCGTTGTGTGAATAATGGGTAATTATTACTTCACTAATCACTACTGCTCACCTTTGGTCCATAGAAAGCTCCAGCTCGGGGTTGAGAACCACTTCTCTCCTAATTCATTCAGTGTTCTCCAGTTTCTGTAAGCTGAACAAATTGGCATCTAATTGGAACAACTTGTTGTGCTCTAGGATGAGCAGCTCACTCAACCAAGTCAGCAGACAGAAAAATCTCTTTTACAGCATTATATTTGTTTATCTGGCTTTCTATACATTATTCCATTTTAATACTGTCACAATGCCTGGGATGGATGTTATTGCTAAACAACAAATGAGGGGGACTGAACAGACGTGTGGGTAAAAGTGTGTGTGAAAATTGATAAACTTAAATTTTCATGGTGATTGTGAATCAACAGTTCAATATTGTTCCACTTTTTAGCATCAATTTGTATTGATTTAGGGGTTTACTGTAGTAATTTGTTTAAATTGTGTTTCTCAGACTCATTCCTTTTACATAAATTGTCTTGGGACATTTTGAGTGGTACCCTATATTTTTACACAAACTAAATTCCTATAATTTAGGCATTTATCAGATGCTCTTAATCCAACGCGACCTTTACACACTTTACAATATAAGCACTAAAACATGGTGATACATTGATACAGTAGGTTACTGCTGAGAGTACTATGGGTTGGTATGTAATACAAGTGCTATGGGCTGAAACACTGTCGTCATGTCTCAAACACGCATGAATGCTGCTAGAAGGAAAGGTGATGTAACACAGTGGCAAACATACCCCCGTCCCAACTTTGTTGGAAACAGATTTTTCAGAATCTGTATTATCAGATTATTATCAGTTCAGTTATTATCGTGAGAACAATGGCTATCAAAAAGCATCACAAACATTTTCAGAAATAGAAAATTTCTATTAGCTTCCCATTGATGATTTGGGATGGTTCTGAACTGCCCACAGCCCCTCTCTCTCCATGTTCTCTATCTCATCTGCATGGTGACCAGGGTGTGGTATTGTCCCCTGCTGGCCAGTAGCTGCTGATGCGTTCCCTGCTCCACCACCACTCCTTCATGGAGGACGGCGATGCGGTCAGCGTTCTGGATGGTGGACAGACGGTGAGCCACTACGATGCACGTCCTGCCCTGCCGGGCCGCGTCCAGAGCCTCCTGGACCACCTTCTCACTCTCTGTGTCCAGAGCAGACGTAGCTTCGTCCAGCAGGAGGATTTTGGGTTTCTGAGGATGGCTCTGGCGATGGCGATCCTCTGCTTCTGACCGCCTGAAA